>CM038680.1:210226714-210339637 GCA_021605205.1 Aegilops longissima
GAATTATGCACATAAATGCATTGAGAACTCAGTTAATGCATAAAAATGTCCAAACGAACCCCAAAAATCACAAAAAAAAACACAACACTCCTGTTGTTCTATGTTGACACGAGAAATTTTTTGAAAGCAATAAGAGGCAACGGATATCGTTTCGTCCCCAAAGGTGGGGCGTTCCCTACCGAAAAGATCATGCTTGTTGTGAGAAGCTCTGGTTTATGAGAAGCATATACCCAAACCTGCCCCAAATAGGACAAAAAATTTACCACGTCATGTTGATACCGCTCCATGATAGCATGCTAAGTTTCATGAATTTTAGACAAGTTTTGAAGTTACTAGTATTTAAAAACCAGGTATCTCAATGTTTGCGGCCGAGTGATGTTGGCAGGGTGTTTGACATTCATCCCATTTCTTGCACGGGACCTAAGCATGCACCAAAGGACAAAGATTAGATTTTTCAACCAGTTTATATGCACTGGAGCATGTGCATGTAGTTCAATTTTGAATTATGTACATAAATGCATTGAAAACTCACTTAATGCATAAAAATGTCCAAACGAACCCCGAAAAATCACAAAAAACACAACACTCCTGTTGTTCTATGTTGACACGAGAAAAGTTTTGAAAGCAATAAGAGGCAATGGATATCGTTTCGTCCCCAAAGGTGGGGAGTTCCCTACCGAAACCATCATGCTTGTTGTGACAAGCTCTGGTTTGTGAGAAGCATATACCCAAACCTGCCCCAAATGGGACAAAAATTTTACCATGGAATGTTGATGCCATTCTATGAAAGCATGCCAAGTTTCATGAATTTCAGACGAATTTTGGATTTATCAGAATTTAAAAATAAAGTATCTCAACGTTTTGCCGGCAATCAACGTTGTCCTAGTGTTTGAAATTCATTCCAATTTCTTGCATGGGACCTAAGCATGCACCCAAAGACACATATTTAAATTTTCAACCAAATTATATGCATTAGAGCATGTGCATGTAGTTCAGATTTGAATTATGCACATAAATGCATTGAAAACTCAATTAATGCATAAAAATGTCCAAACGAACCCCGAAAAATCCCATGAATTGACACAACACTCCTGTTGTTCTATGTTGACACGAGAAATTTTTTGAAAGCAATAAGAGGCAATGGATATCATTTCTTCCCCAAAGGTGGGACGTTCCCAACCGAAACCATCACGCTTGTTGTGAGAAGCTCTCATTTGTGAGAAGCATATCCCCAGACCTGCCCCAAATGGGACAAAAAAATTACCATGGCATGTTGATGCCGCTCCATGATAGCATGCCAAGTTTCATGAATTTCCAACGAGCTTTGGATTTATTAGAATTTAAAAACCTGGTATCTCAATGTTTGCGGCCGAATGAGAACTCAATTAATGCATAAAAATGTCCAAACGAACCCCGAAAAATCCCAAAAATCAACACAACACTCTTGTCGTTCTATGTTGACACGAGAAATTTTTTGAAAGCAATAAGAGGCAATGGATATCGTTTCGTCCCCAAAGGTGGGACGTTCCCTCCCGAAACCATCCGGCTTGTTATGAGAGGCATATCCCCAAACCTGCCCCAAATGGGACAAAAAATTACCACGGCATGTTGATGCTGCTCCATGATGGCATGCCAAGTTTCATGAATTTCAGACGAGCTATGAATTTACTAGAATTTAAAAACCAGGTATCTCAATGTTTGCGGCCGAGTGACCATGGCATTGTGTTTGACATTAATACCCTTTTCTTGCATGGGACCTAAGCATGCAACCAAGGACATAGATTTGAATTTTCAACCAATTTATATGCATTATAGCATGTGCATGTAGTTCAAATTTGAATTATGCACATAAATGCATTGAAAACTCACTTAATGCATAAAAATGTCCAAACGAACCCTAAATAATTCCAATTATTTCACGACACACATATAGTTGCATGTTCATTGCAGATAAAAGGTCTAGCAATTCAAACACCGTCCATGGCCATTGTGACCCCATTATGTAATTCAAATCAAGATGAAAAATCAAGTAGATCCCGCACAGTTTATTATAACCAACCGTGTGAGATGCGGCACAAAATATCTTGGAGCACAGTCGGAGTATAGTACGCATACGGCTTACGTGAGAGGACGCGATGGCTACAGTCCACAGCCCACTCTGAATAACGGACCATGTCTGATGACACCTTACACGCCAGTTTTTTTGCTGAAGCGATTCCAAACTTTCGGCTTCCGTGGAAATATCTACCTTCTCGCCCCCTCAACCTTACCAAAAGCCACATTTCCCCTGTTTTCGCCTTCCTTTCCAAGTTGAAACCTTCACTCCTTGCTTGCAGCGCCTCCTCCCCGCCGGCGACCCTCCTTCACGCTGCTCGGCCTCGCCTATCCAGGAAGGTAATCCACACCCGACCCCCATCCTCCTGCTCCTTCCACATCCCACATGCCCCCACCACCGGCGCAAGCGCGACACCTTCCACCCAAATCACTGACCTCTCCACCAAATAAGGGCCGGCCTAAGCCATGGTGCATGTAGTATAGCCAGGATCTCAAGGAGCATTTGGCAGCGGAGCAGCAAATCACGGCCGCACGCGCGGATGAGGTCGCGATGGCTGCCATTCGTCCTGACCCCCAGATCTTGGAGGAGCACCTCGCCGTCAAGGCCACCGTTGACGCCTCGCGCACCGACGCCGCGATGCGGTTGGCTGCTTTAAACGACAGTTCGTGGCGTTTTCTCGAGGCCACCGTTGGTGCCTTCAACGAAGACTATGAGGTGTTTTCTCAGCGTGCACGTGCTTACCTCATCTCGAGACCAGCAGGTTGGTGCCCGGAGCAGCTCAGGGAACTCACCACTACAACGAAGGCACCCACGATGCGGAGGCCTCGCCCTCTTCCATGTCCAAGGAGCCAATCGTCATCGATATCTCCGAGAATGAGGAGTAGCTTGTCTTATTAGCTCACTATAAGGACCCATGTTCAGTTTGCTAGCTACTGCCTTTCCTTAACAAATTCTAGTGAATTGTGCTATCTACTTTTACCATGCAATCTTCTGCTATAGTGTATATGTTCTATATGTCGTGCAATGTGGTGTTCAGATTAATCGCTTGGTTCAATTCTGCAAATGTGATGTTCAATTCTTCAGGGTGCAATATTTCCAAGTTGTTAAGCATGCTTGGTTTGGTTAACTGTCTGATCTTCTATTACGAGTATGTTATATTGTGCAATGTGGTGCTCAGTTAACGTTTGGTTCATTTGTTGTGGTGTTTAGTTAACTGCTTGTTCATTTCTGCAATGCGATGTTCAATTGTTGTGGCTGCATTCTGTTATTGTATACCATGTGAGGAATAAATTAAATTTGGCTGTACTAAATACATGAGAACAAATACAATTGCTATATTTCCAAGTTGTTAAGCATGCTTGGTTTGGTTAACTATCTAATTTTCTATTAGGAGTATGTTATATTGTGCAATCTGGTGCTCAGTTAATGTTTGGTTCATTTGTTGTGGTATTTAGTTAACTGCTTGGTTCAGTTCTGCAATGCGATGTTCAATTGTTGTGGCTGCATTCTATTAATGTATACCATGTGAGGAATAAATCGAATTTGGCTGCACTTAATACATGAGAAACATATACAAGTGCTATATTTCCTAGTTCTTAATCATGCTTGGTTTGGATAAATGGGTTTTCCATGTGGCTTGAATTAATCTGATGAATCTGCAATGTGCTTATTTATCATCAACATATTTTACTGATAGCATGCGAACCCTTACTTAACCTGATGACTAACTACCTTATATGTGTTGCAGGGAAATAGTGGGAAGCACTGAGGTTTACGAGATTGTACTAACTATTATACCTTGCCTTTTTTTATTCCTTTGCCCCATTTCCAATATAGAGAAGATATTTATGCACATCCTTGTTTTCAGGCTTCATTGATGATTAACTCTCAAACCACCTATGTGGTCAGGAGGCGAGGAAAGTTATCATACAACACCCACGGTTCAATATTGAAGTGTTCCTGAAGAGGTCGAAGGATGGATGGTCAATCATCCACAGGCACTGGCCTAAAGTTGCAAAGACCTTCCACATGAATGAAGGCTCAATATTCGCCTTCCGCTTTAGCAGTTTTCCAGATGAGATGCATCTCTCTATGTACCGTCTGTGATGCTAATTTCGAAAGGTTCTAGATGTTGCATGTTAAACTTGTTTTTGATGCGATTACAGTAATGGGCTAGCTGAGTCTTTGAAGCTATATCAGTTGTACTCGATTTATTTCAGTTATGAAATCCTGCTTCCTTAATATGGAAATGGAATATATTATGTGCTTAATATGAATGTCAATTAGATTAGTAAATGGATTATTAATAATAGGGCAATTAGCGGCCAATTAGCTTGCTAATTGGGTTTTCCTATTGCAAACGGTTATTGAGAAGACACTGTGGGCGATGACCTCAGGCAACACACACAGTTTCTAGGAATAAACCGTGTTGGAACAATGAACAATCACACACGACATTCTCTTGAAAACTGTTTGCGTTACGCCACATTCCGCAAACGTTTTCCTTGGAGTGACTGTGTGGGATGTATATACGAACGGAAATGTTTAGCGGTGACTGACTGTGTCAGATGTACTTACGACCGGAAATGATTTCGCCTTTATAAACGTATTTTTTGAGCACTACTATACGTGTTTCTATATTTTAGTGCTCACCGGTCGCACACGACCTCATTTTGTCGAGCATGTGTGCTAGGAGGGCATATCCTCGACGGTTTTTGGATCATGTGGGAAGGACCCCCCCTATTGCCCACACTCACTGATGCGGAGCATTCCAAGGTCATCCCCATGGACCTACCATCATCTCACCAAGTTCCTAGTGGACCCATGACACGAGCACGTGCAAGAGCTCTTGAAACCGAGGTGACATCTCTCCTCTCACAATTCCGCTTCAATGTGCATGAGACATGGTTACTACCTCAAACGGAAACACTTTGCATACTCAGGTACTTGGGAGATAGCCATGCAGAGGCTAAGGAGCAAGGTGGATCGGAGCGAGAAGATGGAAGCGAAGACGGAGAAGAAGAAGGGCAAAGTCAGCAGAAGCCCGAACGATCCGGCCTCAGCCCGGACGATCCGGACCACGGACCGGACAATCCGGCTACAGCACCCGAACACACCTGAAGCCTCACCGCGAAGCCGGATCATCCGGACAACCCCGGATATCCGGACCAGGACCCAGACATCCGGACCTCCCGCAGCAGCCCCGACACAGCCGGACGATCCGGACGCCGACCCAGATCATCCGGACCCCCGAAGCCTGAATTATCCGAACCAACATCCGGACCATCCGGAAAGTGGCTGCGTGCATGACTTGGGCCGAGTCCCGTGTACCCGTTTCGTCCCCTCACTTACCCGTTCGCCCCTTGGGTTATAAATAGACCTCCTCCACCTCCTTTCTAGGGTTAGCAAAGGATTAGCTCATTTTTGTGTCAGAGCTTTGCTCATCCACTTGGTTACCTTCTCCTCGGAGCTCACGACCTCTTCGGAGAAGATCCCCCAAGCGGATTCAAGACCTCCTCACGGAGAAGACACCCTCAAGACCTCCTCTCGGAGAAGATCGTGCTACTTGTATCGTCCCTATTTCATTGTGGATCGTTAATCTCATCGTGTTTCGAGGATCTAGCGCATGTGTAACCGAATCTTGTTGGTTGAGTGATTTTCTCTCATGTTTTCCCTCGTGTTTTCCCCTCGTGTTCTTCGTGGAATCCCCTCCATATGTGAAAGATCGGGCTATTAGGGTTCTACCCTACATCATCTTGGTATCATGAGCCACGTTGATCACGGATTTGGAGTCTCCACACGTTGTTTTCTAGCTTGATTTTGTTGTTTTCGTCCTAATCCAAAAATCCCCCACAAAAATAGCCCCCAATTTTTTTTTTGTGATTTGTGAGTTTTCATGAGGTTTTGTTGGTTTTGATCCGTCAATTTGTTGTGTTGCAAGTGGACCTAGATTTTCCCCACCATCTCCAACTCGAAATCCATCCAAAAGTCACCAAATCCTCGGATTTGTGCCCGTTTTTTTGTTCATCCCGAGCCATCCCCGAGCGAGATTGACCCGCCCCGATCATCCGGCCCCTGGCCCGGATCATCCGGATCTGCCCGGATCATCCGGCTTCCTCTGCCGAAACTGCATTTTCTGCAGTTTTTGTCCACCGCCACCTACGCCTCCACATACCCACCACCACCACCACCTACCTTCCGCACATCATTTGGTTACACCAAACCCTACCACCAAACTCCGACAAATTTTGCCGCATTTGGTTTTGAGATTTTGAGTTGTGGTTCATCGTTTCCTAGGGTGTTTCGGCTAACTAGGAACGGTTCGACATCGACATCACTGCCACTCATCTTCGCCAACGGACTCGACATCAACAACTTCTCAACTTGGATACCTCAACCGTAAGCAAGGATGGTAACTTCGATGACATCTTTGTCTCTTCCTTGCCATTGCATTGATCACCCATAGCCCATTTTGCATAACTTACCCATCGAGACTAGCCTTCGTGTATTGCCGGCAATGTGACTTGTGCACATTAGTGATCATACTCTCCCATAGCATACATACCATATTACGTGGTGCATATCTTGGTATCATCTTTTGTGTCACAAAGTTTTCATAGCATATACTCAATTGCTTTCTTTGTTCGTGTAGTTCTGCATGAGAAAAGAGCTCCAAAGAGAAAGAGCCAACCAAGCTTTTAAGCAAAGAGGAAAGATAAGCAAAGAGCTTATAATCAAGAACCATAGCATCAAACAACATTAAGATTGTCATATCCGGTCATCTTGGACCATAACATTGGAACACCATACATAGAGCATACTTGGGATAGAAGTCGTTGCATTTTTGCTTAGTAGCTTGTGCACAAGTCTCATATCTGCCTATTCTGCAATCGTGCTAGCGTCTCTCTAGTGTTGTGCAACAAGAGCATTTTCGTGGATACCACATTTTGGCTCCTTCCTTGGTTGCACGACCCCATTTATCTCTCAGTGCGTTGTGTTTCCATGTACCACATAGTGCTTTGGTATACTTGTTGCATTTGCGAATTTGCGAATCTTTTCCAACATTATTGAATCTTGCTTACTTTCACATCAAATTTTGTGCCACCATCCTAACCAAGCTCCAGCATAAGCTCTTATTTGTGTAGGTGTGAGAACCGACAAGAATTGGTACCAATTGTGCTATTTCCTTGTCCCACATTTGAGTGATCATTGATCCACCTTCAACTTCAATCAAGGTACATTTGGTATCGTTCTTCTCTTTCTCCCACTCACATACTTGCTTGCAATGATGGATAGGCCAAGTACTTCTACCAACCCACTCTTCTTGGAGCAAGACGACGACATGTCATCCTACGTCACCAAGAGCCACCTCTTTGGTGCACAACGAGCGTTACATCAAGAGCAACAAGCAATGAACGACCGCATCGACAGCCTCGCCACCGACTTGCAACTCTCTGAGCAACGTATGAGACTACTTTGACAACTAGCTCGACACACACAAGCAAGAGAATGACACAAGAATGGACGAAATTCATGCCTTGTTGGTCAACTGCTCTTCTACAACTTTGTCCTACTCAAGACGGAGCCGTTCAAGTCGACACTCCGACGACACTATCTCCGGTTCAAGCACACCCACATCAAACACTCTACGTCGCGCCGCGCGTCAAGATCGTCAAGCTAACTGCAATCCTGTACACGACAACAACTCCCAAGAGCAACTTCATGCACAAGAACTTCGACACCGTCAAAACCAAGCTACTTTCGCGCTAGCCCTCGATCGGCAACGTCAACGCCAACTCGAAGAGGAAGAGAGAGCGCGTCTACATCAAGAGGAGCAAGACGCCGAGGCACTCCGACAACAACAACAACGACGTGAAGCGCAAGCACTTGAGGCGCAACGTGCCCTTCACAACACAA
Source organism: Aegilops longissima (assembly GCA_021605205.1). Lineage (NCBI taxonomy): Eukaryota > Viridiplantae > Streptophyta > Magnoliopsida > Poales > Poaceae > Aegilops > Aegilops longissima. Next base: position 210,234,687 of record CM038680.1, read on the forward strand.
ATCGCGCCTTCGCCGACCGCATCAGCCAAACGCGCGAACAAGAACAATCACTTCATCAACAAGTTCAAGAGGGGAACTATCAAGCTCAAGTGCATCATCAAGCCTTGCAAGATCCTCTACAAGATCCTCAACTTCCTCGTCAAGCTCGACAAGCTCCTCCACAAGCTCGACAAGACCATCATGTTCAACAAGAGAATGATGACTATGGAGAGCCTCCACGCCAAGAGCAATTTGAGGATGACAACCCTCCACGTCAAGGGCGTCATCATCCCTGACCCCAACACAATGAAGAGCGACACTATGGCAAGCTAAAGTTCACCATGCCCAAGTTCACCGGAAGCAATGATCCCGAGGAGTATCTTTCATGGGCATTGAAGGTCGACAAAATCTTCCGCTTGCACAACTATGAGGAAGAGAAGAAGATCGTGATGGCATCCCTTGAGTTCCAAGATTACATCCTCATTTGGTGGGAACAAGTTGTTGAGAGGCAAGAAGCAAAAGGTGAACCTCCCATCACCACTTGGACGCAAATGAAGGATGTCATGAGAGCACGGTTTGTGCCAACCTACTACAACCGCGACCTCTTCAAGAAACTCCAACTCCTCAAGCAAGGAACCAAGAGCGTTGAAGAGTACTACAAGGAAATGGAAATTGCCACGATACGAGCCAATGTCATGGAAGATGATGAGCAAACTATGGCACACATCTTGAATGGACTCAATCACCCTATCAAGAAGATAGCCGACTTCCAACCATACACGAACCTCATCGAGCTAGTGCACCAAGCAACCAAGGCGGAGCGACAAGTGCAAGATGACTTCAAATACGCCAAGTTCACTTCCAAGGCATTCAGCTACAACAATCAAGCTTCAATGACTCCAACACCTTCTACCTCTAGCAAGCTGTCTACAAGCAATGGTGACAAGCCATGTTACAAGAAAACTTCGACAACCTCAAGTTGTCCTCCTACTACAAGCAACTTCAAGCAAAGAACTTCTTCATCCACTCCAACCGATGAGACCATCAAGACAAGCTCCTTCAAATGCTTCACATGCGGCGGCCGAGGCCACAACACTACTAGAAAAACCACTACTAATGGCGCACCTAATTTGGCCATTAATGGCGCATCACTGGTGCGCCATTAATAGCACAGCATTAGTAATTTTTACTAATGGCACACCTCCTGGTGCGCCATTAGTATCTGGTATACTAATGGCGCACCACCGGTGCGCCATTAGTATATGCCAGTGCGCATTAGCATGCCTCCCAGAGGCATGTATACCAGTGCTTTGGCATACTAATGGCGCACCACCTCGGATGCGCCATTAGTAATCACAGATACTAATGGCGCACTACCCAGTGATGCGCCATTAGTATGCCTCGTCATACTAATGGCGCCTTTGTCATGTGATGCGCCATTAGTATGAATATTAGGGTTTTTTTATTTTTTTATTTTCTGTTTTTTGCACAGGTTACAAAATGTATAATTTGACAAAATATAGACAACACACATCAACAATAGATTCATCAAATACAATAGAAGATTAGTCTTTGAATACAATTCATCATATTAGTCTCCGAATACAATTCATCATATTAGTCTCCGAATTGAAAAGACCGAACAAAGATAGAACATTATATTACAAGTCTCGAGACCGCGAGTAGCGAGTTTGTCTTCACATTACAAGTCGATATCGATCATCTAAACTACCATCACATAGAGGAGAGCTGCGGTCATCACGATGAGCATCATCACGATGAAACTCGTCTTCATCCGGTTCCTCCAACGCTCCCTCCCCTCTCCCGCTAGATAGCGGCGTATCTAGATTCTGCCTCGGCCCTAGTGGTGTACCCTTTGTAACTTTTACCGCTGAATCGATGAACCTGTCTCCGACACTCCTCCCAGTCATCGTAGACTCCGGGAACCTTACCCTTGTACACGACATACGTCGGCATCGCTATGCACTAGCCAAACGAAACGTTAGTACCAATTCACAGACAATACATAAGCAATATATAAGTATGCAACAGAACGATCGGAAGAGAAAAGCAAGACATTAATAGCATTGATTACATCTAAGTTGAACGACTCTCGAAACCAAAGAGACATACTACAAGTTCATTAAAGTTTAATTACAACATGAGCCAATCGATGTTTCAGAACTAGACAACTCGACTCAAGGGACCGGAGCGTGGATGAAGCCGCCGCTCATCGTGGGAGTCGAAAGAACGGGCATTGTCATCCTGCATTTGTAGCATTGTGTCGATGTCACCGTTGGACGGTTGATATCTGAGGTAGAACTGCCCCGAGGTAAGGCGACATCTTGATGGATGATTTCCGCAAACTCCATTGGATGCGAAGAATTCTTGTCGGAGGTCCGCGTCTGGATTGCCGACACGCCGCGCCCAATCTTGGAGTTTACTCGGTAGCGAAGTTGATGATGGTCCCGCACGATCGCCGCATGTGATGGATGGCGTAGTAGGCACCGTTCGACCGCCAGCGGCTGCTTGACGCAGCGAACGTCAGATTGGGGAGAACACGTGCTTGCCGTGCTTATGAATAGGCCTGGTGAAGGTGCCTCCAGATTTGGCGAGGCGGGAGAACATCATCAAGAACCTTCTTGACATTTGTGTAGTCTACGTTCGATCGACGGTCCGGTCGAAATCGTGGCCATGGAATATTTGGGGCTTAGGAGGATGAGCGTGCAACGTGTGTCACCGCAGAAAACACGGAATGTTAAAAGAAAACGATCGAAATGTAAGAATTCATATGTTACGGGCGGTTGAGGGAGGACTTACTCGGAAAGTAAGGCACGAGGAAGTTATCCTTATCTTGGTTTGCGAATGACGCCTTCGAGGTAAGAACTCGCGACTTGCGGTCCCCCGCGCTGCCCAAGATCTTGGCACGCATGTAGAAGGGGTCAACTATCACGATGTCCGGGGTCTTGTCGCGAATGATCCGCATCTCCATACTCAGCGAAAATAGCCGAACGAAGGTGTAGTGTAGCGGATGAAGGTTCAACATAGCATGGATGTCATCAAAACGCAGGACGATCGTACGCCCGATGGAGTTATCCACAAAGCCCTTGCCCTATGGCACCTTGGCCGCGAAAACCGGGTATGCCACATCCTTCTCCCTGAGATGCCGCTTCTCCAAAGAAAGAACACTGTCATGCACACTCCGCATAGCACCGGTTGCAGCATTGAGCATATTTGTCGGTAGCATCGCCCTACCCGCCACATGCACCCTCCTCGAGATATCCTGCGGTGAAGGTGGCCCGTCCTGAGCACGGATCGTACTCGGTGCCGGCTGGCTCGCACCCTTCTTAGTCTTTCTTTTGCGTGCCTTCTTCTTCTCCTGTAATGGGACCGAGTTTTGCTCACAGACCGCCTTCTTGAGTGTGTTGGGGCTGATAATATTTCGCACCTCGCCTATTTGAGGCTCGGTGAAGTCGGCAGCTGGAGGCGTCTCCTGAGAGCTGAACGCCAGACGGCGCCTGTTGCAACTTGGCTTCTCCGTGGTACGAGCTAGATCGCACACGTCTTTTGTTGGGTTTGGTTCTTGAGAAGGAGGCCCCATGAAGTCGCCATCGTACCCATGCTCGGCAAAGTCTTGGTCGGCGTTGCCAAATGTATCATAGTCGCCGCGTCGTCGTTACGATCCTGCCATATGCATGTTTGGATCCATGGCATAGGGATGTCCGCACCGTTACGGCACGACCGGGCGGTGTTGTCTTTGGGGTGGTGTCCCCGCCCCAAACGAATCGGCTCTTCGCCAAAGCGAGGGCCAGCTCAGCAAAGCGCCGAGGGTCATCACGTCATCATCATCTGCCCGACGGGTCGATTCGGAGGTAACAAGTCGTCGCAGCCTGGCAGCACCGAACCAGTTGAACCCTAAACAAGTTGGGTGGCATCTGGTGCCGTGGAACAAGGATTGCCGGTTGAACGATTTTGCCCTTGGCGACATCGACCAACTTCGTTGTTCACGAAGTGGAGGAGAGTGCACGAACGTCGGCGGCGCCCTGCGAAAACATGTAGGGCGTCGGGATGCCCGATCAAAGGCAAGGAGATGAAGTCCTCGGCGAGAGAGCTTAATTAGTTACCGTGATGATGGCGTCGAGCTCGGCTAATGTAGAGGCACCGCCAACGGCGGGCGTGCGATTGAGGAGGGCCGCTTGCTGCAGAGGTGCCGGCGGCGTACACCGGTGCATTAAGCTCCGTGCGGCGTCGGAGACACCAATGCCGCCTCGCCGAGGCACCAATGGCCCCGCCATCACATTATCGAAGTTGCTGGCCGTGAAGCTAGGAATCGGGCGGCCCTGTTGGCGCCCGCAATCCACGCCTCAACCCGAGATCAAGGTAGGCACAAGGGCGGTGATCGCCGCTCCGAGTCGTTGTTCCACTTGCTCTTGGACAATCTCGAATCCGCGCCACTGTGCCTTGAGTTCTTGAACCTCTTGCGCTGGCTTTCCGAGCTGGTCTTTTTCTCCTTCCGCACACCAGCGGTATAGTATGACCCCATTTTGTCGACAAGCCTTTGCCGCCACACGACCAGGTGACGTCGGCTTCATCGAGCTTATCCTTGTTCTTCATTACATTCAACCCCTATTTAGAGAGGTGTCCCAAGGGTTGCTCTGAGTCGACCCAGCCTCGCTTTCAATACCTGCGGAAGGAATGTGAACCATTTAGAAATTCGGCTTCATTAATTAGAATGCAACCATATGGAGCTAATTACGGGGGTGTATTCCTTACGTAACAAGCTCAAGCTGCCTGGTCTTGGATCCGTGGTAAGCTCCTTTGTTTTCGGGTCCTTCTTGTACTGGGCCCTGACAAAGTTCCTGGTCTGCTTGTCACCGTATGTATCGAAGAGGGGCGGTAGGCCTTGCTCGGCACGGTCCGCTCCTCCTTGTCCCATATAGGCTCCGCCACTCTGTAACCGTCGGGACCGAGTGTGTGTTCCCCTATGTTCAGCTCCCGCATTTGTTTCCCCCACTCACTTGATTGGGAGCTTGCGGTGCTCGAGCAATTGATCTTGAAGTCGTTGTAGTCATCTTCGGTGATCGAAGGATTTTTCTCCTTGATCTTCGATAACTCTCACCTTTCTCGATCATTCTCTTCACATTGCTTTTCCAAGTAGACAGGGCCTTGCTCATCTTCGTGAGGGCAGCATTGTTCACTTTATTCCCTTTGAGGCTTGTGTTTTCAAATTCAGCGGGAACTTGTATCGCTCGTGTAGCCGTGAAGAGGAGGTTGCGCAAATTCCCTCGGTCGGGATGCCTCGTGTTCTCGGTGTTGATCGAGGCGGTGCTCCGGACAATGCACCCGAGCTGAAGCGAGTACCCTTGACTATTCGTTCGGGCGCCGTTGGATTCCGTTGGAGTCCACTTCATAAATTCCTCCTTGAGGGTGCGGACACGATCGGGCACCGTCCTTCCGTTGCCTCTTCGGTTGGCTGCCATCGTGCGTGCGCGCCGCCATCATCGATGGTGGCATCCTCGGCGGCACCATCGGTGGTGGCATCGGTGTGGTCATCCTCGGCGGCACCATCCGTGGTCTCGGGATCGGTGGGGAAGGCGGCGACCTCATACAAGTGAGGTTGTTCCTCCATCTCTGGGACAGCTCCTGAATGCCTTGCCGCCTCAACCCCGGCCTCATCGTTGTGGGCCATGTTTCTCTCTAAATAGAAACAAAGTTTGGTCAAAAAGTTGGTTATTGTCAAGGAACAAGATCACTAAGTTGACCAAATAACCTAATTCTCGAGGAATGTCGCCAAAAATTTGGTTAGTGTCAAGGAACAATTGAGAGATGTTTGTGATATTGCCTAGGTGTTTTGGGTAACCTAGTTCTTGAGGGGTGTGTCTAGAAAGTTAGTGTGTTGTTGCTAAGGTCCAAGTCCACGTTCTCAGGGTAACCTAGTTCTTGAGGGGTGTGTCTAGAAAGTTCACTCTTCTTTTTAGAAGACAAGCGTTTGAAATGGTATTGCCTTTCCTTAATTTGTACTATTTTTTCATTGTGCTGAATACTTATGTGGGTGAGTGTATCTGTAATTACTTTTTACTACACCGCAGGGTGTTCAAACACATATCAAGCAAGGGTGTCTGAGTGTGTGAATAAAATACTAAACTAATCCAACCACTAAAGCAAATTAATTTTTATTTCGGTTGAGAATCGGGCACCTTCTAGGTCAAGAAAATTGGGCATGACCTTTGCTAATATTATTGACCTAGAGTGCCCCATTCTCAACCAAACGGAAATTAATCAACGTTTCAGGAGAAAGGGTCATTTTAGAAGATCACAAGTAGCAGCAGCATCACTTGACAAAATCACAACTAGCAGCAACATCACAAGTAGTACAACAGCCTTTATTTACACAAAAATATCAACGTTTGCAACAGGTAAGGTAAGATGCTTAAGTCCAAAGCACTCCGGTCTTTATTTATGAATGTACAAAGGAAAGATGCAAAAGATTAAGTGGTACACAATTAAAGCAAGGAAAGAAACATGTAGATCTGATAGAACCAATCCTTTGGTTGGCTAAGTTGATGAATTGTTACAGAGAAACAAAAAAAGGATTTGACTCCAAACCAATGTCGAACTCTACATCAAACACAGCCATCGAATGTTCGAACATACTGGTTCAAAAATCACAAAGAGGCTCTAATAAAATCAGGCATTGGCACCGTGTCGGCCCCTTCATCTAAAATCACAAAGAGTCTCTGTCGATAACCTGCCAATACCCTGAATTTTTTCTACAGTTCCATCATAATCAACAAAGAATCTCGGACACACCTATCGGTAGGTAGCAAAATCTTAAGATTGGAACAATGTGTGATACAACCAAGCATGAGCTACTAAACCAAACCCAACACCAACACTTTGGAGGGTTGTTTTCCGAAAACACAAGGACAATGATCATGGACAACATAGGGTGTATATAACATGCATCACGGTCCTGTAAGTTCAATTATGAGTTACGCTTCGAGTGGTCCGAACATGGGTGCACGAAATATCATGCAATTATCTCCATGAAAGATGCAGGCCGTTGACAAATATCAACCATACATGTCCCCATCTATTCATAGTACCGAAGGACGAGCTGTCTAGCATGAGCATATGCACGATTGCAAGGTCCTGGGACGTTTTACAAAATGCCGGAGAAAGCATGACAAGAAGTAGTATCCGTAGTTCGTAAAATAGAAATAAAATATATTTTCATATTATATCAATGCTTTCTTTTTGGAGTTGGAGGGAGTAGTTAAGCATAAGCAAACACGGAAATTGACGGTTGACAGAGACGTCCATTTGTTACAATGTCATCGAGCCATGAAGTGTCGGAGCCCGATTGAAAGGTCCTTGGACATTTCGAGAAAAATGCCTAGGACAGAGCATAAATCAGCAAGTTGTAATGCCGGATGAGCATAAATCAGCAATTTGTAGTTGTACTACTACTTAAGCACAAGCAAACACGAATATTGCCAGTCGACAGAGACCTCCATTTGTTGCCATGTGATCTGAGCTAAGGAGCCGGCAAAAGTAATGAATTAAATCATGATGCAATCTGGCAAGGCATTATAAAAACACCCCGAAAACGTTGGCAGTCTAAGTATGCATCAGGCACTTAAAAATGTTAGTGTTCTACATCCACGAGTAACGTGCAAGCTCTCTACATCTCTCACATCTAACTTGATTCGCGATCGACCAAGAACACAGAATTTAAATGTGGCAGCAATCAAAAGGCAGACCTTTTAACAGCTTGGTTAATTATGCATCCACGCAACTGATTCTTGAATGCCACACACCTCAACCAAGCAGTGATAAAACAGGAGGTTTGGTTCCAACAAGCAAATAGCAGTTCGATCAAGCAAGAAGCTGCTTATTGTTGCTTGAAAAGCAGCAAAATCAGTAAGCCTTTTGTCCACGACAAGAGATGTGGACGGTGAAATGAGAGGAGGGGAGGGGAGGAGGGGAGGAGGAGGGGAGCTCACGGGGTGGTGGTGCTCCGACGACGGTGGTGTGGACGGGCGGCGTCCGGGCGGCGGGTCGCGAGGCGGCGCTGGGCGGGCCGAGGTGGGGCAGCGGCGTCTGGGCGGGCCGAGGCGGCGGGCAGCGCCGAGGCGGAGTCGGGCGGCGTCCGGGCGGCGGGTCGCGTCGAGGCGGGCGCGAGGCGGCGGGTCGGTCAGGCGGTGTGTCGGGCGGGACGATGGCATCGAGGGAGAGGGAAGGCGAGGAGAGGGCGAGGGAGGAGAGGCGAGGGCGAGGGCGAGGGTCAGGCAGCGCGGCGGCGGCGGTGGATCGAGAGGGAGAGGGAACTGGCGAGGGGGAGAGGGAAGGGGGGATCGGGCGAAGGGGGAGAGGGGGGGATCAGGCACAATACTAATGGCGCACCTCACCGTGGTGCGCCATTAGCATGTCCATACTAATGGCGCACCTCACCGTGGTGCGCCATTAGTATTTTTTTTATTTCAACTCGAGCCAACAGGTTATGTACTACTGTAACTTATCCACGCCAAGCCCACTCTACTAGCTCGACCGGTCAGCAGCCAGCTCACACTGGAGGTCCCGGGTTCGACTCCTGTGCTCCACAAATTTTTTAGCATTTAAAAGCTGTTTGATACTTATTTATGTTTAAATATGTTCAAACTTGTTTAAATAATAACAGTAATATTTTTTATAAGACAGAGCATTTAAAAAGCTGTTTGATACTTATTTTTTATAAGACGGTGCTGGGTGCGGGGTCATGCACGGCGGTTGAGTAGGGGAATCGAGGGTGCGGGGGTTTGGCGGCGGCCGGTGGATCTGGGGGTGCTCGGGCGAGGGGACGGATCTGGCGAGGTGGGATAGCGATCGAGATGGAGGGGGATCGAGATGGGCTCCACAAATTTTTTTAGCATTTAAAAGCTGTTTGATACTTATTTTTGTTTAAATATGTTCAAACTTGTTTAAATAATAACATTAATATTTTTTTTATAAGACAGTAGCATTTAAAAAGCTGTTTGATACTAAATTTTTTTATAAGACGGTGCGGGGGGTCGGCGGCGGCGGTTGAGTACGTAGGGGAATCGAGGGTGCGGGGGGTCGGCGGCGGCGGCCGGTGGACTGGGGGGGTGCTCGGCGGCGCGGGGGACCGGATCTGGCGAGGTGGGATAGCGATCGAGATGGAGGGGGATCGAGATCGAGTGTCCATGAAATTTAAAATATTCATGATAGTTCAAAAGTACCCATGAAATACAATCGAGAAATGAAGGCTACGATTTAAATACAATCGATCTTAGCTAGCTATCTGTTCACAATCTTCTTGCCCTTCTTTTTCGCAAATGGAGTTCTTCTGTGGAACGGACGTCCTTTAGGTAGGGTGGTCCTGCTTCTTCTTGTGGTGTATGCTGCTACTTCATCATCGTCGTCATGTTCGATCCTCGGTCGCCGTGCTTGTCAAGTCTTGCTCATTGGCTACTCCATCCATTCCGATGATCTTCCTTTTGCCTCTCCTCACGACAACACGACCGGGCTTTGGCGGTCGGTAATGAAGAAGCATTGGTCCACTTGGGAAGCCAGTACCCATGGCTCATTTTTCGGTGACGCTTATGCCATGGTCTTGGATTTGGCTTCGGTATAACCATGGTGGTGAAATACCGGTCTTCTTTTATGACGTTCTTGGCCCATCGACACGGAACATCGGACCTTCTCTCCAACAGAGCTCAGCTCCCAGATCTCCTCGATCCTTCCGTAGTATTTGTCCTTGTCGTTACCGTGTAGGATTCCATCGTTACCCGGAGTTCGATAACCATCGCTCTTCATGTCCTTGGCCTCGGTGTAGAATGTGTAGCCGTTGATATCGTCGCCTCATAGGTCATCGAGGTTGTGCTCGGCGCCTGTGACAAGGCGAATATGAGTTGTTCTTCCGCGGAAGAATCCTCATGTAAAGGGTACGACGAAGCTTATGCTTGAACCAACGCGTGAAACATGAGTTGTGCTCTTTGAGTGTATCTCCATCCGTCCTCTGCTGGCCTCGGTCATTGTACGCCTTTTAATAAAGGTTTTGTGCTCTACCACCCAAGGATCGACCACGCCTATGTGTTGTAGCGCGACTAGGTTTGCTCTTTCAAAGTCGGCGAGTCGACCCTCGAAGTCGACATGCATTTCGCGGCGACCCTCACGGTGACCCCATCCAGCGAGCCTGCCGAGGTGCTGCTGACGGCAGACCAACGGGTTCTCGATGCCTAGATAATTCGTGCGAGAGGAGATGCACTCTTGATCGAAAGCCCCGGCTATGCATCCTTCGGGACGTGACATGTTGCGAACGTATCCTTTGATGACACCATTCATCCTTTCGAACGGCATCATGTTGTGCAGGAACGCCGGCCCGAGTTGGATGATATCCTCCACTATATGGACCAGCAGATGCACCATAACGTCAAGAATGCGGGCGGAAGTACATCTCAAGCTCGCATAGTATCACCACGATCTCTTCCTGTAGCCTTCGAGTTGCCTCAAGCCAATCGACTTCCGAGAGATGACGTCGAAGAAGTTGCATAGGCCAAATAGCGTTTCACGGACGTGCGCGCCCATGATCCCACGGATTGCAATCGGAAGTATCTGCGTCATCGAGACGCGTGATACCGTGTGAGACTTCATCCCGCTGAACTTCGCTTCACTGGGTCTAGGTATCTGCTTATCTTCCCGTGTAACCGTAAGGAAGTTTTACTCCTAGGAGGCAGGTGAAAACTGCTCGATCTCCTCCCGACTTAGAGTGAAGCACGGGAGGGTAGTCATTTCCGTCTTCTTGGCCTTTTTGCCTTTGCGACGACTTTTCGTGTCCCGCTTCGCCTCATCATCATCATCATCATCATCATCATCATATATAGCGTGAAGCTCCCGCCGATGCCCATTGATTTCAAGTCCGCCCTTGCTTTCGGCCCATCTTTGGTCCTCTCTGGCATGTTGAGCAGGGTACCAAGCAGACTCTCGCACACGTTCTTCGTGATATGCATGACATCAAGGCTGTGAGGCACACGGTGGATCTTCCAGTACGGCAAGTCCCAGAAAACAGACCTCGTTTTCCATACCTTCAGCAGCGGCTCTGGCGCCTTTCGCTTCTTTCCCGGCTCTGGCGCCTTTTGCTTCTTTCCCGGCAGTGGGCAGTCTTTCCAATTTTTCAACAGCTTGTCTATTTCCTCGCCGCTCCTCGTGCACGGGCGTTTTCGGGGTTCGGTTTCACCATCGAACAGATCCTTGCGTTTCCTCCACGGGTCATCGTCGCGAAGCCACCTTCGATGTCCCATGAACACGGTTTTCGAAGACCCGGGATCTCTATCTAGCTGGCGATACATTGTGTCATCCATGCACCTTACGCATCCGTAAAATCCGTGGACTACCTGCCCGTGAGATATCCGTAATCGAGATAGTCGTGCACCGTCGTGAGCAGTCGCGGCTCTCATAGGGAAATATTCTTTCTGCGGCGTCCCACGATTGGTGGCGTTTTCCACAGCGTGTCAAGCTCCTCTTTCAGCAGCCCCAGATACTGATTGATGTCGCTCCTGGTTGTTTCGCCCTTCAATTAGCATACTCATGTGAATGTACTTCCTCTTCATGCACAACCAGGGGAAGGTTGTACATCCACACAAACACAGGCCAGGTGCTATGTGTGCTTCTCGCTGCCAAACGGATTGACTCCATCGGTGCTCGCCCCGATGATGTTCCTTGGATCGTTCCCAAATTCTGAGTCTTGAAGTTCAACGCTTGCCACCGCTCGCATCCTTAGGGTGACTCAGCATCTTGTCTTTTTATCTATCTCCGGATCATTTGCGCTATCTTCCCGCTTCTTCTCCTCCCTATCCGCGTGCCAACGCAGGAGCTTTGCTACCTTAGGGTCCGCGAAATAGCGCTGCAGACGAGGAGTGATCGGAAAGTACCACACCACTTTTCGAGGAGCTTTCTTCCTCTTCTTGTATCGAGTGACGCCGCACACCGGACATATGGTAGACTCAGCGTGCTCGTCCCGATAAATGATGCAATTGTTCATGCACACATGGTATTTCACGTGCGGTAAATCGAGAGGACACACGATTTTCTTCGCCTCCTCCAAACTGGTCGGGCACTTGTTCCCCTTGGGAAGACGTTCGTGCCAGAATGACATGTTCTCGTCGAAGCATCGCCGGTCATTTTGTGTTTTACCTTCATCTCCGAGCCATGAGCGTTACTTTCAGCGGGTATCCTCGGCCTGCATCCTTCATACAATGGAGTAACGCGTCTAACTCAAGTTGATCCATCTTGGCTTTCTCTCGGCGGCAGCTCTTGCGTTATCCGTGCTTGAGAAGCAGCTCTTGAATATGAGGGTCCTGCACCCAGCCCATCGATGGTCCAGCGTCGTCGCGCTCCGCGGCATCATCATCTTCATGATCATGCCCGTCGCCTGCTCCGGCATCTTCCTCATCATCATGTCCTGCATCTTCTACATGATGATCGTGTACAACATCACGCCGTGATCATCTCCGGGATTCTCCGTCTTCTCGCCCGCCCGAGCCGCGGTGGTTGTCTTGCTGCCCTTCCTAATTTCTTGCCCGCCCGCATGGACGACTTCAGTAGTCATCTTCATCACCTTGCCACCGATAGCCATCCATGAAACCACGCAACAGCAGTGGTCCCGCACCTGCCGAATCCGGTCCGCAATAAGGCTCTTCACTTGCATCTTCGACACGGACATCTTATCTCCGCCTCGTTCTTTTGAAGCATCTCGGCCTTCGCGGACCTCAAAAACCTATTCACGATGCCTTCGGTCATCGTGCGGACCATGGTCGCTGCAAGGGTAGAGCAAAACGATATTTTAGAACCAAACAAAATTTGGCATGACTTTCCCTAAAATAGGACCAAAAGAATGCTTAATGCCAAAATTCTCGCTTGACGGAAATGAATCAACATTCCGCAAAATATTGGCAACTATCGCATTTCAAATACCGTACACCTACAAACACAAACACATATGCAACACCACAAACATATGCAACACCACGAACATACATAGATCTAGCTAGGCCGTAAAAAGTGCATGTGCACATTGTTGTAGGGAGAACAACCTAAATATAGCTTCCCCTTACTTACCTATTAAAACAAGGTAATTTAACCACTTAATTTGAATGAATCTATGGTGGAAATGAGGTGAAAAGAGGAGGCACCGAGACAAGGAGGAGGTGGAGAGAATGAAGTGGGTAGAAAGTGAGTGTGTGGGTAGGAGAGGCTGTCCCAAATATCTTGTTGCTGCCCACTTACTAATGGCGCACCTCTTGCATGGTGCGCCATTAATAGTTACAACTACTAATGGCGACTTAAGCAGGATCGCCATTAGTATGTTTGGATAGGCGCATTAGTTCAAAAAAAATTTCTATACTAATGGCGCACCCACCGCCTGGTGCGCCATTAGTAGTTACAACTACTAATGGCGCACTTGGGCAGGATCGCCATTAGTATGTTTGGATAGGCGCACTAGTTCAAAAAAATTTCTATACTAATGGCGCACCTTGCGTTGTGCGCCATTAGTAGTTACAACTACTAATGGCGCACTTGGGCAGGATGCGCCATTAGTATGTTTGGACAAAGCGCACTAGTTAAAAAAATTTGATACTAATGGCGCACCCATTGCAAGGTGCGCCATTAGTAGTTTAAACTCTAATGGCGCATCAGATGGTGGTGCGCCATTAGTATATATACTAATGGCGCACCATCTTTCTGGTGCGCCATTAGTGTCAATCCCATCTATAGCCCTTTTTCTAGTAGTGCAAGTCCTACGAGTGCACCAACAAGCGCACCATGATCCTCAACGACGACGGAACCTACGACTCAATGAGTGAAGGAGAAATGGAAGACCTTGAACAAGTGGCCATGCACCGGCAAGTGAACAATGAAGATGAAGTAGATCAAGTCTTTTGTGACAAATATTCGAGCCCCGCTCTTGTTGTCTCCAAGGTCTTGATTCTTCAACATCAACAAGACAAAGACCAAAGATGCCATATCTTCCACACCAAAGTCGGCATCAATGGAAGGTCCGTCAAGGTCATCATAGATGGAGGGAGTTGTCATAACTTGGCAAGTGAAGAACTATGCTTCAAGCTCCAATTGGTCAAGACGAAGCACCCGCACCCCTGCAAGGTTCAATGGCTAAGCGACAACGGCACGATCCAAGTCGAGCATAGGGTACAAGTCTCCTTCAAGATTGGAGCATACGAGGACACTTTGGAATGTGATGTTGTTCCTATGACCGTTTGCCACCTCCTTCTTGGACGTCCATGGCAATTCGACCGAGGTGTCATCCATAATGGGCGTACAAACCAATATAGCTTCAAGATGAAGGGGAAGGAGTACGTTCTACGCCCTATGTCTCCAAGCCAAGTAATCATCGACAAGCAAGCCACCCATCATGGAGAACCTAGTGAGAGAGTGCACCACCATAAAGAAGGTGAGCGCCACAAGCCCAAATTGAGCGACTCTTCACCAAGAGAGAAAAACCTAATCCTATTTGCCATAAAACGTGAGATGAGAGAAGTGTGTGAGAACCCATCGAATGTCATCCACTATTTTCCTCATATGCAAAGATGAGGTGACAAAAACTAACACTCCTAATACGCTTCCTCTAGTGTTTTCCAACTGTTGCAGGAGTTCGAGAACGTCTTTCCTGATGAGCTACCTCCCGGTCTTCCTCCTCTACGTGGCATTGAGCACCGAATCGACATCAACCCCGGAGCACCTCTTCCTAACAAGGCTCCATACCGAGTCAACCCCGAAGAAACTAAGGAAATCCAACGACAAGTACAAAAACTCATCGACAACGTCCATGTACGTGAAAGCCTAAGCCCTTGTGCCGTTCCGGTTATACTTGTGCCTAAACAAGATGGTTCTTTTCACATGTGCTCCAATTGTAGACCCATCAATGCTATCACGGTTAGATATAGGCATCCCATACCTCCCCTTGACGATATGCTAGATGAGCTTAGCGGTGCCACTATTTTCTCCAAAATTGATCTTAAAAGTGGTTACTATCAAATCCGCATACAAGAAGGTGATGAATGGAAAACCGCTTTCAAAACTAAAATTTTCTTGTATGAGTGGTTGGTTATGCCTATGGGTTTATCGGAAGTACCCCGGTACTTTCATGAGACTCGTGCACTTTGTTTTTCGACCCTACATTGGTGTCTTTGTTGTGGTCTACTTTGATGATATCCTTGTGTTTAGAAAATCTCTCAAAGAGCATGTTACACACCTTAGAACCGTGCTACAAACCCTTCGAAAAGAGCATCTTTTTGCTAATATGAAGAAGTGCACTTTTGGTGTTGATAAGCTTGTTTTCTTGGGTTTCGTTGTGTCTTCTAAGGGTGTTCATGTTGATGAATCTAAAATCAATGCTATCCAAACTTGGCCACAACCAATCAATTTGCAACAAGTGCATAGTTTTCTTGGTTTAGCCAGTTTCTACCGTACATTTGTGAAGGATTTTAGCACCATTGCTTCACCTTTGCATGCTTTGAGCAAGAAGAATGCGCCTTTCGTTTGGGGACCATCCCAATATACCGCTTTCAATGAGCTTAAGAATTTGCTTACTCATGCCCCCGTGCTTGATTTACCCAACTTTGACAAACCTTTTGAAATACATTGTGATGCTAGTGCTAATGGCATAGGAGGTGTGTTAACGCAAGAGAAACGTCCCATAGCATACATTAGTGAGAAACTCTCCGGCGCGCAACTCCATTATCCCATCTATGACAAAGAGCTATATGCTTTAGTGCGAGTTTCGCGTAAATGAAAACATTACCTTCGCCCTCATGAATTTATCATCCATACCGACCATGAAATGCTTAAGTATCTTAAGGGTCAAACTAAGTTGAACAAGCGTCACGCTAAATGGAGTGAGTTTATAGAGTCTTTCCCTTATGTCATCAAATACATAAAAGGGAAAAGAAAATGTTGTGGCGGATGCACTTTCCCGTATATGCACGCTTGTTACTACACTTGAATTGAATGTCATTGGCTTTGAGCACATAAAAGACTTGTATGCACATGATCCTACTTTCGCGATTCCTTATGCCAAGTGTTGGACGCATACATCTTGGGAACGCTATTACATCAAAGATGGCTATATTATGAGAGCTAACAAACTTTGCATTCCCAAGTCTTCTCTTCGTTTGTTGCTTTTGCAAGAATCTCATGGAGGAGGACTAATGGGACACTTTGGACGCGACAAGACATTTGCTACACTCTCCAAGAACTACTTTTGGCCCACGATATTTCGTGACGTCAACCGCACCAACCGATGCTTGACATGTCGCAAAGCTAAGTCAAAAGCTCAATCTCATGGTCTTTACATGCCTCTCCCAATTCCGTATCAACCATGGGAAGACATTAGCATGGACTTTGTACTTGGTTTGCCTAGAACTAGGAATGGAAAGGATTCCGTGTTTGTTGTTGTGGACCGATTCTCCAAAATGGCTCATTTCATTCCTTGCAACAAGATAGACGATGCTTCACATGTTGCCAATCTCTTTTGTAGGGAAGTCTTGCGCCTTCATGGAGTACCCAAGACGATTGTCTCGGACCGCGACGTCAAGTTCTTGAGTTACTTTTGGAAGACGTTATGCGCCAAGCTTAGAATCAAGCTACTATTCTCCACGGCATACCATCCACAAACCGACGGCCAAACGGAGGTGACAAACTACACGCTCTCCACTCTTCTTCGCATGCTAATCAAGAAGAACATCAAGGAGTGGGAGGAGTGCCTACCCATCGCCGAGTACGCCTACAACCGTGCAAGACATTTGACTACCGGCAAGTCCCCCTTCGAGGTGGTCTATGGTTTGAACCCGTTGTCCCCATTGGACATTCTTCCTCTACCTCTACAAGCGCACACCAACATGGACGCGAGTGCCTGAGTCAACCACCTCAAGAAGATGCATGCAGATACAAGGCACACCATCGAGCGCCAAGTACAATGACTAGCGACCAAGCTCAACGTCAACAAGCAACCCATGATCTTCAACATTGGCGGTCTCGTGTGACCGCTTCCCCCACGAACGCAAGTCCAAACTCCTACCTCGCGCTGATGGACCCTTCAAGGTGCTAGCACGCTAAAACAACAACGCTTACAAGATCGACCTTCCAAGCGACAAGTACAACATGAGCGACGTCGTCAACGTCAAGGATCTCTCGCCCTACCATGGTGATGAAGATTTTGATCCGAGGTCGGATCTTTCACAAGGGGGGGAGATGATGCGGAGCATCCCAAGGTCATCCCCATGGACATACCATCATCTCACCAAGTGCCTAGTGGACCCATGACACGAGCACGTGCAAGAGCTCTATAAACCAGGTGACATCTCTCTTCTCACAATTCCGCTTCAATGCGCATGAGACATGGTTACTACCTCAAACGGAGAGACTTCGCATACTCCGGTACTTGGGAGATAGCCATGGAGAGGCTAAGGAGCAAGGTGGATCGGAGGGAGAAGATGGATGCGAAGGCGGAGAAGAAGAAGGGCAAAGTCAGCAGAAGCCCGGAAAATCCGAACCGCCGTCTGGACGATCCGGCCTCAGCCCGGATGATCCGGACCACGGACGTGAAAATCCGGCTACAGCACCCGAACACACCCGAAGCCTCACCGCGAAGCCGGATCATCCGAACCCAGTCCCGGATCATCCGGACAACCCCGGACGTCCGGACCAGGACCCGGACATCCGGACCTCCCGCAGCAGCCCCGACACAGCCGGACGATCCGGACGCCGACCCCGATCATCCTGACCCCCGAAACCCGGATCATTCAGAACAACTTCCGGACCATCCGGACAGTGCCTGCGTGCATGACTTGGGACAAGGCTCGTGTACCCGTTTCGTCCGCTCACGTACCCCTTCGCCCCTTGGGTTATGAATAGACCTCCTCCACCTCCTTTCTAGGGTTAGCAAAGGATTAGCTCATTTTTGTGTGAGAGCTTTGCTCATCCACTTGGTTACCTTCTCCTCGGAGCTCACGACCTCTTCGAAGAAGATCCCCCTAGCGGATTCAAGACTTCCTCACGGAGAAGACCCCCTCAAGACCTCCTCTTGGAGAAGATCGTGCTACTTATATCATCCCTAGTTGATTGTGGATCGTGAATCTCATCATGTTTCGAGGATCTAGCGCATGTGTAATCGAATCTTGTTGGTTGAGTGATTTTATCTCGTGTTTCCCCTCGTGTTTTCCCCTCGTGTTGTTCGTGGAATCCCCTCCAGACGTGAAAGATTGGGTCGTTAGGGTTCTACCCTACATCACTCACTAGGTGACGGTTCCGAACACCATTGCGGAAAGGGGTTAAAACCCGTTTCTATAGCACCGACGTGTACCAGTGAATCATGAAGAAAGCAATAGCAATAATACTAAATGATCATAATGCTAAGCTAACGGATGGGTCTTGTCCATTACATCATTCTCTACTGATGTGATCCCATTGATCAAATGACAACACATGTCTATGGACAGGAAACTTAACCATCTTTGATTAATGAGCTAGTCAAGTAGAGGCATACTAGGGACACTCTGTTTGTCTATGTATGCACACATGTACTAAGTTTTCGATTAATACAATTCTAGCATGAATAATAAACATTTATCATGATATAAGGAATATAAATAACAATTTTCTTATTGCCTATAGGGCATATTTCCTTCAGAGGAGGGGTCCTAAACCAACCCTAACTCTTGTTTCCCCACACATACGGACTCTAAAAAGAGCCTATACTTAAGTATTTCGAAATTACCTGGGCCTGGCCCAATAATAAGGTGACGCAGCACCTAGAATAGCCTCTAGACGAAATTTATGATGTGGCATCTTGTATATTTCATCCAAGGCTTCATGCACTCCTTATGGTGGCTTCAAAGTTCTTAAATCATCACTTGTAACTCCGTTCTTGTTCTCCTTGCGCATGCCATCATCTCCATGCTTGGTATGCTGCAGTCTTCATCCTTCTTATCCATGCCAGGCCCTTAATTTGTAAGCAAAACAAATGAATCCAAGTTAGGCAATATTGTATTCTAATGAACATTAGAATCATTACCAAGAAACGAAAGTACCTGATAATTTAATTGGCGTGTGCGAGCTCTAGTAATTGGTCATGTAGCAGTAGGGTCTGTGAGTGTAACAACGGTATTGATGTACTCATCATCCTCCCCTTCTTGAAATAAAGTCATCCTCGACGGAAGCTCATCTTACTCACCCAAATAAGGCTTCAAATCTGCAATGTTAAAAGTGGGACTAACCCCAAAATCTGCAGGCGGTTCAAGTTTATATGCATTATCATTTATTTTCTCTAACACCTTAAATGGACCATCAGCACGTGGCATTAGCTTTGATTTGTGCAAATCGGGAAATCTATCCTTACGCAAGTGTAACCAAACAAGATCTCTAGGTGCAAAGACAACACGTTTTCTACCCTTATATCCGGCAAGTTTATATTTAGCATTCATATGCTCAATGTTCTCCTTAGTTAGCTCATGCATTTTTAAGATCAATTCAGCATGTTGGTTAGCATCAAAATTAACCTCTCCAAAGATGGAAGAGGAAACAAATCAATAAGTGCATGAGGAATGATAGAGGCAAAGGTGTCTCATCTTTCGATAAGATGGTGATTATCGTTTCGGAGGAGTAGACTTTGACGATCCGACTATGAACGTGCGAAGACGTCGCGCCCTAGCAATCGCTAAACCAACTCCGAGAGGTTATTGACCATGCTGGAGCATGATCTGCCTAACCATGAAGGTCTATTTACTACAAGCAAATGAAGAATAAGCAAGAAACTAAGATTGCAATCTGGATATTGCAAATATAAGATGAAAGCTTTTTTGATCAAGGTGGGGTTCTGTGACGCCTTGCTCTGGTCGTTGAACACAAACGAAGTATGCGAAGTTGCAGCTATGGTGAACTTTTAATCTAAACGACGCCCTAAGGGTTGTATATATGGGAGAAGAGGGGGGGAATTTCAAGGCCCTTGGGGAAGTGGTCCGAAACCAACCCTATCTCTTGTTTTCCCACACATACGGACTCTAAAAACATCCTATACTATAGTATTCCGAAATTACATGGGCCTGGCCCAAGAATAAGGCGATGCAGCACCTATGATAGCCTCTGGATGAAATTTAGGAATTGGCATTGTATATTTTGTCCAAGCCTTCATACAGTCATTATGGTGGCTTCAAAGTCCTAAAATCATCACTTGAAACTCCAGTCTTGTTTCCCTTGCGCATGCCATCATCTCCATGCTTGATCTTGCTCAATTGATCATCCCTTTTGTCCATGCTAGGCCCTTCATTTGTAAGCGAAACAAACGTATCCAATTTAGGCAGCATCATATTCTCATGAACTTTAGAATCATTACCAAGAAACGGAAGTACCTGGTAATTCAATTGGCGTGCGCGAGCTCTAGTAATTGGTCCAGTATGTATAGCAGTAGGGGTTGTGGGTGTACCAATGGTATTGATGTGCTCATCATCCTCCCCTTCTTGAAATGAAGTCATCCTCGACAAAAGCTTATCTTCCTCACCCAAATAAGGCTTCAATTGTGGCAAAATCTGGAGGGACTAGCCCCAAAATCTGGAGGCAACTCAAGTTTATATGCATTATCATTTATTTTCTCTAACACCTTAAAAGGACCATCAGCACGTGGCATTAGCTTTGATTTGCGCAAATAAGGAAATCTATCCTTACGCAAATGTAGCCAAACAAGATCCCCAGGTGCAAACACAACACGCTACTAGAAAAAGGGCTATAGATGGGATTGACACTAATGGCGCACCAGAAAGATGGTGCGCCATTAGTATATACTAATGGCGCACCACCTTCTGATGCGCCATTAGAGTTTAAACTACTAATGGCGCACCATGCAAAAGGTGCGCCATTAGTAGTGGTTTTTCTAGTAGTGACATGTTTTCTACCCTTATCTCTAGCAAGTTTATATTTAGCCTTCATATGCTCAATGTTTTCCTTAGTTAACTCATGCATTTTTTAAATCAATTCAGCATGTTGTTTAGCATCAAAATTAACCTTATCCGAAGATGGAAGAGGCAACAAATCAATAGGTGCACGAGGTAGGAAACCATACACAATTTTAAAAGGGCATATCTTAGTAGTAGAATGCAATGAACGATGTTGAGTATATTGATTATTAGGAAAGAAGAGATAGGCTAGAATTTGTTCCGACTTGTCTTGTACTCCAAGTTTATTATTGTACTCCTATATATATGCTCATGAGGCTCAAGCGATACAATGAACTACTCCACCAAACCTCTCTCTCCCTTCTAACATGGTATAAGCCTAATCGATCCTAAACCCTAGTCGTCGCCGCTTCCGCACCCGTGCGCTGCCCCCGGGGCAGTCGGACTCCATGACCGCCGCCGGGGGGCGGGAGGGGGGGGGCGCCGCCCGTACCTAGGGTTCGTCCGCCGGCCGTGTGGGCCGGCTGGCCTAGAGAGTCTTTTTCCCGAGCACTTTCTCTAGGTTTTTTTGCTCTCTCGCCGGTCGTTTTGATCGGTGTTTTCTTTTTGGTTTTCCGATCTATGCTTGATCGGTTTGCGTCGCCCGCCACTGCCGTCGACCCCCGTGCACCTCTACTCCGACACCGGCGTGACTGGCAGGCTCTTCACCGACTCGACGGCCTTGCCCGCTGGCGGCCCCTCACGACCGTCGTACGCGCGCTACTCGTCGATCTACGCCGGCCGTCACCGCCTTCTCCGACCGGGACACCTGCGTCGCCCTCCTGGCGGCCTCGCGCCATGCAGCGGCCCATCATAGCCGCCGTTCGCGTGCTGGCCCGCCCGTCGATCCACGTAACCCACCACCTCCATGTCTGCACGGCGGCCCGGCGGTCTACCTCTCCGGCCTCGTCCTCAGCAGCGTCAGGCTCGTTGGCTGCCTCAACTCGGGTGCCGCTGCTTCGTTGATATCACGCCCAATATGCGACCCTATCCAAAAGGAACTCGACGGTCCCACCAAGGATAGACCCGCATATTGAAACGCTTTTGCAAGGTGGATATCATTACATCAACATTACATAATAGATGGGGATACATACATAAGGCACAAATGCCACAAGAATACATCAACATCATATACAAGATCAACATCCGACTACGGATGAAACATAAACAGAAACTCAAACGACATCCACCTGCTAGCCCAGGCTGCCGACCGAACCTATCCCCGATCAAGAAGAAGCGTAAGAAGAACTCCAAAACAAGTAACATCGCTCTCACGCCATGATCATCGCAAACCTGTACCGCAACTGGTGGTGTAGTAATCTGTGAGCCACGAGGACTCAAAGAATCCCATTACCATGGGTATCAAGACTAGCAAAGCTTAAGTAGGAAAGGAAGGGATAAAGTGGTGAGGTTGCAGCAGCGACTAAGCATATATGGTGGATAACATCCGCAAATGAGAGCGAGAAGAGAAACAAAGGAACGGTCGACAACTAGCAATGATCAAGAAGTGATCCTGAACTCCTACTTACGTCAATCATAACACAAAAACCGTGTTCTCCTCTCGATCAACCCCGAAAAGAGACACTCACGGTTACGCACACGATTGGTGTATTTTAGAAGTGTTTGCTTCAAGTTTACTACAACCGGATATTAACAAATTCCCATCTGCCACATAACCGCGGGCACGGCTCTCGAAAGTTCAAGCCCTGTAGGGGTGTCCCAACTTAGCCCATGATAAGCTCTCGCGATCAGCGAAGGATATTCATTCTCCTCGGGAAGACCCGATCAGTCTCGGAATCCTGGCTACAAGACATTTCGACAGCAATAAAACAAGACCAGCAAGACCTCCCGGCGTGCCGACATCCTGATAGTAGCCGCGCGTATCTCGTCTCAGGCCATGACCGGATGAGCAGTACGTACGGCAACCGACGATACCCCAAGTTGCCTAGGGGCGGCACCGCAAGTGGCTCTAGTTTGGACCAACACTTAGACAAGCATTGGCCCGGGGGGGCTAAAATGAAGATGACCCTTGAGAGCGCGACTCCCAAGGGAAAAAAGGGTAGGTGAGGCAAATGGTAAAACCAATGTTGGGCCTTGCTGGAGGAGTCTTATTCAAAGCGAACTGTCAAGGGGGTCCCATAAATCACCCGACCGCGTTAGGGATGCAAAATCCGGGAACATAATACCGATATGACGGAAACTAGGGTGGCAAGAGTGGAACAAAACACCAGGCATAAGGCCGAGCCTTCCACCCTTTACCAATTATATAGATGCATTAATTAAATAAGATATATTGTGATATCCCAACAAGTAAACATGTTCCAACAAGGAACAACATCTCCATGTTCCAACAAGGAACAAACTTCATCTTCACCTGCAACTAACAACGCTATAAGAGGGGCTGAGCAAAACGGTAACATAGCCAAACAATGGTTTGCTAGGAAGGGTGTCAAAGGTTAGAGGTTCATGGCAATTTGGGATGGCTTGATAAACAGGTAATAGGTAGCGCAGCATAGCGATAGAACGAAGCAACTAGCATAGCAATGATAGTAGTGAGATCCAAGGTGACGGTCATCTTGCCTGAAATCCCGCTAGGAAGAAGAACAATTCCATGAAGAAGACGAACGAATGAAGCCGAACCAAGCGTAGACGAACGAATCCTCACGATCGCAACGAAACGGGAACTAACAAGAAGAAGCACACAACATAGTAAACACACCACACATAGACAAGACATGATGCACAACCAAGCATGATGCATGACAAGACTACATGAAGCTACTCATGGCAAGGGATGATGCCAACAAGACCAACACATCAAAGCAAGTTTAAATGAGGCCGGGAACAACATATAACAAATCCGGTAAGTCCTCATATGCAAATTTCGAAATTGGTCCAGATCTGAATAAACCTTATGCTCAAGTTGTTAAACAGCAAGTTAAGATGCACCACGATGATCTACACGAAATTCTAGTCAAGTTACATATAAAGTTCATTTGATTTGGATCTACGGCCTAGAAGATATGAGCAAAACAAGTTAAACATGGCATTGGTGCAAAATGCATACAAACATCAAGCAAACACCTCAAAACAAAGATGCAACATGATAATATGAGACAACATGCAAAATCAAGCAAGTTTCATATAGAGCACACTCAAAACGGAGCAAGGATTCAACACATACACCCTATACAAGTTATAGCAACAATCTGCCCAAAACAGCAACTAAGCATATTGCAAGCACCAAAACAACATGCTACAGAATCTCAACGTGAAAACAAAAGGCATGGGCATGATGTATAGGTAAAGCATGGCAAAACATGAACACTGAGCTATCTCCAGAAATCACTAGAACATGCTCAAAATGACATGGAAAAATTGCAAATAATAACAGTTTCAGACTTTAGCAGAAATAACATCAGGTTGCAATGTTTAGAGCTATCAAACAACATGCTACAGGAACTTAACATGGAAAACAAAGGCATGGAATGATACTAATAATTTCATATAACAAAAGTCCTTTAGTGACCATTAGCCAAAAAGGATCAGAAGATATGATGGCACCCATGTAAACATGGCAAGAGATATGACAGATTCATACATGGCAGGAACAATAATAAGTAGGGATGTTGGTGAGCTTAAACCACTCACCACAGAGCAATAAATGGCATGGAAACGCAACCAACAGTAAGAAGGCATGTTTATGAAGCTAAGCATCGCAAGAACAACACCATAGCACACACGGATCAACTACAACAACCTTGGCAAAATTGATTTAACATGTAAACAATCTGCCAGGAAACATTTTATAGCAAAAGTAGAGCTCGATTGACTCAAGCTATGGCACTCCATAATTTAAAACAATGGTATGGATGGATAGAGCATAACCATATGTTCAAAACATCCTTACTGAAGTATCTCAAAATAAGCATGGAGCTCTCGGTAGCATGAAGTTAACATGGCATAAAAATATCTGCAGAACAGGGGCTGAAATCAGCAACATCATGAAGCCTAGTTTGCATGCTTGTGCTAGTCACCACAGAGATCACAAAAATACATGGCATACACCCCTGTAAAGATGGCATGGCATAAAACAAAACACATGTAGGACTCAAGTTCATAGGATGCACACATCAATCATGGCAAAAATGACAAAAGTGCATGTTCTGATAAGAATCTGAAACTAACATCACATAGCCCTCTTCTAACAGCATTTCGGGCATCAAGATGAGCTCAAATGAAAATGATGCAATGAATTGAAATGATGTACTCGTCGAGACGAACAATTTTACATATTACACGCCCAAAACGGAGCGATATGCAGAGAGTTATGGCATGATGAATATGGCAAGATAATGCAAAATAATCTCGGACTTGGTGGATCTGGACCTCGGGGAGGGGGAGTCAACGCGGCGAAGTGGATCGGGCTCTCCCGATCCGCAAGGCGGCGGCGACGACGGGAGTGGCTGGCGGCGGGCCGGGCGCGCGAGAGGAGGACCGGGCGGCGACGGGAGAAGGCGGCGGAGCGGGCGATGGCGCCGGGCGGCGACCGGAGGCGGCGGCGGCGGCAGCGCCGCCGGTCGGGGTCGGAGGCGCGGAGGTCCGGCGACGGTTGCCAGCGAGGTGGCAAGCGGAGGCGCCGGGCGGCGCGGGAGCGGCCGACGCGGGGCCGGCGGAGGCGAGGCACGGCAGCGCGCGCGGCGCCGGGGCCCGGCTTGTTCGGCGGGCGGGTTGCCGTGGGCTCCATGCGACCAGGCGGCGGGCGCGGGCGGGCCACGTGGCGGCTCCGGAGTGGGCGCGGGCGGCGGCGCTGGTGACGTTGGACATGTCCGGCGGCGGGGACGAAATGTCCGGTGGCGCGCCGGGAGCGGGGCTAGGGTTTGTACCGCGATTTTCGGGAGGGGAGCACATATTTATAGGTAGAGGGAGCTAGGAGAGTCCAAATGAGGTGCGGTTTTCGGCCACGCGATCGTGATCGAACGGCGGAGAGCATAGAGGGGAGTTTGCTGGGTTTTGGGCCACTTTGGATGGGGTGTTGGGCTGCAAACAAAAGAGGCCTTTTCGGTTACCCGGTTAACCGTTGGAGTACCAAACGACCTCCAAATGGCACGAAACTTGACAGGCGGTCTACCAGTGCTATACCAAGGCCGCTTGACAAACCTCGGTCCATTCCGAGACTGTTTAACACCCGCACATGAAAAGAGGTAAAGGGGGGCGCCGGGAGACATAGGAGTGCCGGATTGCAAACGGACAACGGGGAAAATGCTCGGATGCATGAGACGAACACGTATGAAAAATGAAATGCACATGATGACATGATATGAAATGCAGATGATGACATGGCAAAGTGCAACACGCAAGCACATGACATGGCAAGGACGGCAAATAACTGACGGACACCTGGCGCATCGAATCCGGGGTGTTACAACACTCCTCCACTAACAAGAGATCTCGTCCCGAGATCTTAGGACCGAGACGGAATGGAAAAGGGATGAGGTGAAACAAAAACTCAAGAGAAGAAGCAAAGAATCGAGAGCACTCGAGAAGAAGAGAGGAACGACGAGAATGACGAGAATCGAAAGCTCACAGAATCAGATAGCTAAGAAACCACTCGTTCTAACCGGAGTGGTTAGAATGAGAAAAGAAACGGATAAGACTGAAAGGATTTAGGCAGCACTCCGGCTGAAAATGGAAGGATTAGAACATGAACTTCACAAGATGGGATCAAACTTGATGAGATGAACAACACAATGCCTCCGGAAGAATTGAAGAATGGAATGAAAAGAATTTAGAAGGAGGGTTTGAACTGAAGTTGTTGAGAAAATCAACAATGAAAGAATAAGATTGTTGTGGACTTATGGAACACATCTCAAAATTATAAGGTGATAACCGACCACAAACGGAAATGATAGAATAGCTGAGAAGAACGAAGAAATGCAAAACTCCACTTTAGAGGAATACGGAGAATTAATTGCACCTCGTGACGCGAAAAGAAAAAATACTTGAACACCACCAACAAAATCTTGATGAACTCTTGAAGAAAGAATTAAATCATGAAGAACCACCATGAAGAATCCGGTACCAAAAGGATGATAAGATAGAATGAATGAAGAAAGAATAAGACTAAAGCCTTTCGATGATTCCGATGAAGGTTCCGACGAGATGGTCGAGGAAATTTGAACTCCGGAAAAGAAAAGATGAAAACACTTGGAAGTAGAATTTATTCCTCACGAACAAACTCCGAAGAAAAGGATTAATCACTTGGATGAAATAAGAATAAGATTTATTGTATTCTTATCCATCATCAAATTAAATTGATGACAAGCAATGGATTTTGCATACTACTTATTCTTCTTGAAAAGGATTAAGGGGGGTATAGCACAAAACTTGAGAAAGTCTTCTTGAACCACCGGTAGGATTGAAAGAACGAATGGATTAATATGATAAAAAAGGTAAAAGAATCTTGAACGAACCACCGTAAGAATTTGGAAAAGACTGATGAAAGAGGATGAACCACCGGGAAGAATTAGAAGAACAAATATGATTGAGGGGATTTAGATGCAAAAGAACAAAGAGATCATGAACTGATTAAAGGACACTTGAACGAAGCACCGGAATAATTGGATAACGGTAACTGAAATGATGGCCTCCGGTGAAAGAAATGAAAAAAAACAACTCCTGACATGCTCCGGATGGGTAAAAAGAATTGCACGACTGGAAACAATTAGATAGGATAACATCGAGCTAGCACCATGAACCTCCGGGAGAACGGACAAAATTTAAGAGAAACTCTACTTCGGTCTTCAAATGATGACGAGAAACACCACCAAAATAACTGGGATACTCCGGGAGAAAGAAAAACAGAGAGGTTGAGCCAACAATGAAATGACTCGAAATCGATCTTGGAAAAGGCAAGTGACTGATGATATTCATTCTTACGTCACACTTGAAAAGAATTTGGGAATAACTCCGGGGAATTAGAAGAGTCAGGTAAGATCCTAGGAAAAGACCTGTGGGTTAGGGCCCACTGAAAAGAAAACACCGTTGGAAAGGATGTTGAACAGATAGATGATGCACCGGAACAATTGAAATATTTGAATGAGGTGACAACCTCGAATTAATTGGAACACAGACGAATCTCCTGAGATGTCTTCGGAACTCCGGAATGATAAACTGGCGAGAGGCGAACGAGCAAAGAGAACACTTCGAAGGAAAAGAATGTGATCAACTCGAAAAACTTGAATTGAGTCCACCGGAGAAGAAAAGAGATGAAGAATGTCGTACAAAACGAGAATTCACCGGTTGAGATAATTTATGAAAGACTGAAGAGGCTCCACACGAATGACATTGATGGTCGAAAGAGACTCAGGCTCCGGTAAGAAGAAAGGGTGGGAGGGCGGGAAAAACACAGGCAACTGGAAGGGGAAACCGACGAATATCTTGAAGAGAAAACACCGGTTGAAATCATTGAGGAAAGAAAGCAAAGACTTCACACAAGAAGGATGGATACTCGATTACGGACTCCGGTTCCGAAAAGAAGAAGGGTGGTTGGGTGGGAAAAGAAAACAACTGAGGATTGGACTTGCAAAGATGAAGAGGCTCGAGTCGACTTGACGAGAAATGCACCGGATAAAAAGAGCTGAGGAACAACTACCGGAAAAACAATGCGTGAACCTAAAGAAAAATTTGAAGGGGAAGAGGAGTGATTCAAAACACCTACGTCAAGATTCCTCACCAGAGCGACGAAGGGGCAGAGGAGTAAAAAGAAATCCTACTCTCCGATATAACTAGACTCCGAAATCAGTTTTCTTCTAGACTCGACAACGGCCAAACTACACGATCAATCAAGGGGGCTCCTAGGGTCGGTCGAGGCTCCGATACCAACTTATCACGCCCAATATGCGACCCTATCCAAAAGGAACTCGACGGTCCCACCAAGAATAGACCCGCATATTGAAACGCTTTTGCAAGGTGGATATCATTACATCAACATTACATAATAGATGGGGATACATACATAAGGCACAAATGCCACAAGAATACATCAACATCATATACAAGATCAACATCCGACTACGATGAAACATAAACAGAAACTCAAACGACATCCACCCTGCTAGCCCAGCTGCCGACCGGAACCTATCCCCGATCAAGAAGAAGCATAAGAAGAACTCCAAAACAAGTAACATCGCTCTCACGTCATGATCATCGCAAACCTGTACCTGCAACTGGTGGTGTAGTAATCTGTGAGCCACGAGGACTCAGCAATCCCATTACCATGGGTATCAAGACTAGCAAAGCTTAAGTAGGAAAGGAAGGGATAAAGTGGTGAGGTTGCAGCAGCGACTAAGCATATATGGTGGCTAACATCCGCAAATGAGAGCGAGAAGAGAAACAAAGGAACGGTCGACAACTAGCAATGATCAAGAAGTGATCCTGAACTCCTACTTACGTCAATCATAACACAGAAACCGTGTTCTCCTCTCGATCAACCCCGAAAAGAGACACTCACGGTTACGCACACGATTGGTGTATTTTAGAAGTGTTTGCTTCAAGTTTACTACAACCGGATATTAACAAATTCCCATCTGCCACATAACCGCGGGCACGGCTCTCGAAAGTTCAAACCCTGCAGGGGTGTCCCAACTTAGCCCATGATAAGCTCTCGCGATCAACGAAGGATATTCCTTCTCCCCGGGAAGACCCGACCAGTCTTGGAATCCCGGCTACAAGACATTTCGACAGCAATAAAACAAGACCAGCAAGACCTCCCGCGTGTCGACATCCCGATAGTAGCCGCAGATCTCGCCTCGAGCCATGACCGGATGAGCAATACGTCGGCAACCGACGATACCCCAAGTTGCCTAGGGCGGCACCGCAAGTGGCTCTAGTTTGGACCAACACTTGAAAAGCATTGGCCCGGGGGGGCTAAAATGAAGATGACCCTTGAGAGCGCGACTCCCAAGGGAAAAAAGGGTAGGTGAGGCAAATGGTAAAACCAATGTTGGGCCTTGCTAGAGGAGTCTTATTCAAAGCGAACTGTCAAGGGGGTCCCATAAATCACCCGACTGCGTTAGGGACGCAAAATCCGGGAACATTATACCGATATGACGGAAACTAGGGCAGCAAGAGTGGAACAGAACACCAGGCATAAGGCCGAGCCTTCCACTCTTTACCAAGTATATAGATGCATTAATTAAATAAGATATATTGTGATATCCCAACAAGTAAACATGTTCCAACAAGGAACAACATCTCCATGTTCTAACAAGGAACAACATCTCCATGTTCCAACAAGGAACAAACTTCATCTTCACCTGCAACTAACAATGCTATAAGAGGGGCTGAGCAAAGCGGTAACATAGCCAAACAATGGTTTGCTAGGAAGGGTGTCAAAGGTTAGAGGTTCATGGCAATTTGGGATGGCTTGATAAACAGGTAATAGGTAGCGCAGCATAGCGATAGAACGAAGCAACTAGCATAGCAATGATAGTAGTGAGATCCAAGGTGACGGTCATCTTGCCTGAAATCCCGCTAGGAAGAAGAACGATTCCATGAATAAGACGAACGGATGAAGCCGAACCAAGCGTAGACGAACGAATCCTCACGACCGCAACGAAACGGGAACTAACAAAAAAGCACACAACATAGTAAACACACCACACATAGACAAGACATGATGCACAACCAAGCATGATGCATGACAAGACTACATGAAGCTACTCATGGCAAGGGATGATGCCAACAAGACCAACACATCAAAGCAAGTTTAAATGAGGCCGGGAACAACATATAACAAATCCGGTAAGTCCTCATATGCAAATTTCGAAATTGGTCCAGATCTGAATAAACCTTATGTTCAAGTTTTTAAACGGCAAGTTAAGATGCACCATGATGATCTACATGAAATTCTAGTCAATTTACATATAAAGTTCATTTGATTTGGAGCTACGGCCTAGAAGATATGAGCAAAACAAGTTAAACATGGCATTGGTGCAAAATGCATACAAACATCAAGCAAACACCTCAAAACAAGGATGCAACATTATAATATGAGACAACATGCAAAATCAAGCAAGTTTCATATATAGCACACTCAAAACGGAGCAACGGTTCAACACATACACCCTATACAAGTTATAGCAACAATCTGCCCAAAACAGCAACCAGGCATATTGCAAGCACCAAAACAACATGCTACATAATCTCAACGTGAAAACAAAAGGCATGGGCATGATGTACAGGTAAAGCATGGAAAAACATGAACACTGAGCTATCTCCAGATATCACTAGAACATGCTCAAAATGACATGGAAAAATTGCAAATAATAACAGTTTCAGACTTTAGCAGAAATAACATCAGGTTGCAATGTTTAGAGCTATCAAACAACATGCTACAGGGACTTAACATGGAAAACAAAGGCATGTAATGATACTACTAATTGCATATAACAAAAGTCCTTTAGTGACCATGAGCCAAAAAGGATCAGAAGATATGATGGCACCCATGTAAACATGGCAAAAGATATGACAGATTCATACATGGCAGGAACAACAATAAGTAGGCATGTTGGTGAGCTTGAACCACTCACCACAGAGCAATAAATGGCATGGAAACGCAACCAGCAGTAAGAAGGCATGTTTATGAAGCTAAGCATGGCAAGAACAACACCATAGCACACACGCTTCAACTACAACAACCTTGGCAAAATTGAATAACATGTAAACAATCTGCCAGGAAACATTTTATAGCAAAAGTAGAGCTCGATTGACTCAAGCTATGGCACTCCATAATTGAAAACAAGGGCATGGATGGATAGAGCATAACCATATGTTCAAAACATCCTTACTGAAGTATCTCAAAATAAGCATGGAGCTCTCGTTAGCATCAAGTTAACATGGCATAAAAATATCAGCAGAAGAGGGGCTGAAATCAGCAACATCATGAAGCCTAGTTTGCATGCTTGTGCTAGTCACCACAGATATCACAAAAATACATGGCATACACCCCTGTAAAGATGGCATGGAATAAAACAAAACACATGTAGGACTCAAGTTCATAGGATGCACACATCAATCATGGCAAAAATGACAAAAGTGCATGTTCTGATAAGAATCTGAAACTAACATCCCATAGCCCTCTTCTAACAGCATTTCGGGCATCAAGATGAGCTCAAATGAAAATGATGCAATGAGACGAAATGATGTACTCGTCGAGACGAACAATTTTACATATTACACGCCCAAAACGGAGCGATATGCAGAGAGTTATGGCATGATGAATATGGCAAGATAATGCAAAATAATCTCGGGACTTGGTGGATTTGGACCTCGGGGGGGGGGGGGAGTCAACGCGGGCGAAGTGGATCGGGCTCCTCCCGATCCGCAAGGCGGCGGCGACGACGGGGAGTACGCGCGGCGGCGATGGGCGGCGGCGGGCCGGGCGCGGCGGAGGAGGACCGGCGGCGAGGGAGAAGGCGGCGGAGCGAGGCGATGGCGCCGGGCGGCGAAGCGCGCGGGCGGCGGCGGCGGGCGGCGGCGGCGGCGCGGCGCGGGCGCGGCGGCTACAGCGGGAGGCGCGAGGTCCGCGAGGTGGCAGGAGGCGCCGGGCGGCGCGGGAGCGGCCGGCGCTGGGGCCGCCGGAGGCGAGGCACGGCCGGCATGGGCGGCGCTTCAGCCCGGCGCGTCGGGCGGGCCGGCTGTGGGCTCTGAGGGCCAGGCGGCGGGGCGCGGCGGCTGGGCCACGTGGCGGCTCCTGAGTGGGCGCGGGCGGCGGTGCTGGTGACGTTGGACATGTCCGGCGGCGGGTACAAAATGTCCGGTGGCGCGCGGGGAGCGGGGCTAGGGTTTGTACCGCGATTTTCGGGAGGGGAGCTCATATTTATAGGTAGAGGGAGCTAGGAGAGTCCAAATGAGGTGCGGTTTTCGGCCACGTGATCGTGATCGAACGGCGGAGAGCATAGAGGGGAGTTTGCTGGGTTTTGGGCCACTTTGGAAGGGGTGTTGGGTTGCAAACAAAAGAGGCCTTTACGGTTACCCGGTTATCCGTTGGAGTACCAAACGACCTCCAAATGGCACGAAACTTGACAGGCGGTCTACCTGTGCTATACCAAGGCCGCTTGACAAACCTCGGTCCATTCCGAGACCGTTTAACACCCGCACATGAAAAGAGGTAAAGGGGGGCGCCGGGAGACATAGGAGTGCCGGATTGCAAACGGACAACGGGGAAAATGCTCGGATGCATGAGACGAACACGTATGCAAAATGAAATGCACATGATGACATGATATGAAATGCAGATGATGACATGGCAAAGTGCAACACGCAAGCACATGACATGGAAAGGACGGCAAATAACTGACGGACACCTGGCGCATCGAATCCGGGGCGTTACAGTTGATCACTTGGGCCTCGCTGCCCGGGCGTCGTCGCTGCTTTGGCAGCCCGGGTGCCGGTGCTGACAAGCTCGTCCGCACGATGTCCCACGCCGTCCATCGTCGCCGGACTCATCTCGGACTCCGCCGCCACCCCGCCTCCACCGAGCGGCGTCCCCGACGTCGCGCGTGATCGGCTTGATCCCCCACACGCCGCCGCGATCCGCCTCACCTACGCCGCGCGACCGACTTGGCTCGTCGGTTACGCGCGCCTCTGCAGGTCCCGTGAAAATCGTCTCGAGTACCGCGTGCCTCTTCGCCGATCGAGCATCGAGATGCCCCTGCGTCGCCCCATCGGGACGCAGCACCGCCGCCCCGTGGTTCTCCTCGCGGCTACATCGACTCGTGCATCGCCACTGCGTCACCCCTTTGGGCCGTAGTGCCATGATAGGCAGTCCCCGCCGCCGCCCGGAGCCCGTCCCCGCGGTTTCCCCGACCCGCGCTCCGCCGCTACGTCGGCCCCTTCGGGTTGTAGCGCTGCGGCCCGCGGTCCCCGTCGCCGCCCCGAGGTCTTCCGGTCGTTGCCCTCACCTGCCCGCCACCACTGCGTCGCCCCTTCGGGGTAGCGCCGCGGCCCGTAGTTCGCTCCGCCATCACCACGCGTCGACCTCCCGTGGTATGCGCCGCGCCTTCTGCTGATGTAGGGTGGAACCATAGATAGCCGATCTTTCACGAAAGGAGCGGATCCCAACAAAGAACATGAAGAACACGAGGGGAAACACGAGGGAAAACATGAGAGAATCACTCAAACCAACAAGATATAGTCACACATATGCTAGATCCACGATCAACAAAGGACGATACAAAGGTAACCGGTTCTTATCCATGAGGAGGTCTTGATGGGGCCACCCAAGAGGGGGTCTTGAATCCAAGGGGAATCTTCTTCGTAGAGGGGTCGCGGTCTCTCTCAAGGAGTAGATCCATATGGATGAGCAAAGCTCTATCTCACATATGAGCTAAACCAATGCTAACCCTAGAAAGAGGGAGCAGGAGGAGTATATATAGTCTAGGTGGGCGAAGGGGTAGATGGGCCTCAGCCCTTTACTGTGCGAAGACAGACGTGGCCGGATGTCCGGGCCTTCGTGAGGAGCCGGATATCCGGGGCCGGGGGCGGATATCCGGGCTAACGGGAGCTTCTCTTCTGGTCTTAAGACGGAGCTTGTCCGGATGTCCGGGGGTTGGGGTCGGATATCCGGCGGCTCGGGACGGGCCGGATATCCGGGCTGGGGGTCCGGAGTCCGGGCTGGCGGGGTCGGCCTCGGTGCTCTCTGGATAGAGGGTGCCGCATTTCCGGGCTTCTGGCCTGATTTCCGGGCTGGGCCAGATGTCCGGGCTGGGACCGGATGTCCGAGGCTTGTAGGTGCTTGGCGGCTGGGATGTTGCTGTAGTGGATGCCTCCAGCAGCCGGATGTCCGGGCCTGGGGCCGGATGTCCGGGTCCTAGAGATGCCTTCTTCTCCTTCCGGCGTTCCTCTTCATCCGTGGACTTGGCGACTTCTTCGTCTTCACGAGCATCTTCGTGGGGGGTCCTCTTGACACCTAATCATGCACAACGTCTCGGACTTAGGTAGTAGCCATGTCTCGAGTGGATCATATGTGATATCACTAAGGAAGGAAGTCACCTCGTTCTCGAGAGCTCTAGCTCGTGCTCGTGCCATAGGTCCTCTTGGCTCTTGATGAGACGATGGTAGGTCCATGGGGATGATCGTAGGATGCTCCGCATCATCTCCCCTCCCTTGGGAAAGATCTGACCTCGGATCAAAATCTTCATCACCATGGTACGGGGAGAAATATTTGACGTTGAAGATGTCTCTCACGGAGTACTTGTCGCGTGGGATGTCGATCTTGTAGGCGTTGTTGTTGTAGCGTGCAAGCACCTTGAAGGGTCCATCGGCTCATGGTAGGAGTTTGGACTTGCGTTCATTGGGGAAGCGGTCCTTGCGAAGGTGTAGCCACACAAGATCTCCAATGTTCAATATCATGGGTTGCTTGTTGACGTTGAGCTTGGTCGCGAGTCGTTGTTCTTGGCGCTCGATGGTGTGCCTTGTATCTTCATTCATCTTCTTGAGGTAGTTGACTCGGGCACTCGCGTCCCTGTTTGTGCGCTCTTGTAGCAGTAGAGGAAGAATGTCCAATTGTGACAATGGGTTGAAGCCATAGACGACCTCGAAGGGGTACTTGCCGGTAGTCGAATGTCTTACATGGTTGTAGGCATACTCGGTGATAGGTAGGCACTCCTCCCACTCCTTGATGTTCTTCTGTATCAACACATGTAGTAGAGTGGAGAGCGTACGGTTCGTCACCTCTGTTTGGCCATGGAGAATAGTAGCTTGATTCCGAACTTGGCGCATAAGGTCTTCCAAAAGTAACTCAAGAACTTGACGTCGCGGTCCGAGACAATAGTGTTTGGCACTCCATGTAGGCGCAAGATTTCCCTACAAAATAAATTTGCAACATGTGAAGCATTATCTATCTTGTTGCATGGTATGAGATGTGCCATTTTAGAGAATCGGTCCACAAGAACAAACACGGAATCCTTGCCATTTCTAGTTATAGGCAAACCAAGGACAAAATCCATGCTAATATCTTCCCATGGTTGGTACGGAATTGGAAGTGGCATATAGAGTCCAGGATATTCAGCTTTAGACTTAGCTTTGCGACCTGTAGAGCATCGGTTGGTGAAGCGGTTGAAGTCACGAAACATCTTGGGCCAAAAATAGTTCTTGGAGAGCGTAGCAAATGTCTTGTCGCGTCCAAAATGTCCCATTAGTCCTCCTCCATGAGATTTTTGCAAAAGCAACAAATGAAGAGAAGACTCGGGGATGCAAAGTTTGTTAGCTCTCATAATATAGTCATATTTGATGTAATAGCGTTCCCAAGATGTATGCGTCAAACACTTGGCATAAGGAATAACAAAAGTAGGATCATTCACATACAAGTCTTTTATATGCTCAAAGCCAATGAAATTCAATTCAAGTTGAGTAACAAGCATGCATATATGGGAAGTGCATCCGCCACAACATTTTCCTTACCTTTAATATACTTGATGACATAAGGAAAAGACTCTATGAACTCACTCCACTTAGGATGATGCTTGTTCAACTTAGCTTGACACTTAAGGTATTTAAGCATTTCATGATCGGTATGGATGATAAATTCATGAGGGCAAAGTTAATGTTCCCATTCATGCAAAACTCGCACTAAAGCATATAGCTCTTTGTCATAGATGGGGTAATTGAGTTGCGCTCCTGAGTGTTTCTCACTAAAGTATGCTATGGGGCGCATCTCTTGCATTAACGCACCTCCTATGCCATTACCGCTAGCATCGCAATGAATTTCAAAAGGTTTGTCAAAGTGCACGGGAGCATGAGTAAGCAAATTCTTAAGCTCATTGAATGCGCTACCTAGCGATGGTCCCCAAACAAAGGGTGCATTCTTCTTGCTCAAAGCATGTAAAGGAGATGCAATAGTGCTAAAATCCTTCACAAATCTACGGTAGAAACCGGCTAAACCAAGACAACTATGCACTTGTTGCAAATTGGTTGGTTGGGGCCAAGTTTTAATAGCATTGATCTTAGATTCATCAACATGAACACCCTTAGAAGATACTACAAAACCCAAGAAAACAAGCTTATCAACACCAAAAAGGCATTTTCTATATTAGCATTGAGACGCTCTTTTCGAAGAGTTTGTAACATGGTGCGAAGGTGGGTGACATGATCTTTGAGAGATTTGCTAAAAACAAGGATATCATCGAAGTAGACGACAACAAACTCACCAATTTAAGGGCGAAACACATAATGCATAAGACGCATGAAAGTACCGGGTGCTTCCGATAAACCCATAGGCATAACTAACTACACATACAAACCAAACTTTGTTTTGAAAGCGGTTTTCCATTCATCACCCTATTGTATGCGTATCTGATAGTAACCAGTTTTGAGATCAACTTTGGAAAAAAATAGTGGCACCGCTAAGTTCATCTAGCATATCATCAAGGCGTGAATGGGGTACCTATAGCGAGCGGTGATAGCATTGATAGATCTACAATCAGAACACATGTGAAAGATATCGTCTCGTTTTGGTACAAGAATGACCGGTCCGGCACAAGGACTTAAACTTTCACACACATGTCCATGGTCTATGAGATGTTTTACTTGCCTTTGTATTTATTTGGTTTCTTCGGGGTTGACGCGATATGGAGTCTTGTTCGGAAGTGGTGCTCCGAGGATGAGGTCGATGCGGTGTTCGATGCCTCGTAGTGGAGGTAGACCCGGAGGTAGCTCGTCGAGGAAAACATCTTAGAAATCCTGCAACAGAGAAGATAACACCAAAGGTAGATTGTGAGAGGTGTTAGTTCTTAGTGCCTTGTCCTTGCACAAGAGGACATAGTGCATAACACTTGATGGGTGCTCACACACTTCTCTCATCTCACGTTTGGTGGAAAATAGGACTAAGTTCTTCTTGTCGCTCATCGTGGAGGCACTCAATTTGGGCTTGTGGCGCTCACTCTCTTTTTGGTGGTTCGCTCTCTCACTATTCTCTCCACGATGGGTGGCTTGCTTGTCGGCGATCACTTGGCTTGGAGACATAGGTCGTAGCACATACTCCTTTCCTTTCATCTTGAAGCTATAGTGATTTGTACGCCCGTAGTGGATGACACCTCGGTCAAATTTCCATGGCCGTCCAAGAAGGAGGTGGCAAACGGTCATCGGAATGACATCACACTCCAAAGTGTCTTCGTAAGCTCCAATCTTGAAAGAAACTTGTACCCTATGCTCGACTTGCATACTGCTAGAGTCGCTTAGCCATTGAACCTTGTAGGGGTGCGGGTGCTTCATCTTGACAAATTGGATCTTGGAGCATAGTTATTCACTTGCTAGGTTATGGCAACTCCCTCCATCGATGATGACTTTGACGGACCTTCCATTGATGTCGGCCTTGGTGTGGAAAATGTGGCACCGTTGGTCTTCTTCTTGTTGATGTTCAAGAGTCAAGACCTTGGAGATAACGAGAGCGGGGCTCGAATCTTTGTCACAAAAGACTTGATCATCTTCATCTTCGTTCACGTGCTGGTGCATGGCCACTTGCTCAAGGGCTTCCATCTTCTCTTCACTCATGGAGTCATAGGTTCCGTCGTCATTGAGGATCATGGTGCGCTTGTTTGTACACTCAAAGGACTTGTGGCCTCGGCCGCCGCATGTGAAGAATTTGAAGGAACTTGTCTTGATGGTCTCATCGGTTGGGGTAGATGATGATGAAGCTTTCGGCTTGAAGTTGCTTGTAGTAGGAGGACGACTTGAGGTTGTCGAAGTTTTCTTGTAACTTGACTTGTCGTTGTTGCTTGTAGATGGCTTGGTTGAGGTAGAAGGTGTTGGAGTCGTTGAAGCTTGATTGTGAGAAGCCATATGACTTGGATGAGAACTTGGCATATTTGAAGTCATCTTGCACTTGACGTTCCGCTTTGGTAGCTTGATGCACTAGCTCGGTGAGGTTCGAGTATGGTTGGAAGTCGGCGATCTTCTTGATGGGATGATTGAGTCCATTCAAGAAACATGACATAGTTTGCTCATCGTATTCCATGACATTGGCTCATATCATGGCAATCTCCATTTCCATGTAGTACTCTTCAACTCTCTTGGTTCCTTCTTTGAGGGGTTGGAGTTTCTTTAAGAGGTTGCGGTTAGTAGTTAGGCATGAAACATGCTCTCATGACATCCTTCATTTTCGCCCAAGTAGTGATGGGTGGTTCACCTCTTGCCACTCGGCGGTCAATGACTTGTTCCCACGAAATGAGGATGTAGTCTTGGAACTCAAGGGATGTCATCGCGATCTTTTTCTCTTCTTCATAGTTGTGCAAGCAGAAGGTTTTGTCAACCTTCAATGCCCATGATATGTACTCTTCAGGGTCATTGCTTCCAGTGAACTTGGGCATGGTGAACTTTAGCTTGTCGTGTTGTTGCTCTTCATTGTGTTGGGGTCAAGAATGATGACGCCCATGTCACTGAGGATTGACAATCTCATATTGCTCTTGGCGAGGAGGGTTGTCGACCTCATGCTGGTCTTGTCTTGGAGTATTTCCATTGTCTTCATGTTCTTCTTGAACTTGATGTTCTTGTCGAGCTTGAGGAGGCGCTTGTCGATCTTGACGAGGAGCTTGACGATGCACATGTGATTGATAAATTCGCTCTTGAACTTCATCACGAAGCGCTTCTTGATGTTCAAGAACTTTTCGGCCTCGGTTGGCTACGGCTCGACTTGAATCACGAAGGGCACGTTGCGCCTCAAGTGCTTGAGCTTCATGTAGTTGTTGGTCTTGTCGTTGTGCCTCGGCATCTTGTGCATCTTGGTGTTGTCGCGCTCGTTCCTCTTGTTCTTGTTGCCGGTGGCATTGCGGTTCTTGTGCTTGCGCGAAAGTAGCTTGGTTTTGATGGTGTCGAGGTTCTTGAGCGCGAGCTTGCTTTTGAGAGTTGGTGTCGTGTAGAGGATTGCGGTTGGCGTGGCGGTCTTGACGCGCGGAAGGACGAAGAGTGTTTGATGTTGGGGTACTTGAGCCGGAGATAGTGTCGTCGGAGTGTTGACTCGAGTGGCTCCGTATTGAGTAGGATGAAGCGGTAGAAGAGCTGTTGAAGATGGATCAATGATCACTCCAATGTGTAACAAGGAAATAGCACAATTGGTACCAATTCTTGTCGGTTTCTCACACCTACACAAGTAAAAGCTTATGGTGGGGCTCGGTTAAGATGGTGGCACAAAATTTGATGCAACTATAAGTGAGACTCCATAATGTTGGAAAATATTCGCAAATTTGCAAATGTAACAAATAGACCAATAGCAAGATATGGTACACGAAAAAACGCACGGAAATAGATAATTGGGGTCATGCAACCAAGGGATGAGCCAAAATATGGAATCCACGAAAATGCTCTTGTTGCACAACACTAGAGAGACGCTAGCACGATTGCACAATAGGCGGATACGAACCTGTGCACAACCTACTAAGAAAAAATGCAACGACTTCTATCCCAAGTATGCTATATGTATGTTCTTCCGAGGATATGATCCAAGATGATCGAGTATGACAATCTTAATGTAGTATGATGCTATGGTTCTTGCTAATAAGCTCTTTGCTTATCTTTCCCTTTTGCTTAAAAGCTTGTTTGGCTCTTTGTATTGGAGCTCTTTTCTCATGCAATGCTTCACGAACCAAGATAGCAATTGAGTATATGCGATGACAACTTTGTGACACAAGAGATGATACCAATATATGCACCACGATGATATGGTATGTATGCTATGGGAAGTATGATCACCAATGTGCACAAGTTACGTTGCCGGCAATTCTCAAAGGCTAGTCTCGATGGGTAAGTGACGCAAAAGTAAGACTATGGGGTTATCAATGCAATGGCGAGAATGTAGAATGATATCACGATACCAAGATGAGGTTACCGTTGTTTCTTACGGTATGGTGTCAAAATGGTGGAGTTGTCGTTGTTGATGACGAGTCCATGGAGAAGATGAGCGGCGGTGATGTCGATGTCGAACCGTATCTAAATAGCCGAAACACAATACGACACGGGAACCGCAGCTCAAATTCTCAAAGCAAAAATGTGACAAAATTGTCGGAGGTGGTAGCAGGAAAGCTATGGTGGTGCTATGCGGAAGTGGTGGTGGTATGAGGAAGTGGAAGTGGGCACCGAGTCAAAATTTGATGAAAGTTAGGCGGAAAAGAAGTGGTGAAAGGAAGTGATGCTGTTAGGGGCCGGATGTCTGGGCTGGATGGCCGGATGTCCGGGGTGGCCGGATGTCTGGGCTGTCGGGCCGGATGTCCGGGCTCTAGTCCGTGGACGAACTCGATGAACTTCGCGTGGAGAGGTCAAATCCGGGGCAAAATTTGGGAGATTTTGTGTTTGCAAATTGGGGAAAAGATGGTAGAAAGCTAGATCTACCTGCAACACACGAAATCCGCGGATCAAATCCAACAAAACTTCATCACATCAACAAATCACAAAAAAATGGGGCTATGTTTGTGGTGCAATTTTCGAATTAGTGTTGACACCAGATTTTGGCACGACCAAGAACGTAATTAAGATGGCTTCAAATGTAGAAGGGCTCAAAGTAAGAAAGTTATGTATCATCAAAAGGAGAAACTTTGATGTTTGGGCCATCGCTATCCGATCTCATCTCAAAGGCCGAAGTTGTGTTCGAAATACCAAGATTTTGTATTCAGAATACTATTAAGCTAATTACACCCCCAAGACTGCCTCGTATGGAAAAGTGATCTACACAGATTGTCTTCGTCTCGTCTAAACGACGATTTTGATATAAGAAACGTTCAAAAATGTTACATTAAAAAATGTGTGGCTGCATCAGGATGGCCGGACACTCCAGGAATGATCATCCGGGTTTTGGATTTCTCCGAGGATGGTCGGACACTCCGGGGATGTTTGTCCGGGTTTTGGATTTTTCTGCCACAGACTTCAGAAAACAGCCAAAAACTCCCTCAATATGGCCTATCCTCAAAAAACTTTCACCATGAAAGTTGTTTGTCTCGACGAAACGGTCAAGATTACTTTTGGACTCATTTCCATCCGAGGTTGTTTACTGCCTCAAACGTGGCCCGCAAGGTGCAGCCAGGTTGTAAACCGAAGAGTTTTGGAAAGTTCGGATTCCGAATTTGACTAGGATTTTGAACATGAATTGAAGCCTTTTCCTTCACGGGAAGTCCATCCGCCTCTTATATACTTAAGGGGTGACGGTCGATTGAACAACAACACACAATCGCAAAACCCATCTACTTTTTACCCTAGTTTTACATCCCTCCCTTATTCTTTCTCCCTCGTTCTTCGTTCGTTCATCGTGTTGAAGGGCAGCGATCCTCGAGGCTCTAGGGGCGGGCGAACTGACCTAGGGCAACCCATAGGCGCCGCACGTCCATACGGGGTCCCTCCCAGGCGCGTGGGGTACCGCGCTTCCGGACGGGTCTCCTTCGACGTGAGCTGCGGTGCGTCACGCTCGGTGTTGGAGGTACACGGTGACGTGTTCGTGTACGAACACACTTTTTGGCGACTCCACTGCGGACGAAAGATCAAGAATCATCATCAACCATGTCTAATCTCCCCAAGCCCTCAGAAGTTGTCGCTGATAACATCATTAAGCTCGGTCTTGATGAACTATCGGATGAACGTCGCCAAATCTACAAAGCGCGCAAGAAGCAGCGTGAAGAGGCTTTTGAGGCTCTCAAGAAGAAGCGCAAGGAGGAGGATTTGGAAGCGTTTCTTTCAAGTTTCCAGAAGGACCGTCAAGGCAACATCACTCCGGCTGAAAACGTTAATTTTCCTCCCCTCATCGACGAACAAGATGTGATCACTGTGAGTAAAGTTTTTTCTCCAGAGCAAGTGTCTGTGATTGAAAGTCTTGTTAGTAAGGGTAATGTGATGGCATACAATTCT
Organism: Aegilops longissima; assembly: GCA_021605205.1. Classification (NCBI taxonomy): domain Eukaryota; kingdom Viridiplantae; phylum Streptophyta; class Magnoliopsida; order Poales; family Poaceae; genus Aegilops; species Aegilops longissima. Next base: position 210,277,553 of record CM038680.1, read on the forward strand.
TTTGTGGCTAGTGCTAATGCTCATAAAAATATGCCTCCATCATCTAGTGGTACTGTTGGTATATCTGAAAATCCTAGTCCAATTTTACCTATTTCATCGGCACCACATATGCAACAACAATATAATATGCCATTGAATTTTTACCCTACGCAAACCAACCATCTTGTGGCTACACATACATACCCTAATCCTATTATGAGTGTGCCCAATTCGGCGTCAACGCCGAATCACTTTGTCACACCACCCATAGGCACAAGCATGTTTGGTCTTCCGCCGAATATGGTTCGGCGCCCATCCCACAAGTGGCACCAATAGCTAGTACTCAGGTTGCTCCTATGTCATTGCCACAAACATCTTCATCTACCTCGGATCCAATTTTAGCTAAACTAAGGGAGGATTTGCATAATATGTTTCTAGAAACTTTCGGAAACGAGCCGAAAGTAAAGAGTCGTGTGTACCAAAAGCCTTATCCTGAACAGTTCGATGCAATTTCTTACCCTCAAGGTTGTAAGGTTCCTGATTTTGTTAAATTTAGTGGTGAGGGTACGAAAATGACTTGGGAGCATGTGAGTCAGTATCTAGCACAGTTCGGTGAAGCAGGTTCCATAGAAGAGTTGAAAGTGCGTTTATTTTCCTTGTCTTTAACTAGCACCGCATTTTCATGGTTTGTTGCTTTACCACATGGTTCAATTCTCTTATGGTCGCAATTAGATCAAAAGTTTCATGATCACTATTATAGCGGTGATAGTGAGCTGAAGTTGTCACATCTTACATCGGTTAGGCAAAAACATGATGAATCGGTCATCGATTATGTCAAGAGAATAAGACATATAAAAAACCGATGTTATAGCTTAGTGATAACTGAGAGAGATTTGGCGGATCTTGTTCTTAATGGTTTGAAAACTCACATTAAAGAGAAGCTAGAAAGTTATGAGTTTTTTTTAGCATTAATCAAGTCTTACAAAAAGCTTTGGCCCAAGAGAGCCAAAGTAAAGAGGTCCATAGGTCTAGAACCGATCGTCCTAGAATGCATATGGTTGAACACAATGATGATAATTCGGACGATGAGGTTGATGTCTATACTACTGAATTTGTTTGGTCCTCAAAGGCCAGACCCTATATGTGCAATGCTCTTAAGCCGATTCGCAAGAATCGTGATGAGGAGGTGAGGTTTACTTTTGATATATCAAAGTGTGATAAAATATTTGATGCTCTCTTGCAAGATAAGATGATTAGAATATCACACACCATACCGCCATTTGAGGAGCTGAAACGGCGTGCTTATTGCAAGTGCCATAATTCATTTTCTCATGCTACTAACGATTGCAATGTTTTCAGACGACATATACAATCGGCCATTAATGATGGACGATTGAATTTTGCGAGATGCAAGTTGATAAACAGACCTTCCCGATAAACACCATGGACTTGGAGGGAAAGAAAATGTTGATTCGGCCTAGCATAGCCGAATCTGCTAATAAAGATAATGTTCTTATTGGTGAACCCAGGAAAGGCAAGGAGGGCGACAAAGTATTGGGATGAGAGGTTGTGCTTGATAAGCAACCCGATGGCAAGCAAGTATGGAAGATCACCATAAAAAAATCTTGCACTCGGGGGGCAACCACAAGTACAAGAAGATACTCATTTAAATTTATCAATCCCAAGAATTCAGAAGTTAGCAAGTGGGAAAAGAGTGAAGCTAAGCGCAAGCGAATCAGGCCAACTTATGATATGTTGCTATCCAAATATGCAAGTCAAGCGGCTGGTTCTAGCTCTAATCGGCCATCACATTCAAAACGTTCAAGATTGCCTCCGAAGCAAGAGTTTCGACGCTATGCACGGCCATATGGGTCATGGGCACCGACACCATGGATGTCACAACCCTCCTATGCGCCATATTACATGAGAGGCTTCAGTGGAGGATGGGGGCAGCCCCCAATGGCTCCTTATGCTTTTCATATGGGGCGGGCAGCACCTAGAAGGCCTACTCGTGCGAGGCTTTATTATCCCACACAAGGCCGTTTGAGCTATGGTGCTAATCGGCCAACAAAAATTTCTCCAAGCAAGGCCAACAAAAAAAGTGTGGCGTGTAAGTCACCTAATGCGGAAATTGCAAAATGCGACAAGCAAAAGGAGATCGAAAAGCCGGTTGTTGGTAATCTGGCTACTTCTAATGGTGATATTGTTATGGTTCAGCAGGGTTCCATGGTGAATGATCATGAGGCGAGCACAAGCAAGGCTAAACCAAGGGATCCCAAATATACTCAACCTAAATGGTGTCCTCCCGGTTTAACCAAGACCATGAAAAGGAGATTACAACGCATGAGGAACCACGAGAAGGTAGAGCACAAAGAGGAGAGGCAAATGGACGAATTGTTAAGTGAAATTCGGCCCATGGCACTCACAAAACAAGTGTGGAGGCGTAAACAAAAACGAGACACAGATACTTCTGCATTAGCTCCAGCAACACCTTCACCAGCAAAAGAGGATGATGCAACCCTATTACATCGTCCACATCACCTGAATCATCTCTTCAATTGAGGAATATTTAAGCCCAATATACACGTTGGGAGATGAAGATGAGATGGTGGATTATGAATCTACGCCAGTTCAGGAAGGTATGGATATTAATATGGTATATTACTTACCTGCCGAGTTCCATGCTATAGGTGAAGAAGGGGAGGTAGCCCAGCTGGATTTTGGTCCTAAGAATGCTATCTTCGAGAAGCCAAAAGAATGGGAGAAACACTTGAAGCCGTTATACCTCAAAGGTCATATTAACGGATCGGCGGTTGCTAGGATGCTCGTTGATGGTGGTGCCGTGGTAAATCTTATGCCCTACTCGGTCTTCAAGATGTTGGGGGTTAGATGATGATGCATTGATGAAGACCAATATGGTACTTAGTGGATCTGAGGGTAAAGAAAAGACAGAGGCCAAAGGTGTGATGTGCATGGAACTCACCGTGGGAAGCAAAACTTTGGCCACCACATTCTTCATCGCTGAGGTGCAAGGTAACTATAATGTTATATTAGGCCGCGATTCGTTTCATGCTAACCAATGTGTGCCATCTACCATGCATCAATTCTTAATACAATGGGTCGATGATGAGGTAGAAGTCATTCACGCGGATAATTCTGCTTGTGTTGCTTTGGCCGATGCATCGGTGGATTGGAATCATCCCGATGTTACTTGCTTAACAGGGCGTGACCTCTCGGAGTTTGATTTCCTTAGTGCTACAAGGAACGGGTTCATTCCCATCTCTTTAAAGCCGATTGGTGGTAATCGGTTACAAGGTATGATGTGAACAAGAAGTTAAAATCAATGGCAGATATAAAATTATCGCCCTAAGCATAAACATGGCTGATATAGAAATTATCGTCCTAAGCGCATATAAATGGCCGATGGAGTGTTGACATCGTTCTTAGACCAACATATTGCAAGTTATTTTTCGGCGTGTAAGCTGTGCCGAAAAACATGGGGGCATGTGTTGACACCAGATTTTGGCACGACCAAAAACTTAATTAAGATGGTGTCAAATGAAGAAGGGCTCAAAGTAAGAAATTACCGTATCATCAAAAGGGGAAACTTTGATGTTTGGTCCATCGCCATCCGATCTTATCTCAAAGGCCGAAGTTGTGTTTGAAATACCGAAATTTTGTATTCAGAACACTATTCAGCTGATTACACCCCAAGACTGCCTCGTATGGAAACGTGATCTACACGGATTGTCTTCGTCTCGTCGAAACAATCGATTCTGATATAAGATGGCCGAAAATTTCTATATCAGGATGGCCGGACACTCCGGGAATGATCATCCAGGTTTTGGATTTCTCCGAGGATGGTCGGACACTCCGGGGATGTTTGTCCGGGTTTTGGATTTTTCTGCCGGAGACTTCGGAAAACAGCCTAAAACTCCCTCAATATGACCTTTGATAAAAACACTTTCAACATAAAAGTTGTTCGCCTCGTCGAAACGGTCAAGATTGCTTTTGGGCTCGTTTCCATCCGATGATGTTTACTGCCTCAAACATGGCCCGCAAGGTGCAGCCAGGTTGTAAACCGAACAGTTTTGGAAAGTTCGGATTCCGAATTTGACTAGGGTTTTGGACGTGAATTGAAGCCTTTTCCTTGCACGGGAAGTCCAGCCGCCTCTTATATACTTAAGGGGTGACGGCCAATTGAACAACAACACACAATCACAAAACCCATCTACTTTTTACCCTAGTTTTACTTCCCTCCCTTGTTCTTTCTCTCTTGTTCTTCGTTCGTTCTTCGTGTTGAAGGGCAGCGATCCTTGAGGCTCTAGGGGGGAATCGACCTAGGGAAACCCATAGCCACCGCACGTCCAGACGTGGTCCCTCCTGGGCGCGTGGGGTTTCGGATCCTGAAAAGCACCCGCCGGATTGCTTGTGTACCGCGCTTCCGGACGGGTCTCCTTCGACGTGAGCTGCGGTGCATCACCCTCGGCCTTGGAGGTACATGGTGACGTGTTCGTGTGCGAACAATTAGGAACAAAATCAACAAAACTAGGCTAGAAAACAAAGAGAGGGGGCTCTGGAATCATGATCAACGTGGATCATGATACCAAGATGATGTAGGGTGGAACCCTAGATGGCCGATCTTTCACGGAAGGAGCGGATCCCAACTAAGAACACGAACAACGCGAGGGGAAACACGAGGGAAAACATGAGAGAATCACTCAAACCAACAAGATATAGTCACACATATGCTAGATCCTCGAAACAAGAGAGGAGATACAAGATCCACGATCAACAAAGGACGATACAAAGGTAACCGGTTCTTCTCCGTGAGCAGGTCTTGATGGGGCTACCCAAGAGGGGGTCTTGAATCCAAGGGGGATCTTCTCCGTAGAGGGGCCGCGGTCTCTCTCAAGGAGTAGATCTGTATGGATGAGCAAAGCTCTACCTCACATATGAGCTAAACCAATGCTAACCCTAGAAATAGGGAGGAGGAGGAGTATATATAGTCTAGGTGGGCGAAGGGGTACATGGGCCTCGGCCCTTTACTATGCGCAGACAGACGGGGCCGGATGTCCCGCCGTCGGCCCGGATGTCCGGGCCTTCATGAGGAGCCGGATGTCCGGGGCTGGGGCCGGATGTCTGGGCTGGCGGGGTCGGCCTCGGTGCTCTCTGGATAGAGGGTGCCGAATTTCCGGGCTTCTGGAAGGATTTCCGGGCTGGGCCGGATGTCCGGGGCCTGTAGGTGCTCGGCGGCTGGGATGCTGCTGTAGTGGATGCCTCCAGTGGCCGGATGTCCGGGCTGGTGATAGAGGCGAGGGTGTCCCGATCTTTTGATGAGATGATAACTATCGATTTGGTGGAGATGACTTTGACGATCCGACTACAAACGTGCACGACTTTGCGCCTTAGCAATCGCTAAACCAACCCCGAGAGGTTATTGACCACGCCGGAGCACGATCAACCTGACCACGAAGGTCTATTCCTGCAAGAAATCGAAGAACAAGCAACAATATGATAAAGCAAAATGAATATTGTGAATATATATGAAGTATTGATAAAGGTGGGGATCCAGAAGCGGTCTTGGTCTGGTCGTTGGACACAAACGAAGTACACGAAGTTGCAATGGCTAACTTTTAACTGAACAAATCCCAAGCAGAAAGCTAGTAGATGGATCTACTTATATAGGAGCAAGGGGTGGCGGCCAAGGAGGTGGGAGGACGTCCCAAGGAAGCCTAAAACTAACCCTAGGTCGTACAAGGCTCATGGGCCCAAGTGGAGGTGATGCAACACCTTTGGACTTGTTGTTTGACTCGGATTCTGCTGCAGCGTCAGATTGTTTTGTCGATATCTCAACGCTCCGGATGAATTTGAAGGTGACTCCAATTGGGTTGGAAAGCGCATGAAATCTACCTTCCAACAAAAAAACAATCACCCAATTCGGAGTCTGTATGAAAACGTTGTTGTCGTTTTTATTCAGGTATATCTGTGCAGTCCGAATATGGATCCAGAACGTGAGAGACCTTGACTCTATCTTCTCTTGGCCCAAAAGTGACGTGAGAGGACTTTTTGAACAGAACCTAAACTTCTCCTTTTCCCTTATCTTCATATGTGGATTGTACAAATGTGCCATACACCTATAATTAGTCAAAACAGAAAATTATTGAATAGTTTGCATTAGAAATCACCTGACAAATATGCATGTATGCAATTTTTTGGTCGTATCCAAGGTAGGCATGTCCTCATCATACTCCCCTTCTTGAAAAAAAAGACATCCTCGGCGTTGCTTAATCTGAAATGTGGTTAACAAAAGAGACAAGGTGTACATGTTGTATATGTATATGTCATTCATTTTTACTTCCCTTGGTTTTTGCAGATATGACACTTGTATACATGAGTAACTTTCATATATCATAAAATATAAAGCTAAAATATTATCATAAGTAGAAGGCATGAAAATATTGCAACTCAATTTGCACATATAAGTGAGGCTCTTATTCATATCAAAAGATAGACAATATTCATCATTAAACCATCCCAACATTGGTGAATAAACCTTACATGCATCAAATTTACATGCTAGAACATGCTTAAAAAGAAAACATGCAATAAGTCATTTGACGCAGAATGATCACCAAGATTAGAGGTCATATCAAAATGATTAAACATTAGCACAATTATTTTAAAATGTATTTGATCCAAATCTGATTTATTTCCTGATTCACATGGTTTTTTGACATCAACAGTTAATTCAATGGGCGCACTCAAAATTGTTGGTATGTCAGTTGTTTGATCACATGATGCATTCATGACAGTAACATGATTCTCTAAAATAGGTGGCGTGCTCAAATCAACAGGTAACTCAACACATGAAGTATTTAAGTTAATTAGGCATGCATCATTCTCATGTGAAGTTATATCATCAATACATTTATTGTTACCTTGTCGCAAAGACGTAGCTGTTCTAGGTATGGACAATGACAATGTACCATACACTTGAGATGATGTCACACTCACAATCTGAGGTGTGGCTGCTCTAGTAGGCGCAACGGTGGAGGAATCAACCGATGGTAGTGAGCATGAATTGGAATAGTAGTTATTGTAGTCACCCAATGCATCCTCCTGTAACTGTCTCTCAAAGGTACAAGCACGAACACACATACCAGTAATGCAACGAGGAATATACTGAAATCTTGCCTGAATATCATGGTTCAAACCACCAAAAAATCTATTCATTGTATCATCCTCAGATTCTTCTATGTCACAATGATGCATATAAGATTTGAACTCTTGGTAGTAAGCATGAACAGTGTTGTTGCCTTGTTTAAATTGTTCAAATTTGCGAAGCAATTCACCACGATAGTAAGGAGGGAAAAATTGTTGTCTCACTACATCTTTCAAATCTTTCCAAGATGTGGGTTGGTTATCAATGTTTTTCTTACAATGCACACTCCACCAAACAGAAGCAAAACCAGTAAATGCTCTAGTGGCAGCTCGTACTCGCTCAAGTTCCGAAAAGTCATGGTGACTAAAAACTTGTTCTACTTCAAGCTCCCAAGATAGATAAATAGCAGTATTAAATCTACCCTCAAATGACGTTAAAGAGATAAACTGACCATGTGCTTGTGTGTGTTGTCCCAACTCTCGTGATGGTGAAGATGTGTCTGTCGTCCAAGAACATCTATCTCCAGAACCTGTCATGATTAGTAGAAACAAGAAACAAAATTCGAGAATAATGTTCCTATGAACTACTAAGATGTGGTTGTAAAGTGCTCACAGTAAAGCAAATATCGATATTTTACAAGTTCTTACCATGCGGCAGGTGGTGACAGGCAACCAGCGGTGTCAAATAACTCTGAAGATTGTCTAAAGAGATGTCCAGGGGAACGTACGTATACACGATGTAGAAATATGTGGAGCTGGGTTGGCTATATATGGTAGCAAAATATTAGCAATAATCAATTTAGAGATGCAATGTTGAACAAACGCTTAACGACGGTACTGTCCTGGTCCTAGGCTAGACCGAACTAGAGACGCGAGCCTAGGACACTAATAAGGTCACGGTGTAGCACAACTAGCATCAATGAAGGATACTAAGTAGCTCTGGATAGCAAGATATAAGTGAAGATCACAACGGCAGTAAAGATAATGATGAAAAACAACTGCCAAGCAGGATATACAACAACTCTCTCTCTCCAACTTTCCTCTTGAAAAGTTTGAGCCAATTTTCTGATAACTTTTTTCAAAGAATGCTACTAACTCAAGCTTTCCAAAGCAAAAAGAATCACTCAATTCTGAATTGATATGAGGAGTCAAAGAATTCGAAAACTGGCCTGAAAAACTGGAACAAACTGTGTTCGCGAACTTCGGAGGGCAAAAAGACCTATTTAGAAGCCGATTTTGAGGTGCCAAATATTGAACTAGTTTCTGCAACTATTGAGATGAGGCTCGTCGCTAGTTTTCATTTGAGTACTCGCGAAGCCAAAATGGACTTGGTATGAGGAAGTTATGCCTGTTTTACTAAACAGCGCACAAAACAGATTCCAATCTGAATTCAACTACGAGATTGAGTCTAGATAGATCCGAATTTTTTTTCTCTTTTTTTTCCTCACACTTTTTTTTCTTTCTCTCATTTTTTTCTCTGACTTTTTAAACTTTTTTCTCTCTTTTTTTTTCTCTGGATAGAGGGTGCAAAATTTACGGGCTTCTGGACGGATTTCCAGGCTAGGCCAGATGTCCGGACTGGGGCCGGATGTCCGGGGCCTGTAGGTGCTTGGCAGCTGGGATGCTGCTGCAGTGGATGCCTCCAGTGGCCAGATGTCCGGGCCTGGTGATAGAGGCGAGGGTGTCCCGATCTTTTGATGATATGATAACTATTTATTTGGTGGAGATGACTTTGACGATCCGACTACAAACGTGCACGACGTTGCGCCTTAGCAATCGCTAAAGCAACTCCGAGAGGTTATTGACCACGCCGGAGCACGATCAACCTGACCACAAAGGTCTATTCCTGCAAGTAATCGAAGAACAAGCAAGAATATGATAAAGCAATCTGAATATTGCGAATATATATGAAGTATGATAAAGGTGGGGATCCGGAAGCGGTCTTGGTCTGGTCGTTGGACACAAATGAAGTACACGAAGTTGCAATGGCTAACTTTTAACTAAACAAATCCCAAGCAGAAAGCTACTAGATGGATCTACTTATATAGGAGCAAGGGGTGGCGGCCAAGCAGGTGGGAGGACATCCCAAGGAATCCTAAAACTAACCCTAGGTCGTAGAAGGCTCATGGGCCCAAGTGGAGGTGATGCAACACCTTTGGACTTGTTGTTTGACTCGGATTCTGCAGCAGCGTCAGATTGTTTCGTCGATATCTCAATGCTTCGATGAATTTGAAGGTGAATCCAATTGGGTTGGAAAGAGCATGAAATGTACTTTCCAACAAAAAAAAGAATCACCCAATTCGGAGTCCGTATGAAAAAGTTGTTGGCGTTTTGAGTCAGGTATGTCTGTGCAGTCCGAATCTGAATGCAGAACGTGAGAGACTTGGACTCTATCTTCTCTTGGCCCAAAAGTGACGTGAGAGGACTTTTTGAACAGAACCTAAATTTCTCCTTTTCCCTTATCTTCATATGTGGATTGTACAAATGTCCCATACACCTATAATTAGACAAAACAGAAAAGTGTGTGAAGTATTTTGGTTCTGGATAGCATAAATAAATTATTGAATACACTACAAAAAAATACATTTCCGTGATGATACGTGTTTGTCACAGTAGGTCACGTTTTCTGTCATGCCTGTACATCCATGACAATTTTATGACATAATCGAGATAGTCATACCTGTGCTGTCGTAGATGTGTTCCATGACATTACTAAAATTATCATCATGGAAGTGTCCACTTCCATGACTATAAATCGCGCGCCACAGAAGTGCTTTCGTCAAGGGTGACCGACATAAGGCATCCACCGTAACGGAACGCCGTTAAGCTATCGGGTCCGGTTTGGATCCGATAACCCATTAACAGCCCCGACCAATGGGGATTTTCCACGTGTAAAATCATCATTGGCTGGAGGGAACACGTGTCGGCTCGCCGTTGGGACAGATGTCATCCACTCATTGGACCCAAAGTGCCTATGATACTTCGACACATGGCACGGCCCAACAGAGGCCCATTCCTGTGAAAAGGCCGACCCGTTTGACTTGGTCAAAAGATGGCGGGCCGGCCCACGGCAAGCCTGTTAACGACCTGTTTGCCTATAGCCCATTTACAGCCCGCTAACCCAGGGCACGTTTACAGCCTATCCGAATTAGGCCCGATGGCGTCATCTGGGTCATCCAATATAATTCCAGCCCGTTTTAACTTCCGACCCATGTATGGCCCATGACGTCTTTCGGCCCATATAAGGCCCTTAGTAACCCTCGGCCCATTAACGGCCCGTGGTAAAACTGGCCCGTAATGAACAGTGTATCACTTTATACCCATTAACGCCCCATTATTCCATTGGGTTGTTTCCATCCCATGCTGTCTTTCGGCCTTCTTAGGGTCCATTTATTCTTGGGCTCATTTCCAGCATTCGTTTACTTTCGGCCCGTTACTGTCATTTTCTGCTTGTGGGCCAAATTCAGCCTGTGGTTACAGTCGGCCCGTTTGTGGCCCATTAATATGTTGGACCGTTTTCATAGCGTCATCAAATACGGCCGATTAACGACGACCCGTTATGGCCGGCCCATGAACGGACGATTACAACTCTAGCCCATTTACGGGCATAATGTGGTCTGTTATTGGCCCATGTTTGGCCAACCGATCATACGGCCCGTAGAAGGCCCATTGATGATACGGCCCGTAGAAGGCCCATTGTGTCTACGACCCGTATAAGGCCCATTGTTTCTACGCCCCATAGAAGGCCCATTGTTTCTATGGCCCTTAGAAGGCCCATTGTTTCTACGGCCCGTAGGAGGCCCATGTTAGCTACAGTAAATATGTAGCCCATGGTTAATGTGGCCTAGTTTTAAAAAATAGGTTATTGCAGCCACTAGCAAACCGCGGAAAAAGAACTGCACTGACTACAAGAAAACAAATAAACAAGACAATAAGGAAATAAATAGGCAAGCAACTTACGCTAGGCTATCACGGTTATTACACATATTACATCCACTGGGCATCAAAGTTCGCCACCAGTGCAAATATAGAGAACAAAGCTGCATATAAACGCCGCAGCAAAACAAGTCCAGAACTGAAACCACTTGAAGAGCTCAAGAAACAATGTCCAGGTACCCATAATCTTTGGCAAGATGCTTAGCAAGCGTATTAACTTTCTCTTGTTTGGCGCTTAAATCCTCCAACACTTGCTGTTGCACCGGAAAGTATGCATCTGAATTCTGCAGGGACTTCCTCAGTCCTTCGGCTTCCTATTGCATAACATATGATCGATGTCTTTCAGCTTGAAGTTGAGACTCAAGAAGCCGAACTCATTCAGGCAGCAAGTTCGAAGAGCTGGTGCCAGCAGTAGTAGCCAGTAACTCGAACACTACATCAAGACAGGACTTTGGGGTTGTCTCAATGTCTTCAATATAGTTTTTATCAGGTTTCTTGGAGACCAACAGGGATGTCTGACTATCTTGAACCATATCTGCATTACTTCCTATACCATTGCATAACGGGGTACTCTTCTCCAATATTTTATCCGCATTCTAAAAGAGAAACAGACAAACACATCATAGGTTTACAATGTAGTATATGAAACTCATTTTGGTAAACCGGTTAAGTAGTAAGGTGGACAGGATAACAACATGAAACAAACATATATCTATGTAGTATGGTCTATGGTCTATATCATTCTAGTTTATGTTGCCAAATCAAGATAGATACAGTTCGAATCATATCTATTTAAGACAAAGCAGCTTAGACAGAATATAAGTGAGGGAAACTACACAACAATAATAACACTTGTAAGGTGCATGGCATGAGAATATAACTGTTTATTCAATTGAAACTGAAATCAACATAGAGCAAGTTACAACAGCAAACACATTAAAGAAAAAGGTTTAAAACATACCTCTTGCGCCATTGGAGTTTCAATTGCATCCTTCAAATTTGAAATTAGTTGGTATGAGTAAATACAGTGATGCAAGAGCAAAGTAGTATGAACCATAGCTATGGAACCTGGCCTGAGAACAATTCTTCTTCTGCTTTAAGCGTTGACTTGGGGTTTGGAGTGGTGGTCCTCGTGCTTTGGGCACTGTAGTTGCCTTACTAACTGCTCGCGTTTGGGTGCTTTGTGGTGGAGACGGTGCTGTGTCAACGGGAACTGGGTTACTATCTGCTGGGGTTGGGGTTAGAAGGGGTGTAGCTGGTTCTCTGTCCAACAGGGTAGGGGTACAATCTGCGTGAGTTTGGGTTATGTGTGGTGGGGCTGGTTCTTGGGCAAGTACAACCGTGGTTCTATCTCCATCGACGGGTAGCACGATCTTTTCTGAAGACCGTGTTTTTACTCCCACAGATACTACCATCACCCCTTCCAATTGAAATGGCTGATAAATAAGAAAAGTAATTGAATGTACAAACATTGTAAGATAGACAGGTGCAATGGATAGTAGGGAAGAAAACAGGGCATGAAATAATTCACATTTATGTTGTCTAACCAAACAGAATAGCAGGACATAATTTCACATATATGTTGGCTAATTAAACAGGATAGCATGACACAATTTCACGTATATGATGGCTAACTAAACAGGATAGAATGACATACTTCAAAATATGATGACTATGTAAATAGGATGACATGATATAACTATACAATGTGTCTATTAAAGTGGTTGGCATGCCATAAATCACAAACATGACGTCGATGGAAACATGATGGCATGATATAATTCACGGATAGAATGACATAATTCAAAATATGATGACTATGTGAATAGGATGAGATGATATAACTATATTATGTCTTTACAAAATGGGTTGGCATGCCATAATTCAGATACTGTTGTCTATGTAAACATCATGGCATGATATAATTCAAATATATGATTTATATACTAAGGAAGTGAGCAGAGGGCAATCGCATATATGATGTGTCAACTAAGGATATGGCATTCAATATCGTGTATATGATGTAAAAAGTAAGCATTGCAATAAAACATATGCATGATATGAGTAATATAACCCTGCCAAGTTTGAGCATACACCTCAGGGGGATAATAGGACTGGTCATCTGCCTCTGAATCCTCCTCTGAAGAGCTATTTGTAACCAGCAAGATATCTGCTTCACCAGGTAGCATTGTCTACTTTGAAGACCTTGTTTTCACTCCAGATTTCTCCATCACCAATTCAAATGGCTGATGCACACGAAGAGCAGTTGAATATACAAACATTCTCGACAAAAGCAATGAGAAATACAAAAAAAAGGACGACATGATATAATTCACATATATGACGCTTGGCTAAACAACATCGCATTGCATAATTCACATATATAATGCCTTGCAACAAGATAGCATTGCATAATTCACATATATAATGTCTTGCAACAAGATGGCATTGCATAATTCACATATATGGTAATTAGAAACTAAACAGGTGGCATTCACACAAAGCATGTGTAAACTAAGCAAATGACATAGCAATGCAAGATACCATACGCACGATATGAGCAACATAACCCTGCCAAGTTAGAGCATGCACCTCGGCGGGGGAATAGGACTGGTCATTTGTCTCTGAATCCTCCTCTGAGGAGCTATCTGTAACCAGCAAGACATGCGCTTCATCAGATAGCATTGTCTGCTCTGAAGACCTTGTTTCCACTCCAGATTTTTCCATGACCGTGCCGAATGGCTGATGCACAGGAAGAGTAATTGAATGTACTACAATTGTTGACAAATTTAACACGTAATAAAAAAATGATGTCATGATATAATTCACATATAAGATGACTGGCTAACCAGGGTGGCATTGCAAAATTGACATATATGATGCCTGTCTAAACAAGATGGCATGGCATGATTCACATATACGATAAACAAACTAAACAGATGGCATTGACACAAAGCATGTCTAAACTAAGCAGATGACATCTTTGATGTATACAGTAAGCAATGCAAGGCACCATATGCATGATATTACCAACATCAGCATGCCAAGTTAGAGCGAAGACCTCATGGGGTAAATAGGAGTGGTCTTCTACTTCTGAATCCCCCCTCAGAATAGTTATCTTCCTCTTGATTACGATCCGAAATGGGTGGAGGGGGGGCTGCCTTTGCGCCCACCATGGAGCGACATCTGCATGAAATTTTATTGCCACGCAAGGCTGGTCTTATTTGCTCTACATGTTCAGTTCCATTGTGTACAATAACTGACATGCATAGTGTAGGACCTTGAAGTATGTCTAGAGGGGGGGGGGGGGTAATTAGACTACTTGACCAATTAAAAGCTATGCCTTTTCCAAATTTTAGACTTTGGCAGATTTTAGCTATCTTTGAACAATTCAAGCAATCATCACGCAATTCAAGCAAGCATGTAAAGAGTATATAGGAAGCGGAAAATAAAGCATGCAACTTGCAAGAATGTAAAGGGAAGGGTTTGGAGGATTCAAACGCAATTGGAGACATGGATGTTTTTGTCGTGGTTCCGATAGGTGGTGCTATCGTACCTCAAAGTTGATGGAGACTTCAACCCACGAAGGGTAACGGTTGCGCGAGTCCACGAAGGGCTCCACCCACGAAGGGTCCACGAAGAAGCAACCTTGTCTATCCCACCATGGCCGTCGCCCACGAAGGACTTGCCTCACTAGCGGTAGATCTTCACGAAGTAGGCGATCTCCTTGCCCTTACAAACTCCTTGGTTCAACTCGACAATCTTGTCGGAGGCTCCCAAGTGACACCTAGCCAATCTAGGAGACACCACTCTCCAAGAAGTAACAAATGGTGTGTTGATGATGAACTCCTTGCTCTTGTGCTTCAAATGATAGTCTCCCCAACACTCAACTCTCTCTCATAGGATTTGGATCTGGTGGAAAGAAGATTTGAGTGGAAACAACTTGGGGAAGGCTAGAGATCAAGATTCATATGGTTGGAATGGAATATCTTGGCCTCAACACATGAGTAGGTGGTTCTCTCTCAGAACTGGTAAGTTGGAAGTGTAGGTTTATTTTGATGGCTCTCTCCACGAATGAAGAGGAGGTGAAGGGGTATATATAGCCTCCACACAAAATCTAACCGTTACACACAATTTACCAAACTCGGTGGGACCGAATCATAAAACTCGGTCAGACCGATTTAGTAAACCTAATGACTGTTAGGGTTTTCGGTGGGACTGACATGCAACTCGGTAGGACCGATATGGTTAGAGTTAGGGCATAACGTAATCTTGGTGAGACCGATTTTGGTAATTAGCTAACCAGAGAGTTGGTCAGGTAAACTCGATGGGACCGATTTGCTCTTTTGGTGAGACTGAAAAGTTACAAAAGGGAAACAGAGAGTTTACATTGTAATCTCGGTGGGACCGATTCGCTCTTTCGGTGAGACCGAAAAGTTACGAAAGGGAAACAGAGAGATTACAATCCCATCTCGGTGAGACCGATATCCCTATCGGTGAGACCGATTTGCCTAGGGTTTGTGGCAGTGGCTAAGACATCTGAAGTCGGTGGCGCCAGATAGAAAGAATCGGTAGGGCCGAGTTTGACTTTAGGTTTAGTTCATATGTGGATGTGAGAAAGTAGTGGAGGGTTTTGGAGCATATCACTAAGCACATGAACCAAAAGGCTCATTAAGCAACACCTCATCCCTCCTTGATAGTATTGGCTTTTCCTATAGACTCAATGTGATCTTGGATCACTAAAATGTAAAATGTAGAGTCTTGAGCTTTTGAGCTTGAGCCAATCCTTTGTCCTTGATATTTTGAGGGATCCACTTTGATCATCCAAGCCATGCCATTCATTGAGCTTTCCTGAAATATTTGTCTTGGAATAGCATTAGCTCAATGAGCTATATGTTGTTATGAATTACCAAAACCACCTAGGGATAGTGGCACTTTCAATCTCCCCCTTTTTGGTAATTGATAACAACATATAGATCAAAGCTTCGACAAATGATAATAAAATTGAAAAACATCGTCACTTTGAGAAGTATGTGATAAGCAAGAGCTCCCCCTAAATTTGTGCATATTTTAATATTTGCTTTGGACTGCAAATGCACAAGGAATTAGGCTCATGGATTACTCTTCCATGTCACATACATCTTGGTGGAGCGCTAAAAAATAACAAAGATTGAATACATGCACTCATCACCAAGCAAAGTGAATGATCATATAAGTATAAGTAAGATAATATCATAACGAGCATAAGTGTAGCTTATGATCAAACACATGATCATCAATGTGTCACGGGTAATTGCATAGTATTTCAGCCAATCAAAAGCAAATAAAGTTCAACCAAAAAGACAAGAGAGAACAAAAGCAAATCTCTCTCTCTAAAAGCCTATGATCTATACATTTTCTCCCCTTTGGCAAAAGTTACCAAAAGTTCCTAGAAAATGCATAGGACTATATCGTCTCTCGTGCTTGGTCTTCGGTGGTGGTGGTGTCCGGAGAACTCCAAGAACAAAGGCTTCATCGATGTAGATGGAGCTGAAGGAGTTTGTCTTGGAGCTGGTGGTGCCGGAGCTGTAGCTGGAGCCGATGAAGTGACTCGTGTCTTGAACGGCTCTGCAGCTGATCTCGAGCTCGTGGCACTCTGGCAAATGCATCGACCGTTGTTCTCGCCCTTCCTCTCCTGCATGTCATCCTGAAGTTGCTCCACAGTGATGAATCTCGCCACTTTTACATCAAGATCATAGAATTTTGTTCCATGATTCTCTCCGTGCTCTCCTGGTTTTGAGTTAGGTGGCCAACCCTTCTCAATCCAGATGTTGATGCTATCAAGTAACCAAGCTGCTCCTGCTTGTTCTTTAGAAAATATTCAGATGCCTCTGCTTGAGTTGGCATCTTGGCAGCCTTCTCTTGCCTTGCTTTCTCCTTCTCTTGCACTTGTGCTGATGTTGGTTCATTTTCAGTCATGACAACTTGATTTTCCTCAAAGTCAGGATAGAGAACCATGTGTTCCTTATCCAACAGATATTTCCCTGTGCCCATCTTTGAGTTAATCAACTCCTGAATCTGTGGGGCATATCCACAACTCCTCTTCTGGTCTGCTGCAGTCCTCTTGATAGTTTCAACTATGAGGCTCATGACTTTGAATTTCCGAGGCACATCAAAAACGTCAAGCAAATTGATTGCATGCCCTCTAATCATGTTGTGGTCACCTGATTTGGGCAAAAGAGTGTGCCTCAGACTTGACAGAAGATAATGAACTGATCCAAACTTGAAGGACTCAAGTGCACCATCAGGGATTTCCTTGTACATGTGTGACATTGAGTTGTGACCCATCTTCTTCTTGGCATAAATGTCCAAGTCATCTTCATCTTCCTCAGCTTCAGCCTCAGGCATTGGAGCCTTGTTCTTCTCGATTCTTTGGTATACTTCTGTATTTCTCTTTGGTGCACTCTTGGGCTTGGGGGCAGCTTTGGGCTTTGAAGTTGCAGCCCCGACTTTATGGCATCACCCATCAGCTTTTGTGCCTTGGGTGCAGGCTCAAGAACCTCTTCTTCTTCCTCTTCCTCCATCATAGATGGTTTCCCAATCACTCTGGCCATGGTCTTCTTGACCCTTTCCTTCCTTTTCTTTCCTTCAGCAGCAGCAGGTTCTTTGGGTTGGGATTCCAAAGAAGCTTGAGTGGAGACTCTGGCTTTGGACATAGGTTGTCTACCTGCTCGCCTTTTGATCTTCATTCCAGGCTTAACTACTGTTGAGTTGTGCTCTTTCTTGAGCACTTTCTTCTTGGAACTGGCCTCATCCTCAGCTGCCACATAATCTTCATCCTCCGACTCTGAGGTCTTCTTCTTCCTTGTCCTTGTGGCAGCCTTGGGCAAATTACTGGGAGTGCTTCTGCTCCCCTCATCTTAGTTGCTTGAGGGACTAGTGCCCTCACTCATTTGAATCTGCTCCTCTGACCTGTTCTGGCTGTCACTTTGGTCTGACATGCTGCACTGACTGACTTCTGACCCTGTGAATAGTTCTAGTTGAGGTAGAGTGGATGAGCATCACAAAATGCAGAGATTTTTGCAAAAGAATGATTCAAAAAACTTAGTTTTAGTTTCCACAGAAACCATTTCGGATCTACTGATTTTCAAACTCGGTGATACCGAAGCAATTTTGGAACCTAAACTAGTGAACTCGGTCAGACCGAGTCACAGTTCGGTGGCACCGAGACTGCTAGGGTTTCGAAAAGTTCTAAAATCGGTCACACTGATTTGTAAATCTCGGTCAGACCGAGACTTACTAGTGCAATGGCGTTAGCCAAACCGGTGGGACCGAGTTTTTCAACTTGGTGGTTCCGAGATGGTTTCAGCGGAAACCTAACCCTAAATTTTCGAATCATACCTATTCTAAGGATTGGTTTGACTGGATAGAAGTGTTTAAATCGTGGCAAGATGCATTACGAATACAATGTGCTGAGAATCGGACGAGGATAGCACAGATATCAAGTTCATACCCTAGTTCGGCAGTGAACTTGCTACGGCGGCAACGGCGGAGGAGAATTCCATTGACGGCGGCGGAGACCAGCGACAGGAGGCGGCTGGCGACGAAGTCGACGATCCATAGACCAAGTAGGCAGAGTGAGCTATGCGCGGGCGAGGAGTTTCGGAGAAAATTTTCCAAATTTTGCCCGTGTGATATATATAGCCCGACACTGTCGGTGTGACCGAGTTGAACAACTCGGTGGCACCGAGATGCATAACTATTAACAGTCACAGCAACTCGGTGTGACCGAAAAGTTAAAATCGGTTGCACCGAGATTGAAAACCTAGATCGACTTAGTAATCTCGGTATGACCGAAATGGAGGAATCGGTCAGACCGAAAATCACAAAGAAGTTTTGGAAGTTTAAGTCTATGATTTAATCGGGACTCAGTGCTCCTCACACAGAGTTTTTCGAATCTGACTTGATCAAATTTTGTGATGTAGAATGAATAGAGTTTGAGACGAGAAAAGCATAGATAGCTACGGAAGGTTCTTAGGCATTCTTGTCCATCCACTTGGCCAAAGAAAGAAAAGCCAAACAATCAAAGCAACAAGTGGATGTCCTTGAATGAGTAAAATATGCAACCAACATGCTCACACAATAAAATGACAAATGAAATATGTGACAAAGCATGCACAACCAATTCTAGGATCTATCAAACAATTGGTGATGACTAGGTCATCTATATATGAGTATATTGACTTAGGAGTCAAATGAGAACATTTGATCATAGGTCATACTCATCGTCTAAGATCAAGTGGGGTTACCACTTTTACATAAAGCATTTATGTGTTCACATCATTAGAGTTGCTTTGACTCAATTCTTTGAGTTAAGCTCCCCTAGATGTGAGATCCCCCCTTAGAGGGATAAACTAAACTTGGGTTTTGTCGATGATGACTTCATGTAGGTGTTGAAGATGTGGATGCTCAATGTTGATGTAGATCTTTTGAAGCAATCCTTTGGAGTGAGTTGCACTTTCAATACCTACACGGGTTAGTCCCACAAGGAACAAACAAGAATATCCATAGACATAGAGTGATGCACACACAAAATGATGTCCATGAAATCATTAGGTTACCTTGTCCCTTGCCTTACCAACATGAGGGTTTGTGACTCCTTGAACTAGTGCAAGATATGGAAGTTGATTGCACTTGTCCTCGCCATAATGATATGAGTGAAAAGTGTTGGCGGAGTAACCCTCAAGAACTATCTAGTTCTTGTTCTTCAGGATCCACATCATCTTGATGGGAATCCTTGGTGTAGTAGTTGTGCTTGATGAAGTAGAACTTGACGTAGTCTTGGGAACCCACTTGACCAAGGCCTTAGGTGCTTCTTCAAATGCATCAAACTCCTCTTGAAGCTTGTCCTTGCCTTTGTTCTTGTGGTCTTGTGGTGGAAGATCATCTTGTGCTTGTGTTCCCTTGAAGGAAGTAGGATCATACTCTCTTGTTGAGGAACAAACTTCGTCTTGGGGTATTGATCTTCTTCCCACTCAACTCCATTGGCATTGAACTTTCGTTCAAAACCAACACCTTGATTCTTCGGTGCCTTCCTTGCTTATGTACAATTTCCTCAAATTGCTTACTCCCGACAAGGCTCTTGTATACACCTTTCTCTATAATTCCCTTCAATAAGCTGTTTTCTTGCTCAAGTGTAACTTGGCTAAGAGAATCATTAGTGGAATCAAGAGAACTACTAGAAGCAATAATATTGGATTTAGCATTGTCATTGTTACTACTAGAAGAAGAATCTTTCTTGTTCTTGTTACTAGACTTGACTTGAGGCATGTAAGTAGATAAGAGTAAACGCTTGGCAATGTAAGAAGAACTTTTCTTACGAAGATCATCATTGCTTTTAGGAACTCATGCTCTTGCTCAAGATTGAGATTTTCAAAGCGTAACTTCTCATGAGCCCTTAAAAGTTCTCGATGATCTTCAAAGATAGTTTCATGAGCTAACTTAAGAGTGTTTAGTTCTTTAGTTAGACGCTCAGTTTTCTCCTTATCATTGTCGTTCGTTTCATCTTGATTAGCATGATTAATTGACGTTTCATCATAGTATTCATCACTAGAGTTATCAACAAGTAAATCATCATCACCTAGCAAGTCATCTTCATCACTATTAAAATCAACATACTCGGGGTGTGTTACCTTAGGACCTTTGGCCATGAAGCATCTTCCAATTCCTTCATTTGGTGATTCAAATATGTCGTAGGAGTTGGTTGACACAAGTGCTAAGCTGGCACCACCTTCATCTTGAGTGTATTCGGAGTCGGAGTGATAGCTTCTCTCGGAGTGATTGTCGGAGTCGGAGCAGGATACCCATTCACCAACATGAGCTTGATGTCTTTGTTTTGTGTAGCTCTTTGATGACTTGTCTTTCCTTTCCAAATCCTTGCTTCTCCGTGAGGGTCTTCATTCATAATGATCATCTCTACTCCTTCTCTCTCTTGGTGGTGATTCTTCTCTTCTACTTCTTCTCTTGGGAGAATCTTCTCTTCTTTTGTAGGGTGCCGTACACTCATTGGAATAGTGTCCGGGTCTCCCACAATTGTAGCAATTGCGCTCTCGACTAGAAGATCTTTTGTCTTTGTAGGACCTTGACTCGGAGCTTCTTTCTTTGCTTCTACTCTTGTAGAATTTGTTGAAGTTCTTCACCATTAAGCTCAATTCTTCATTGAAGGTTTGTTTCTCACTTGATGACGTGGGGGCTTCACATGAGGCTTTGTAAGCACCGCTTGACTTGTTGTGAAGTTCCTCCTTATCCTTAAGTGACATCTCATGAGAAAAAATTCTTCCAATGACTTCCGTTGGCTTGAGATCTTTGTAATTTGGCATCATTTGGATCAATGTGCACACGGTATCATATCTTCCATCCAATACTCTTAGGATCTTCTTGATGATGAATCTGCCGGTCATCTCTTCACTTCTTAAGCCGGCAATCTCATTTGTGATAAGAGCAAGCCTAGAGTACATTTCAGCGACACCTTCACCATCCTTCATTTTGAACTTGTCAAGCTGACTTTGGAGCACATCCAACTTGGATTCCTTGACGGAGTCAGTACCTTCATGCATATCAATCAAAGTATCCCAAATTTCCTTTGCATTCTCAAGACGGCTGATTTTGTTGAATTCTTTGGGGCACAATCCGTTGAATAGGATATCACAAGCTTGAGCGTTGTATTACAACATCTTCAACTCTTCCGCACTAGCTTCACGGTTCGGTTCTCTCCCATCAAAGAATTCACCTTGCAAACCAATACACACAATAGCCCAAATGGCGGGTGTCGGTGTCAAAACCGGCGGATCTCGGGTAGGGGGTCCCGAACTGTGCGTCTAGGCGGATGGTAACAGGAGACAAGGGACACGATGTTTTTACCCAGGTTCGGGCCCTCTCGATGGAGGTAATACCCTACTCCTGCTTTATTAATATTGATGATATGGGTAGTACAAGAGTAGATCTACCACGAGATCAGAGAGGCTAAACCCTAGAAGCTAGCCTATGGTATGATTGTTGTTCGTCCTACGGACTAAAACCCTTCGGTTTATATGGACACCGAATAGGGTTAGGGTTACACAGAGTCGGTTACAATGATAGGAAATCTACATATCCGTATCGCCAAGCTTGCCTTCCACGCCAAGGAAAGTCCTATCCGGACAAGGGACGGAGTCTTCAATCTTGTATCTTCATAGTCTAGGAGTCCGACCAAAGATGATAGTTCGGCTATACGGACACCCCCTAGTCCAGGACTCCCTAAGTAGCCCTTGAACCAGGCTTCAATGACGACGAGTCCGGCGCGCATATTGTCTTCGGCATTGCAAGGCGGGTTCCTCCTCCGAATACTTAGAAGGTTTTGAACACAAGGATAGTGTCCGGCTCTGCAAAACAAGTTCCACATACCACCGTAGAGAGAATAACTTTTGCACATATCTGCGCCGACGATTTCAAGCGTGACATCACACCACGACCAGGCCTTTATACGAATCGTTTTACTGTTCCACCTCGGTCGTTTAGCAAGGCGGTTTCCTTAGCACGCCTTATCAAAGCGGAGATCGTGCCCCTTATTCCGTGATTCTCATCAATGCGGACGTGGGTAACCCAACCGTGCCGTTGGCACGCCTCCTCTATCGGCGAGTCCCAATCGACCACGGGAGGGCTCTTGGTATTCAACCTCTTTATAATGAGACCAAGGCCCTCTTTTTTTTCCACCCTCCATCGAGTTCGCCTCGCGCTTCGAGTTCTAACACCCAAAGCTTCAGATTTAGGTGCTTCGGACCTTCGACGATGTCCGGCTCCGACCAGCTCGGCCGATGGATGTCTTCTTCCATCACAGAAGAAAATGTGCTAAAGCCGCGGGACGCCAGGTATCTAACCGGCGAGATTTCGCATAGGCTGCCTGCTCCAGGGCAGGTCATTCCCACTCCCGAGCCCGGCGAGAGCGTGGTGTTCGTGTCTCACTTCCTTCGGGGTTTAGGCTTCCCGACGGATCCCTTTGTGCGGGGGCTCATGTTTTATTATGGGTTGGATTTCCATGACTTGAATCCGAGTCCATCCTCCATATCTCGCCATTCATTGTCGATGTGAAGCCTTCCTCCATATTACCCTCACTTTGGATTGTGGCTCAAGACCTTCAAGGTGGAGCCAAGATGATCGAGGGAAACAAGCAGAGTCGGAGGGGCGGTCATAAGCAAGTGTGCTGATGCTCCGTGGCCCGAGGGCTCTTTTCAAGAGGAGCTTGGTTTATGGCAACGGGAGTGGTTTTATATCACCGCTCCCAAGGGCACCAAATGGGTGGCGCCACCCGCCTTCCGCTCAGGTCCACCACAGCGGCTGGCATCATGGGTCAACCGGGGGCTCGACTGGGGGCCGTCCAAGGACGTTCCTCTATTGCAGGGCCGTATTCGAGACCTCCAAGAAAGAGAGATCAATCTGGTCATGGCGGCGCAGGTTATGCTGATTCGGCGCCTACGCCTCGCAAACGCCGCCTCCGTCTGTCATGGGAGTTTAACTGAGGGACCACGAGCTCTCCAACATTTTATGGGCGCGATGCCCAAGGAGATGTACAAACTGTTCTTCGGATGGATCACAAGAGAAGTGTCCGGACTTGACCGAGGACGCAGGTCTAAGCTGCAATCACCCAGATACTCAAGTAAGTAACCCTGTAACCGGACAGGCTGTTCATTCATTTATCATATATATGCCCTTTAAGGGAGCCGTTTCTTGAACAGGAGTGGATAGCCAAGGCAAAGTTGATAAGGTGTCCGGCTCCCCTCCTAGAGACCACGCCGGATCCCATGCGGACCAAGATGTTGAAGGCCGCGCCTTTTAAAGAAGGCGAAGGGGGCAGCAGGGAAGCAACTGCCTCCGTGAAGGAGGTTTTCAAGGAAGAGGGGATCAGGGATCCTCCCCTCCAAGGGGAGAAGAGGACCGTTCCGAAGACCCGGAAGCCAAGGCCTCAAAACAAGGAAAGAAGTCTTCGTCAGAAAGTCCGGCGCCGGGAAGTACCCCAGCTGCACTATTTCCCAAAGGGGATCAACCCTCCAGCTTGCCGTAAGTAAAAAGAAGGGGTCCTGTGAATAAAGAACATCCTTGTATTTATTTCTGAAGATAACCGAAATTGTACCTTGTAGTTCGGATCTCAGCCCTTCTCAGCAGAGCTTGTCTTCGGGGGATCTTCATCCGGAGATGATAGAGAGCGAAACGCCTCCACCTATCGCACCCTCGTGCGAGGCGGCGCGACTCAAGTGTCGCCACGGAGAGTTTCCCGAGTCCGACGGGGCCGACGGTCCGCGCCAATCGCGCGTCTTGGTCGGACGAGTGAAGGACCTGCTCGGGCGCGGCGATATCTCGAAGATCACCGTCGCTAATGGCTATGGTAATTGAAGGAATTCATCTGCTGAGAGCGGATTGCATGAAGCCGCCGAAGTGTCTTGACGGGTTTGAGGTACGAAAAAATGATGTACCTTCGGCAGCTTATGCATATAGAATGCGCTCGTATAGATAGTAGCCTCGAGACTCGGTATGCTGTCACAACCGACAGCGTGCGAGGATCATAATCTTAGTACTAACATGTCGCCGTTCCTATGTAGGTGGCGGGGCGTCCGGTGGCTAGCCGGACTGATGGATTTGCCGAACTAAAGCGGCAACTTGACGAGGCGGATGCGGACATCGCGCTGGTCAATAAATGGTTTGACGAGTTACAAGGTATGCAACTTCTCCGCGGACACCTGGTAAGGGAGCTTGACACCCATGCCTTACTACTTGTATGCTTTGATGCAGACGGTGCCGCTGCTATGGAGAGGCTGCGGGCGGAACTTGCCCGAGCTAAAGAGCAAGCCCGAAAGAGTAATGCGGCCTCTTTAAAGGCGGCTGTCGGTGTCAAAACCGGCGGATCTCGGGTAGGGGGTCCGGAACTGTGCGTCTAGGCGGATGGTAACAGGAGACAAGGGACACGATGTTTTACCCAGGTTCGGGCCCTCTTGATGGAGGTAAAACCCTACGTCCTGCTAGATTAATATTGATGATGTGTGTTACAAGAGTGGATCTACCACGAGCTGAAAGAGGCTAAACCCTAGAAGCTAGCCTATGGTATGATTGTTCTTCGTCCTATGGACTAAAACCCTCCGGTTTATATAGACACCGGATAGGGTTAGGGTTACACGAGTCGGTTACAATGGTAGGAGATCTACATATCAGACGCCAAGCTTGCCTTCCATGCCAAGGAAAGTCCCATCCTGACACGGGACGAAGTTTTCAATCTTGTATCTTCATAGTCTTGGAGTCCGCCGATGATGATAGTTCGCTATCCGGACACCCCCTAGTCCGAACTCCTCAAGAGCCCCTGAACCAGGCTTCAATGACGACGAGTACGGCGCGCATGTTGTCTTCGGCATTGCAAGGCGGGTTCTTCCTCGAATAATTTATAGAAGATTGTGAACACCAGGATAGTGTCCGCTCGCAAAAATAAATTCCACATACCACCGTAGAGAGAATAATATTACACAAGATCAATCTGTTGACGTATTTTGTGGCGTGACCTCGCACCACTACCAAGCCTTTACTCAAATTGTTTTTATTGTTCCACCTCAACGCGTTTAGCGAAGCGGTTTCCTTGGAACGTCTTGTCGAAGCAGAGATCGTGTTCCCCTTATTCCGGGATTCCCATCAATACGGACGAGTGTAACCCAACCGCGCCATTGATTGTGGCACTTGGGAGATAAGCGAGTTTTACCAGGCCGGTGGGGACACATGTTTTTGTCCGCCCATATAAGGGGATAAAGATCCAACCCTTTAACTTGCGCCTTCTTCCTCCTTGGCTTATCCATCTCCGCGAACTCGAGCTCCAGTGCCCAAGTCCGCACTTCTCACCTCAACCTTCTCCATCTATGTCCGGAGCGGGAGGCAAGTGGATGGCCTCCTCCGTCACGGAGGGCAGATCCAGAAGCTGCTTGCGACGCGGATATCTGTCCAAAGAACATCGCGCGATCGGCTCCCGACGAGGGAGAGCTCGTCCCCAACCCCAGGCCCCATGAGAGGGTAGTATTTCTTCCCCATTTCCTCCGTGGACTGGGCTTCCCGCTTCATCCCTTTGTCCGGGGGCTCATGTTCTACTATGGCCTGGATTTCCATGATCTGGCCCCGAATTTCATCCTCAACATCTCGGCATTTATCGTCGTGTGCGAGGCATTCCTCTGCATCCAGCCCCACTTGACTTGTGGCTCAAGACCTTGATGTCAAGCGAAGGTTGTGAAGGGCAACCAAGCGGAGTCTTGAGGCGCCATGGTGGGTAGGATGTCCCACGCTACGTGGCTAGAGGGCACTTTCGTGGAAACCATCAAGGGGTGGCAATTGGGGTGGTTCTACATCACCGAGCAGCGTGACCCTGATTGGGCAGCGCCCCAATTCAGATCTGGCATCCCCACACGGCTCACCTCCAGGAAGAGAGTGGCGAATTTGGGGATTCGAGGAGCTGACCGACTCAAGCCCGTATCCGTAAGCTGGTGGACAAGAAGCTCAAGCTTGTCAACGTAGTCCGTGTCATGCTCATCCGCGGATTCTCCGTGCCAGCGACGGGGCTTTAATATGTGGGAGTTTGATCCGGCGCAGCACCAGACCCTGAGCGGGCTCTTCGACACTACGCACGAAGATGTCCGGAAGGTGCTGTTCAAACGCGCGAAGCTCCGCATCCGCCATCAAGATCGCGGATTCTCTTTCGCAGCGTCCAGCTGACGAGGTAAGTGATTTCACCACTTGTTTTCCATAGTTTGGCTCTATGCGGGATCTAAACTCCCTTTACCTTTGACAGGAATGGCTGGCGAAGGCCGAACGGATTACCTGTCCGGTCCCATTGCTAGAGGACCCAGCGGACGCCCGCCTAACGGGGATGCTGGCTCTGGCACCCCACGTGGTGCCGGAGAAGAAGGCCAAGAAGACGGCCATGGGGACTCGGAAGAGTTCCCGTTTTCAGGTGCTATCGGATGACGAATCCGAGGACGACTCCTCCCACCAAGGTGAGGAGGAGAAGAAGAAAGCCTCTCCCCCAGCGGGGGAAGGAAAGAAAAGGAAGGCCTCCCCAACAAGGGAGGCCGAAGGGTCCAAGAAGGGAAAAACTCTTCCTCCGGACTGCTCTGCCAACGCTAGTGATGACGACGAAGACTGGCATCCAAGGGCCAAGCCCCTGGCGAGATCGTAAGTATCCGAACTCCCGAATAACTTCAAGGTTTTTATTTTCGCCACATAATGTCTTTCTAATGCCGCATACAACCCTGCAGTCCGCCCAAGGATGATCTTCCCGTTCGCTGAGCGGGTCCTTGGAGCGCCGGATATGGATTCCTTCCGACTGCCTCCACCCCGTGTCCGCGGGACGACACCGAGGTGGGATCCCAGAAAGGACCCACCAGGAGGAGGAGGCCCCGGAGGCGTTACAGGACACCCTCCCGGACTGTGCACCGGACTCAGCCCCGGAGGCCACAGTGGCTCCGGAGTCCGGCGTGACCCCTTCGTAAGAAGGGCAAGACCGAGACGCCGGCTGCCTCCATCCAACCGGAGGTGCCGGATAATTTGCTGGAGGCGCTCAACAGCGCCTCCATCGAAGAGGAACACCGCACTGTTATGAGTGCGGTGATTCAGAAGGTTCAGCTCGCCAAGAGCGGGCTGGCGAAGCTCTTGCATAGCCTTCTAACAGGCTTTTAGGTAAGAATTTCAATGTATGTAAAATGGTACCGCATAGACAGTAGCCCCTGATGCTCGGTTCGGTGTTTGGAAAGAAAAGCCGGACTGAGGATCTTTAGAAAGATAAATGCAGGAGTCATATAAAAAATATGTGTAGCGACCCGACCCGAATGGATCAAGACTCTGTGCTCCGGTGTCATCCCTGGATCAGTAATGCTGACACAACACAAGATTGAAGGATTTATAACAGAGTAGCAATCACACACTTATTACATCGCTTGTCCGAAGAGGACTTATTACAATAATCATGGCTTAAGGCCATCTAATAACGATAACAGCGAAGACTTGGAAGATAAGCGAGTCCATCAACTCCAGTGCATCATCGAGTATAGAACCACGACCTAAAGCACCTTACTGTCGTTGCGAAAAGTCTGCAACATGAAAGTTCCAGCCGAAACGGTCAAGACATGGAATATGCCGCAATGTAACGATAGAGAATAATGAACGATAAGCCTGTACTACATGCATATGTGGCTGGTGGAAAGCTCTACTTACTGAGCTTTGCATAAAGCCAGTTTTCCCTCATCGCAACGGAATAAATTTATTTAACTATCATGGTGGTTGTTAAACATTGAGAATGGTTGACAGCATCCTCAATCCCAATTAAAAGTACTCATTAAAAACCCAACAATATTAATTAGAGTAACATGTTGAGATTCACATGATATTCAAGTACTAGATACTCAAGATGTCCATAACCGGGACACGGCTAATCATGATTAGTTTATACACTCTGCAGAGGTTTGCGACTTTTCCCCACAAGACTGGATCGCCTCCGCTTGGTTTCTCGCACTACATGGTGTTTGAGAGACGGATGACCGAGACATAGTCTTTCGAAGCGTGCACCTTACGATGGGTAGACCGTACCACCTACAACCCCTACATCAGCTAGTCTACCACCGTAAGAGTTCACACGACTTAATCAACTATGCCAGAGCCCATAATGGCTTGTGGCTGCACACGGAAGTTACTACCATGAATGATCTTATGATCCCTTTGAGCCCAGGTGGTGGTCCAAGAAAATAGGCAGGTCCCGATAGAAACCAGGTGCCTCAATCCACCCGGATGTGTGTTTAAGTTGCCACCTTAAATAAACCATTAATTTAACAATCTCACATCTGTCATGGAATACACTCACCCAATCCACGTCTACTAGCATAGCATGGCATAATAAGCAAACGTAGAAGTAACTCCCAAGGTTTCATAAGTAAAACAGGTAATAGGTACTACCTCAATCTACTTCCCATCCCACAAGTTAATTAGATCCTAATCATGCAAGTGTTTGAGGATTGATCTAATGCATAAAAACTGGGTATGAGTAAGTATGATCAAAGTGTTACTTGCCTTGCTGATGATCCGCGAAACCTAGAGACTCGAAGTAACAAGCGGCGCACTCCGGGTGATCTATCGCAGACAAACAACAAGCATACAATAAGTACTCATCTAATGCACAGGTAAATCTCGAATAAAAGATCTAACCAGAAAGTTCAACTTAAGAACCCTGGTTGCAAAAAGAATCGAATCAAATAAAGCAACAAAAGTCAAACGACGAAAGAAAACAACTTGGTTCTAGCAAGATGAAACTAAGTCAAATTTTACAGTAGAAAAACTTTGTTTAAGTTGATTAGTCGGAACGGCGGTTTCGAAACGAAACTCCAGGCGCTTGAATCACCTGATTTCGATAAACGAGCGAGAAGATAGACTAGAAAGAAAATCGGATCTGAAATCGCTATCAGAAAAATAGCTGAATAAATCCGATGAGAAAGAAAACGACGAACGGTTGAACGAACGGACGTTCATTAACCGAAGCAAACCAGTGATCACGTTCGTTAGGGACGAACGGTCCGCGAACGCTATAAAAAATACCGGAAAGAAAAACCGCGAAAAACCGATCTAGGGTTTCGAAAGAAAACCAAACGAAAAACCGATCTAGAAAACGGAACGAATCGGAACGGAAATCGGATCGAAAAAGAAAAGGTGACGCGGCTCGGGGCTAGTACCTCAAAGAGGCGAGGGGCTCGGCGGCAGCGTTGGCGGCGGCGCGGCGTGAGGGCGGCAGCGGTGGCAAGTGGCGGGCGGTGGCAAGTGGCGGCGGCGGCGGCAAGGCGGCGGCGCTGGTGAGGGGCGGCGGCGGTGTGTAGGGCGGCGGCGGTGGTGCTGGCTTGCTGCTGAGAGAGGAGAGGAGAGGTGTTGGTTTGATGTGTTAGAGGGGGGGGGGTGCTTGGGTATTTATATTGGGGAGGGGAGGGTTTTGCTTGGGGTAGGGGACAAGAAATAGACTAGGATTAGGAAACAAAGAGGAAAAGATCTAGAAACAAATACGGAATAAACGGAAGTAGTACAAGAGTCCTACTAGGAAAAGGAAAAGGAAGCGGCGGCTCCCTGGCTCCCTTGGCGCGCGCGATGGCCTTGGCCTCTTGGCCGGCCGGCTCCTTGGCGGCCCAAGGCGCTGCGGGGTTTTTTTAAACAGTCTCGCGCGCAGAATAATAAATAAAAAAATCTAAACGAACTCCAAAATTAATAAAGTAAACTTTCCCCGACTCCTAAAAATGAGTCTAACAAAATGAACTTTAACACGGGCCTAAAATGCAATTTTTGAAAACACGATTTTCCCTAAGGCAATAAACTCCGAGAAAAATCCAAAATTTGATTTATTTATTAAATCTTCATTTTCCTAAATTTTGGGAAAGTCATATTATTCCCTCTCTTATTTTTGATATTGGAAAAATATTTGAAGATAAAATAAATAAATCCAATGATCCTCTTTTCATAGTTTTGAGAGAACTCAAATACGAAAATTTCGAATCTCCAACTTCTCTCGAGGGTCCTTGAGTTGCGTGAAATTTCTAGGATCAACAAAATGCAAGAAAATATGATATGCATGATGATCTAATGTATAACATTCCAAATTGAAAATTTGGGATGTTACAAACCTACCCCATTAAGATGAATCTCGCCTCTAGATTCGGGTTGGCTAGAAAATAGGTGAGGTGGTCCTTGAGCAAATCTTCTTCTCTTTCCTGGTGGCTTCATCCTCGGTGGTGGCTCCAATCGAACCTTGCAAAATTTGATAACCTTGCTGCGAGTAACTCTGCTGGCATATTCGAGAATCCTGACTGGTTTCTCCTCATATGTTAAATCATCCTTCAACTGAATTGCTTCAAGTGGCACTGTATCTCTTAGCGGTACTTCCGCCATCTCGGCGTGACATTTCTTCAGCTGAGAAACATGGAATACATCATGAACTCCTGACAGTCCTTCGGGTAATTCCAGTTTATAAGCGACTTCTCCCATGCGTTGCAAAATCCTATATGGTCCAACGAAACGTGGCGCCAATTTTCCTTTAACTCCAAAACGCTTAACTCCTTGAAGTGGGGATACTCTAAGCTAAACTCTGCCTCCAACTTCATATTCTATCGCCTTGTGTTTTGAATCCGCATAGCTTTTCTGTCTGGACTGGGCTACCTTGAGCCTATCGCGAATCAACTTAACTTTCCATTCAGACTCCTTAATCAAATCTGGTCCAAACAACTGACGGTCTCCAACTTCGTCCCATGATAACGGTGTCCTGCACCTCCTTCCGTACAAAGCCTCGAAAGGTGCCATCTTCAAGCTGGTTTGGTAACTGTTGTTATAAGAAAACTCTGCATACGGCAAGTTATCGTCCCAACTAGATCCATAGTCTAGTGCACAAGCTCTCAGCATAACCTCCAAAATCTGATTGACTCTCTCAGTCTGTCCATCGGTCTGTGGGTGGAAAGCTGTACTGAATTCTAGCCTGGTTCCTAACGTTTCATGCAACTGATTCCAAAACTTTGAGGTAAATTGAGTTCCTCTATCTGATACGATACTCCTCGGAACTCCGTGCAAACAAACAATTCTGGTCATGTATATCTTTGCCAACTTAGCGCTGCTATAGGTAGTCTTGACTGGAATGAAATGCGCTACCTTCGTCAGCGGTCAACTATAACCCAAATCGAATCATAGCCTGAACGAGTCTTTGGCAAACCCGTGATGAAATCCATGCCTAGTTTATCCCACTTCCATTCGGTATCGGCAATGGCTGCAACAATCCTGCTGGCTTCGATGTTCGCCTTCACTCTCGACATACATCGCAAACTGCTACATACTCCGCGATATCCTTCTTCATTCCGTCCACGTAACGCTTCCATCAAATCCAAATACATCTTGGTATTTCCTGGTGAATCGAATAGGGTGAATCATGTGCCTCTTGCGTAATCAACTTCCGATCTCCGGGTCATTTGGCACATACACACGGTCCTCAAACCATAGGGTATCGTGCTCATCCTCACGAAATCCCTTAGCTTTTCCTTCGCTCATTTTCTTCTTTATATCCGCAATCTCTTTGTCCTTTTTCTGAGCTTCCCTGATTTTATCCATCAAGGTAGACTGAATCTCCAATGCTGCTACGTAGCCTCTCGGAACTATTTCCAAACATAGCTCTCGAAGGTCTTCGGCTAACTCCTTGGGTAGTCCTCCCATCATTAGTGTATTGACGTGGCTCTTACGGCTCAATGCGTCTTCTACAACGTTAGCCTTCCCGGGGTGATAATGCAATCTCATATCATAATCCTTAATAAGCTCCAACCATCTCCTCTGTCTGTGATTTAATTCCTTCTGCGTGAAGATGTACTTCAAACTCTTGTGATCCGTGTACACCTCACAATGATTTCCAATGAGAAAATGTCTCCATGTCTTCAATGCATGCACTACGGCTGCTAACTCCAAATCATGTGTGGCATAATTTAATTCATGAGGTTTCAGTTGTCGTGAAGCATACGAAACAACTCTTCCTTCCTGCATAAGCACTGCTCCAAGTCCTCGACGTGAAGCGTCGCAATACACCTCATAATCCTTGGTCTGATCTGGCAAAATTAACATTGGTGAGGTAACCAATCTTTTCTTCATCTCCTGAAAACTTGCCTCACGGTCCTCAGTCCATATGAACTTGGTATCCTTCTTCAACAACTCCGTCATAGGCTTTGCAATCCTTGAGAAATTCTCAATGAATCTCCGGTAGTATCCTGTGAGTCCAAGGAAACTCCGGATCTCTCCAACTGTCGTTGGTGCTTCCCATTTGGTTACGGTCTCAACCTTTGTGGGGTCGACTGCTATCCCTTCTCCGGATATAACATGTCCAAGAAATCCAACTTCCTTTAGCCAAAACTCACATTTGCTGAACTTGGCATATAACTGATGTTCCCTCAGTTTCTCCAAAACCAATCGTAAATGTTCCTTATGTTCTTCTTCATTCTTCGAGAAAACCAAAATATCATCTATGAACACCATGACGAACTTATCCAAAAACTCCATAAACACTTTGTTCATCAGGTTCATGAAATAGGCCGACGCGTTAGTCAGTCCAAATGACATAACGGTATATTCATACAGTCCATATCTCGTGGTAAATGATGTCTTAGGTATGTCCTGCTCCCGAATCTTCAACTGATGGTACCTTGATCGCAAATCGATCTTGGAAAACACTTTAGCTCCTTGCAAACGATCGAACAGATCATTTATCATTGGTAGTGGGTACTTGTTCTTGATTGTTACTGCATTCA
Source organism: Aegilops longissima (assembly GCA_021605205.1). Lineage (NCBI taxonomy): Eukaryota > Viridiplantae > Streptophyta > Magnoliopsida > Poales > Poaceae > Aegilops > Aegilops longissima. The sequence continues at coordinate 210,310,966 of CM038680.1, forward strand.
ATCCACGATAATCAACAACCATCCTTAACGATCCATCCTTCTTCTCCACTAACAGTACGGGTGATCCCCAAGGCGAAGAACTTGGGCGTATATAACCTTTATCCAATAGCTCCCTAATCTGCTTCTTGATTTCCGCCAAATCCTGTGCGGGCATCCCGTATGGTCGCCTCGATATTGGGCCTGACTGGAAAAAGCTCTATCAAAACTCAATGTCTCTATCCGTGGCATTCCCGGCAATTCCTCGTGAAATACATCAGGAAATCCCTTACCACCGCACTTCTTCCTGCACCACTCTCGATAAGGAATTTACTTGATTCCTATTTGGTCCATGTCGCGATACATACCTAATCCTTCTTCCTCTGTGTCGTGAGCAAAATCGTCTTACTTGCAATCGATGTTTCCTCCATACATCGACAGCCAATCCATACCTAGAATCACATCAAATCCTTGGGATTCCAAAATGATCAAATCCGTCGGGAACACATGCCTCCCTATACTTAATGGCACTTGAAAACATCCTTGTTTGGCCATTTTGGTTGTGCGAACTACCTCCTCCATGGATATGCTGAAACTGAACTCCCTGCTTAGGGGTATAACGGGGCTTCTGCTGGGCTCCAGAGTTATACTTCCCCTGCCCATACTTCCTCTTGCGGTTCTCAATTTGCTGCTGCTTTCCTTCAATCATGAGGGCATGGTCTACCAACTCCTGGTAGTTATTGAAACTTGCTACCATCAACTGCATGCTTAACTCATCATTCAGTCCTTCCAGAAACTTCTCCTGCTTAGTCAGCATCCGTAGCAACGCTATCCGGGGCATAACGTGCTAACTTACTAAAATCATCCACATACCGCCAACAGTCCTTCCTCCTTGGCGTAAGTTGCGAAACTCACGCTTCTTCATGGCCATAGCTCCTCGCCGAGACATGGGCAGTCGGAAAGCTTGTTGAAACTGATCCCATGTGACAGTGTCTACAGGGTAAGTGGCTGTAAAATTCTCCCACCGTGCTGCTGCGGGTCCTTCAAGCTGGTGTGCAGCAAACTTCACCTTTTCTCCATCTGTACACCCTGCAGTGGTCAACTCCCTCCCTACCTTACGAAGCCAATCATCTGCTACTATCGGCTCGGTGCTACTGGAAAACACCGGCGGGTTCAGCCTAAGGAAATGAGTCAAGTGATCCGCAGGTGGTGGTGGTGGGTTGTTGTTGTTGTGGTTGCCTTGGTTCTGTACCAATGTTTGGATCAAAGTGTTCTGCTGCTGAATCAACTGGGTGATCTCTGGCGGGAAAACAAACCCGGGGTCGCGTCTCGGAGGCATCTGATGGGTTTAGAAAAGATGAGAAATTAAGAAATAGAGTGAGGTCTAAGGAGAAACACTACCCAAATGTATATGAGCAAATGCACACAAAATCACTTCATTCATTCAAACAAAGGGCTTACAACGATCTAACTATCGCAAAAGTGTGTGTACTATGATGTTTACATGGAGGTAATACTACTAATATGTGGGGGTCATCTACTAATTTGAACCGGTGGAAGACTCCATGATGTCTGCTCCAGCTTCGTCTTCAAAGTCGGGTTCACTTGGATCCGAATCGGTGTCGTCGATGATGATGTAGTTGCTCGGACAGCTGATGTACTTGTCTTCATTCTTGAGCGCCAATTTCTTCTTGAGTTCTTCAATCTCATACTTAAGATCGTTATTGTGTCTTGCTACAGCTACGATCTCGTCCATGTAGTCCTTACGCGTAGACTTCAATTCTCCTTCAAGTTCGATGATCCTTCCCTTTGCATTCTTCAACTCTATCATATCATTGCACATCTGGTTCTCCTAGCATCGAATGTGCTAGTTTAACTCCTGGATGAAAGCTGCAATGGATCTGTCCTTCTTGGTGCTGACTATCTCCCATTGTTCATTCCGGCGTCCGCAAATCTGGTAGATAGTGTCCTTGAGATCTTCTTGATAAACTTCTCCAATGCGTCCCATGGTGATATGAGCTGCCGTGCTCTTTCCCAGACTCCAGGTTGGTGCACTGAAAACACTATCTATAGGCTTGAATCTTCCAGCGCTCTTCTTCAGGCAGAGTGGCGTTGAAAGTCCCGGTGAAACTTGGTAGTCCAATGTTCAGGTACTTGGTGACTTCCTTCAAGTGAAATCCAAAAGGTGTGCCTTCATCTGGTTGGGCGTACTTGATCTTGGCGTCCTTCATCCTAAAAGAGTAGAAAAGATGAGGAGTTAGAAAATGAGAAGAGAGTAGTGATCTATGGCTTTAACTTAGTGGTCGTGTCCTACAACGGTGTGTGCTCGATACCATCTATGTAGCGACCCAACCCGAATGGATCAAGTCTCGTGCTCGGTGTCATCCTGGATCAAGAATCTTGACACCACACAAGATTTCAAGGATTTATAACAGAGTAGCAATCACACACTTATTACATCGCTTGTCCGTAAGAGGACTTATTACAATAATCATGGCTTAAGGCCATCTAATAACGATAACAGCGGAAGACTTGGAAGATAAGTGAGTCCATCAACTCCAGTGCATCATCGAGTATAGAACCACGACCTAAAGCACCTTACTGTCGTTCGAAAAGTCTGCAACATGAAAGTTGCAGCCCGAAAACGGGTCAAGACATGGAATATGCCGCAATGTAACACATAGAGAATAATGAATGATAAGCCTGTACTACATGCATATGTGGCTGGTGGAAAGCTCTACGTTACTGATTTTGCATAAAGCCAGTTTTTCCCTACTGCAAAGGAATAAATTTATTTAACTAGCATGGTGGTTGTTAAACATTGAGAATGGTTGACAGCATCCTCAATCCCAATTAAAAGTACTCATTAAAACCCAACAATATTAATTAGAGTAACATGTTGAGATTCACATGATATTCAAGTACTAGATACTCAAGATGTCCATAACCGGGACACGGCTAATCATGATTAGTTTATACAATCTGCAGAGGTTTGCGCACTTTTCCCCACAAGACTCGATCGCCTTCGTTTGGTTTCTCGCACTACATGGTGTTTGAGAGACGGATGACCGAGACATAGTCTTTCAGAAGCGCTTGCACCTTACGATGGGTAGACCGTACCACCTACAACCCCTACATCAGCTAGTCTACCACTGTAAGAGTTCACACGACTTAATCAACTATGCCAGAGCCCATAATGGCTTGTGGCTGCACACGGAAGTTACTAGCATGAATGATCTTATGATCCCTTTGAGCCTGGGTGGTGGTCCGAAGAAAAACAGGCAGGTCCTGATAGAAACCAGGTGCCTTAATCCACCCAGATGTGTTTTTAAGTTGCCACCTTAAATAAACCACTAATTTAACAATCTCACATCTGTCATGGAATACACTCACCCAATCCACGTCTACTAGCATAGCATGGCATAATAAGCAAACGTAGAAGTAACTCCCAAGGTTTCATAAGTAAAACAGGTAATAGGTACTACCTCAATCTACTTCCCATCCCACAAGTTAATGAGATCCTAATCATGCAAGTGTTTGAGGATTGATCTAATGCATAAAAACTGGGTATGAGAAAGTATGATCAAAGTGTTACTTGCCTTGCTGATGATCCGCGAAACCTAGAGACTCAAGTAACAAGCGGCGACTCCGGTGATCTATCGCAGACAAACAACAAGAATACAATAAGTACTCATCTAATGCACAGGTAAATCTCGAATAAAAGATCTAACCAGAAAGTTCAACTTAAGAACCCTGGTTGTAAAAAGAATCGAATCAAATAAAGCAACGAAAGTCAAACGACGAAAGAAAACAACTCGGTTCTAGCAAGTTGAAACTAAGTCAAATTTTACAGTAGCAAAACTTTGTTTAAGTTGATTAGTCGGAACGGCGGTTTCGAAACGAAACTCCTGGCGCTTGAATCACCTGATTCCGATAAACGAGCGAGAAGATAGACTAGAAAGAAAATCGGATCTGAAATCGCTATCAGAAAAATAGCTGAATAAATCCGATGAGAAAGAAAACGACGAACGGTTGAACGAACGGACGTTCATTAACCGAAGCAAACCGGTGATCACGCTCGTTAGGACGAACGGTCCGCGAACGCTATAAAAAACCGGAAAGAAAAACCGCGAGAAAAACCAATCTAGGGTTTCGAAAAGAAAACGAAACGAAAACCGATCTAGAAAACCGAACGGAATCGAAGGAAATCAGATCGAAAAAGAAAAGGTGGCTGGCGCTGGGCTAGTACCTCAAGAGGCGAGGGCTCGGCGGGCGGCGGGCGGCGGCGGTGGCGGCGTAGAGGGGGGGGGCGGTGGCAAGTGGCGGCGGCGGCGGCGGGTGAGGGCGGCGGCGGTGTAGGGGCGGCGGTGGTGCTGGTGCTGGCACTGCTGAGAGGAGAGGAGAGGTGTTGGTTTTATTTGTTAGAGGGGGGGTGCTTGGGTATTTATATTGGGGAGGGGAGGGTTTTTCTTGGGGTAGGGGACAAGAAATAGACTAGGATTAGGAAACAAAGAGGAAAAAGATCTAGAAACAAATACGGAATAAACGGAAGTAGTACAAGAGTCCTACTAGGAAAAGGAAAAGGAAGCGGCGGCTCCCTGGCTCCCTTGGCGCGCGCGATGGCCTTGGCCTCTTGGCCGGCCGGCTCCTTGGCGGCTTGGGCCTTTGGCCCAAGGCGCTGCGGGTTTTTTTTAAACGGTCTCGCGCGCAGAAAAATAAATAAAAAAATCTAAACGAACTCCAAAATTAATAAAGTAACTTTCCCGACTCCTAAAATGAGTCTAACAAAATGAACTTTAACACGGGCCTAAAATGCAATTTTTGAAAACACGATTTTCCCTAAGGCAATAAACTCCGAGAAAAATCCAAAATTTGATTTATTTATTAAATCTTCATTTTCCTAAATTTTGGGAAAGTCATATTATTCCCTCTTATTTTTGATGTTGGAAAAATATTTGAAGATAAAATAAATAAATCCAATGATCCTCTTTTCATAGTTTTGAGAGAACTCAAATACGAAAATTTCGAAATCTCCAACTCTCTCCGAGGGTCCTTGAGTTGCGTGAAATTTCTAGGATCAACAAAATGCAAGAAAATATGATATGCATGATGATCTAATGTATAACATTCCAAATTGAAAATTTGGGATGTGACAATATGTCAATATGGGATTGTAGGCTGTGGTGCTGACCTCCGCCGCACTCACTGCGGAGGTCAATACTTTGAAGGAAAACCTCGAGCGGTCCGAGAACGAGCTCGGCCATGCCAAGAAGCAGCTCGAGGAAAAAGAAGGTGAGTAATACCTTATGAAAATTGTACCTTACAGAAAAGGATTTGGTTGCAAGAAAAATGATAAGGATAACATGGGTATTGTAGGGGCCACTAACGAGGTGGCGACCACGAAGGAGGCGGGTGGCATGCGGCCGAACGCAATGCGGACATGAGCGCACCGAGCGAGAGAAGCAGGAGGCGCAGTGGCGGAGGTACAGCAAGAGCTCCAGATCTCGTGAAAAACATGAGAGCTTGGAGCGTGACTCAAGACTCGAGAGTCCGAGCTTGCAACGGCTCTTGAGAGTGCCAAAGCCGCTAAGGCCAAGCCTACAAGGCCCTCCAGAGATTGAGGCGGTGAAGAAAATAGCAGCGGTAAGGCATTTTTCATGTAGAGTAAGCATGTGAGTGTTAATTACCTGTTGCTTACCCGATTGAGCTCTCCGGGGGCATTCGCAGATCTTCCTCGCAGCGTGTCCGATGCTGCCGCATTCTACCGGGCCGAGGAGGGGAGCTCGACGGAGAAGGTTTTCTGGTCTCAGTATGCTGAGGCCGGACATCCGGTGCCCCTTAGCGACCAGCTGAAGCAGCTGGTCGAGCTCCACAAGGTGGCCGAACAGGCCATGAAGGGCCTCATAGTTCGGCTGTGGCCTAAGGAGGCCATGCCTGGGAGCTACTTCGGCCTGGTGCGGCAGCTGATGGATGCGTGCCCGTGGGTTGAAGTGATCAAGCATTCCGCTTGTATTGAGGGTGCCCGTCGGGCCCTTGCCCGCAAAAGGTGCACAGGGCAAGATGGATGCCCAGAAGCTTGTGACGGACCCGCCACCAGAGGGCAAGGAGCATCGCACGCCCGAGATGTATTATAAGAGTGTGTTGAAGGCGCCCGACTATTGCGGTGAGTGCTCCAAAGATGTAATATTTGAGTCGACTCGCATTTTGTTATCCCGTGCGCTGAAAACTTAGTTCATATGCGCTAAGCAACGCTTGTTAATTTAAAATATTACCTTCGTGGCTATTTATCAAATCGAGAGATGGAAAGTCGTCGGCTTCAGCCCCCATGCCACGAAAGTGGGGTGTTCGGATAAACTTGAGCGCTCTTGTTCCCATTTTGGGTCCATCTAGGGAGGCGCCAAAACAGCGTAACAAGGCAACCGGACTTATAATGCTTGAACACTCTCACTTAGCCATAGAATTCTATAATTTTAAATTTCGCGAAGCCCCTAGTCTTCGAAGGTCAATTTGGGGCGCTATCCACGCCTTGGCCGGACAGTATCCGCCCTTGCTCTAAGCGGCATATGTCTTTAAGGACTCGCAAAACCTCTCGAACAGCGATCGTCTCGCGCCTCATCATGACGGTCAGTTTTAGCTTTCCATCGAGGCATTAACCCAGCCGAATCATGCGAAACGCAGTGGTTCTCCGGTGTTGCCTTAGCCGATATAACGGAACGTAAGGTACCAAAACACGGAGCCGGGCAAACCCAACTATTGACCCAAGACATGATTCGAGCCGATGCATATAGTGCTATAAGTTCGGGTGCCGCACTTGTGAAAGTGTTCGGACTCATCACACCATAACGCTGGAAACATAAGCCCTGGTGTATATTAGCCGTACTAAAGTGTACGGATGCAACATGCCGTGAATGAACATATGTATGAAAAAGAAATACAATTATAAGCAAAAAGGTGCTGCATTGTTTTATTCAATAAGTGCTGCTGCGAATGCGAGCGATACAAATAGTGCGATAAGCAAGGTATGGAACTGTTAAACATGTCCTCTCCGTGGGTAGGCTGTAGATTGGTGTATAAAATGCTCGTAATGGAGACCACCTGTATATTCGTTTGTAGCCTTTATCCTTCCCTGGCTGTTGCATCGTGAGTTCGGCAGGTCTGCTGCCGGACAGGGCTTCTGACAAACGGAGTTCTGTGGGTAAAAAGTAAAAGATAAAAAGAAAAGAAAAGGAACGACACACTTGAGAGCCCCTGGTGTGGTTGAGCCGCATCCTGGGTTTATCGTGGTCGTGCCCTCTCCCCATGCCCATGGTATCTTCGAGCGTAATGGTGTACGCGAAGGACCTGCTTTGACGCTTCGCAGAGCTGGGGTTAGCCGCATTGCTCGCTGCGTGCTCGTAACGTGCTGTGGTCTTGTTGTAAGTTACTCCGGCGCGCTTGGCTGTGTCCGCCGCTTAACGGCCGGACTCGAGAATTGCCTTAAGAGGATGCATTGCACTTCGCGAGAGCCGATGTATGTTCCTCCGTGCGAGAGAACGCTCGCGTGTTCCGCTGACCGTGATGACTCCTCGATGGCTCGGCATCTTGAGCTTGAGGTATGCGAGGTGCGGCACCGCGCTGAACTTTGCAACGCGGCACGTCCGAGCAAGGCATGATAGCCGCTGCGAACGGGACAATGTCGAAGATTAACTCCTCGCTCGGAAGTTATCCGGGATCCAAGACCACTTCCAAAGTAATTGAGCCTGTATAATTGGCTTTACACCTGGTATGACGCCTTTAAAGGTCGTTTTGGTAGGTTTAATCCTTGAGGGGTCTATGCCCATTTTGCGATTGTATCCTGGTAAAGCAGGTTCAGTTGCCGCCGCCGCCCATCGTGACTCGTTAGGTGAAATCAATCGACGATTGGGTCTAAGACCAGTCGGCGAATCCGCCATGGTGGATGTCAGGTGGGTGGTCCTTCGGTCAAAAGTGATCGGGCAGGAGGACCATGGATTGAACTTCGGCAACTAGCTCCATCGCGAGACATCCTCGAGTGCACGCTCGCTCCCTTTTGGGTATGTGCGTTGCGATATCATGTTCACCGTCCGCACTGGGGGAAACCTTCATCCTCTATTGTTCGGGCGGTTGGGTCTCGTCCTCGCCATCGCTATGCAGCCCCTTGTCATTGCTTTTGGCAATTAATTTGCCTACCTGCTTGAATACCCAACAGTCCCTGTTGGTGTGGTTAGCTAGTTTTCGGGGTGCCGTGTATCCGCACAAGCGGTCGAGTATTCGGTCCAAATTGGACGGACCCGAGTAGTTCTTTTGAATGGCTTTTTCCGCTGACCGGTTTAGAGCCTCAATCCGCATTGACCGTCAGATCCTCAATATTGTCGCCAACGCGGCATTTGTTTTTGTTACAACGCTGCCTGCCATTTCGGTCCTTGAAGTCCGGACTTCCGAATTTTGCCGAGGTTGTTGCTGCGTGCTAGCTAGCTGTCCTCACCCGCGAGAGCGGGTCATGAGTGATGTGAGGGCTGCCATGGATTTCGGCTTTGCTGTCCTAGGTGCCGGGCAAGCCACTCGTCACGGATGTTATGCTTGAAGGCCGCGAGGGCCTCCGCATCCCGGACGATCAACGATTTGGTTTTTCTTGGTTAAGAACCGTGTCCGAATTGTTCGGCCGATTCGTCTGATCGCTGAATTATGTGGCTTAGGTCATCAGTTCGTGGTCGCATTATAAGTGCTCCGGAAGTTATTGAGGAATGCGGCTTCCAGGTCCTCCCAGCTCCCAATTGACTCTGCCGGCAAGCTGTTGAGCCAATGCCGGGCTGGTCCTTTAAGCTTGAGGGGAGGTATTTGATGGCGTGAAGATCGCCACCGCGCCATGTGGATGTGAAGGAGATAATCTTCATCCAAACCGCGGGGTCTGTTGTGCCATCATAGGATTCAATATTGACGGGTTTAAACCTTCGGGATTTGATGATCCATTACTTCGCTCGTGAAGCATAGCGGTGTGCGGCACCTCAGATCGGGCGATATCACGACGGAGCTCAAAAGAGCTTTGTCTGTTTTGTTCGCCCGGCGGACTTATCGTGTCCGGCGCGACGGTTGTCGCCACGCATCTGTGGCGCCCACGCGATCCATAGATCGATCTTGATTGTCTTGCCTTGTCCTCCAATATATCTCGTAGGTCCGGAGCGCCCCTTTGGCCGTGTGCTTTTGAGCGATGCCGGGTGCGGTTCTAGTGAAGGGCCTAGAGGCCTCTTCTGTCGCGACCACGGGTGGTCGGTCAGCCGTATTGTCTCCTGGTGATGCGGGTTCATAAGCCTCCTACTCTAATCGGGGAGCATCTTGCGTTTAGGGTAGCTTTTGGAGGGGCGTTCGAGCTCATGCTCTTCGGCAGCGAGGACTTCAGTCCATCTGTCGGCTAGCAGATCCTAATCAGCTCGAAGCTGTTGCTGCTTTTTCTTGAGGCTGTTCGCCGTGGCTATAAGCCCGCGCCTAAAACGCTCTTGTTCGACGGGATCCTCGTGCACGATTTAATTCATTGTCGCCGAGGCTTGCTTCGTCTTCGGAGGAGGAATATAATCCTCTACCTCTTCTTCTGCCGCTCTCTCTTGAGGGCTGGCGCTCCATCCTCCCCGCGCTGGATCTTGCCGAGTGGATTGTCTTCGCACCGCTCGGGTGTATTGTTATCTCCGTGCCAAATCTTCATTCTTGCTGTGGCGGATTTAGAGCGGCGCCACCGACGCCGGGCGCTTTGCTGCTTCTTGGAGGGTCATCCTCTGTTGTTCCATCGCTGCTCCCATCTTTTAGGATGTCCACCATGTATATGTCGATGACGAGGTGGCCTTCCAAAGCGCCCTCGTAGGCGCTGGGTCTTGGTCGCTCTCCGCATCGCCGCCCATACCGCCGATGTCTTCGAGTCGTAGTTCAGCATGTCGGTTAGATCGTCGGCAGCGGCTACCAAGTGGGTGGTGGGTGGGCGTTGAATTTCATCGTCGTCCGCATCCCAACCTTCCCGAACGTAATCCGCCAGGGCTCTCCGGATAAAGAGAGAGATTTTAGTGAATTCAGGATGTCGCCAAAGGGCGAAAAGGAAAGATGTCCGCGGCGGTGAACTCCATGACGGCGCCTAATCGGATTCGATTGGCAGAGCGCTGGGGTTCGAGTCCGGAGAGGAGTCCGCACCGAGTCGAGGTCTTCGCAGCGACAGGGATGGAGTTCGCTCGATCACCGAGAGATTGTAGCCCCGAGGCGGTGTCCAACCACTCGCCCTCGATCGGGAATCTGCCCGGATTAAGGGTCGGAGGGATATCGGTGCGGCCTCCGTGGCAATCTTGCTCGCTGCAGAGCTATATCATGCCCATCGAGACAGTGCGGCGCGCTTGGCTGCGGCTCGAATTTGTCGAAGATCAAGTCTCCGCGAACATCGGCCGTATAGTTTAGACTTCCAAATCTAACCTGACGGCCAGGGGCGTAGCTTTCGATCTGCTCCAGATGGCCAACCGAATTGGCCCGCAGTGCAAAGCCGCCGAACACGAAGATCTGTCCGGGGAGAAAAGTCTCACCCTAGACCGCGTCGTTGTTGATGATCAAAGGAGCCATCGAGCCTATCGGTGACGACACAGAGGAACTCTCAATGAAAGCACCAATGTCGGTGTCAAAACCGGCGGATCTCGGGTAGGGGGTCCCGAGCTGTGCGTCTAGGTGGATGGTAACAGGTGACAAGGGACACGATGTTTTACCCAGGTTCGGGCCCTCTTGATGGAGGTAAAACCCTACGTCCTGCTAGATTAATATTGATGATGTGTGTTACAAGAGTGGATCTACCACGAGATCAAATAGGCTAAACCCTAGAAGCTAGCCTATGGTATGATTGTTCTTCGTCCTACGGACTAAAACCCTCCGGTTTATATAGACACGGATAGGGTTAGGGTTACACAGAGTCGGTTACAATGGTAGGAGATCTACATATCTGTATCGCCAAGCTTGCCTTCCACGCCAAGGAAAGTCCCATCCGGACACGGGACGAAGTCTTCAATCTTGTATCTTCATAGTCTTGGAGTCCGACCGATGATGATAGTTCGGCTATCCGGACACCCCCTAGTCGGGAACTCCCTCAGCGGTCGAAGAGCTGAAAGCCGAACGGGCTGCTCACTGCCGAAGCAAAGAGGAAATGGCCGATTTGGCCCTGAAACTGAAGAATACTACCGACCGCTGCGAGGTTCTTGAAATGGAACGTCACGCGGAACAAGAGGACCTAAAAAAGGCCACCGCCGAATCCAAGGATGCCCGTTCCGCTATGAGAGCTGCCAAGGAGGAGCCGAGTCAAGCTGGGGATATTACGGCTGGAAAACCATTTCTGTTGCCGAGGAAATATACGGATCCGAAGTATGCTCAGTTCGACAAGTTGTGGAGTTCGGAGGATGCTTATCAGGACTTAGCGGCGAGCGCTGCAGATGCGATTGAGCTCTTCCGAGGCCAGAAGGGGCACAGAAGGCAAGAGCTATTTTGGTCGCAATTCCATAGTCCGGAGCGTCCTCTTCCGTTGACCGATCGGTTGGCCGAATGGGCCGAGCTGAATCGATTATCCAAACTTGCCATGAAGCATGTCATGACTCATTTGTGGCCAGGCGGACCCCAGCCGAAGAGTTATTTTGGCTTAGTGCAGCAGTTCTTTGTGCGGTATCAGCAGACGACGCAATGAAGCGGTCGGCGGTATTGAGGGGGTGCGGATGGCTCTTGCCCGTGTCAAGGCATACTGGGCTGAGATGAAGGCCAACGATATTATGTCCCCTGCACTGGACGGCAGCCGAGTACCGATCGAGCGTTATTTTGAGGAAGTTCTTCCGGCGCTGCTTAATAGAGACGCAGGCTCAAGGATATTATGTTTGAATGACATGTATAATTTTATGAAACAACATTTCAATTTAATGTAAGAGCTTTTATACTTGTGCCTTCAAGTAGCAAACTACCTCTGTCGGCCGCTGACGATATATGTATATAACCGAAAGATGGCAGTTCGCTTCAGCCCCCACGCACATAGTGTGGGGTGTTTGCAAAGAAGTCGCGCTTTCACACTTAATCCAACGTCTTGGTCGTATGAAGGAGGTGGTGGCGTAGCAAACTAGGCAACCGGACTATTATGCTTTATCACTTTCACTTAGCCATATGTGTTCGATGGTGGGGCTACTATATAGCCCCTGGGGGCACCGCACTCTCCCGAATTCGGGTGCGATGTGCTGACCGAAAACGGTCCTTCGTTAATGCGGAGGAATTCTAAACATTCCGTGAGTCATCGAGTGGTTGACCAGTCTCGCTATATCATGACACCAGTTTTCGGCTTTCATCGAGGTGCTCGCCCGCCGAACCGAGGCACAATCGCAGAGTTCTTCCGGTGCCGCGTTAGCCGATAGAACGGAACGTAAGGCAGCAAAACGCAGGAGCCGTGCAAACCCAACATTTGACCAAAGACATGATTCGAGCTGATGCATATAAGGCCTAACTCGAGACGCCAACACTCCCTAAGGTATTCGGTCTTTATAAAGCGGGCGAACAATGCCCTTGGTAACAAGCCCCCGTGTCCAGTGTACGCAAACTTCGACGCGCCGATGCCAAAACGCCACCTCCTCCTCGGTTATAATAAGAGGTCGGGGATGAGTAACAACAAGAGACAGTGAAAAAGGTTTACGCAGGTCTTAATCTGAAAAGAATCCTTGCAACGGGTCCCTCGCTGCACGCCTGCGCTGTGTTCCGTTGCAGCCGTATCTCGACGGGTATAGCACGGCGCTCATTTGTAAAAGAGAGGAACTTAGTTTGAAAAAGATCGCGCTAAAATGTAATTGGAAATAAAATAGAGTATGATTCAAAAATGAGTAAAATTGAGCTTTATCGTCTCTTGTTGTACATGCGTGGAGCCCCTTGTAAGGGGGGTACGCGGCTAGTAAGCATCATGTTTATTTATGCTGGACTCGCCTAACCGTGTCCGAGGTCTGAACGACCTGCTTTAGACGCTTTTGGCCAGCAAGGCCGTATTAGTGTGAGGCTGTTAAGGTAGTCTCACATTCTTTCCTTGAGGGACACGCGCAGCTTCCCTTTAATGAAATGATGCCTCGTGGACCGGGCATTTTAAGTTTAAGAGATGCATAATGCGGTATTGCGTTAAAGCGGGCGAAATCTTCGGCCCCAAGAGTGCTTGATGGCTACTTTAAATGGGGCGATGTGGAAGACCAACTTTTCCCGACGGAAGTTGTCGGGTGAGCCAACATAACTTCCAATAGTAGGGAGCCCATACAATGGGCATATGTGCCTGGCATTATTCCTTGGAAGGAAGTGTTGCTATGGCTAATCCTGTTTGGGTTTATCCCCATGTTGCGGATTGTGTCCTGATATAGCAGGTTTAAATCACTGTCGCTGTCCATTAGGACTTGCGTAAATTGAAGACGGTCGATTATAGGTTCTAGTATCAAGGTAGTCCATCCTGCGTTCCGGATACTTTTGGAGTAGTCTTGATGGTCGAAGGTAATTGGTTTCGACAACCAGTGTTGGGACTCCGCTGGGGTAGATTGTGCGGCGCGCAATTCAATGGGTGCCGCTCTGTTTTCCCCTTTTGTTACTTGAAGTAAGTTAACTGTTTTGACCTCTTGTGGGAAATTCTTTTGTTTTCCGGGGCTCTGCTTGTGGTGCTCGTCATCATCCTCACTTGGTGTGTCGATCTCCTTGTGTTCGGCGTTGAGTCTGCCGGACTGCTTGAAGACCCAACAATCTTTGTGGGTATGGTTTGCAGGCTTCCCGGGAGTACTATGGATTTGGCATATCTTGTCCAAGATTTTGTTTAAGTTGGATAGCTAATCGCTATTGTCCTTAAGGGGCAGATTTTTATTGTTCTGCCGTGAGCTTTTGAAACCGGCGTTGACTACCGCGCTCTTTGGACCGTTCCCCTTAATCCGGCGCTGGTCCTTGCGGCGTCGTGGTTTCCCATTCCCATCCCTGACTTCAGATGTACTTGGGTCGCTGGTACTGCATCTTGCTAGCCAGCTATCCTCTCCGGCGCAAAAGCGGGTCATGAGGCTTGTTAGTGCGGCCATTGTTCTTGGCATTTCCTGGCCAAGGTGTCTGGCGAGCCATTCGTCTCGGACGTTGTGTTTAAAAGCTGCTAAGGCTTTGGCGTCCGGACAGTCGACTATTTGGTTTTTTTTGGTGAGGAACCTGTTCCAGAATTTTCGAGCTGACTCTCCGGGCTGTTGGGTTATGTGACTTAGATCGTCTGCGTCCGGAGGTCGGACATAGGTTCCCTGGAAATTGGCCCGAAAAGCATCCTCAAGCTATTCCCAACTACCAATGGTGTTTTCGGGGAAGCTTTTAAGCCAATGCCGGGCTGGCCCTTTGAGCTTGAGGGGTAGGTATTTTATGGCGTAGAGATCATCTCCTCTGGCCATGTGTATGTGGAGGATATAATCCTCAATCCAGGCTCCAGGGTCTGTCGTTCTGTTGTATGCCTCTATGTTTACAGGCTTGAATCTCGCTGGAAATTCATGATCCAGCACCTCATCGGTGAAACATAGAGGGTGCACGGCGCCCCTGCATTTGGGTGTGCCGTGGTGTTCGAACATTTGACGTATTATATTGCTCGCCAGAACTTGTTTCCTTGGCCCGTAGATAGATCTAACTGGGCCATCCTTTTGGTGTGAATCCTTGTGCGGATCGCGTGCCGGCTTGTGTGTGGCGCCGCTGTCATTTACGCTTGCCATGTGGCCGCTTATCCCACCCGCGCCTCTTTGTTTTTTGATCGTGGGGCTCTCGGCCTCCTCATCAATTCGGGCAGTAGTTTGCGCTTTGGGTAGTTTCTTGCTTGGCGGTGTCGCCATATTTGTCTGCAGTGTTGAGTAATTTACTCCATCTTATTCGGTCGTCTTCCGCTGTTCTCGAGCCTCTGTTTACTTTTTCAAGCTATCGCAGATAGCGAGGAGCTCTTTGTGGAGGTTCTTCGATCCAATGACGGTTCGGCGTGAGATCGTCCGGACTATTGTCCTTGCCGGGACGGGTTGTTTGTCCAAGTTGGCCTGTTCGGATGGTTGCACAATGGCATGTTCGCCGTCCGGCCAGCTCACCCTGCTCTATGGCTGGGTCTGTGGGCGCTATCTTTGTCGAGGTGGGGTTTTGAGCGGTGCTTACGCGCCGCTTTGATCGCTTCGAGGGAATTTTCTTTCGCTGCGCCTCGCCGTTCCTCGTTATCGCTTCCCTTAGGTGTGTCCACCATATATATCGTAAGTTGAGGTGGCTATCCAGCCCACTGTGGGCGCTGGTTCTGGTCGCTCCGTGTCGCCGCCCATATCGCCGATGTCCTCGAGTCGAAGTCGAGCATGTCTGTTAAGTCATCGACAGTGGCTACAAAGTGGGTGGCGGGTGGGCGTTGAATTTCTTCGTCGTCCGAATCCCAACCTTCCTGACCGTAGTTCGGCCAGGGCTCCCCTGAAAAAGAGAGAGACTTTAATGAGTTCAGGATATCACCAAAGGGCGAGTGCTGAAATATGTCCGCGGCGGTGAACTCCATAACCGGCACCCAGTCGGATTCAACTGGCAGGGGCGCGGGAGGTTCGGAGTCCGGAAAGGATTCCGGCACCTGGGAGTCACGAGCTTTACAAAGGACAGGGATGGTGTTCGGCTCAATCGCCGTAGAGATTTCAGCCCCCGAGGCGGTGTCCAACCAACCGTCCTCGATTGGCGAAACCGGCTCCGGATTGAGGGTCGGAGCGGGCACTGGTGCGGCCTCCAGGGCACTGTTCAGCGGCAGAGCTAGATCGTACACATCGAGACAGTGCTGCACGCTCGGCAGTGGCTCGAATCCGTCAAAGATCAAGTCTCCGCGGACAGCGGCCATATAGTTCAAGCATCCAAATCTGACCTGATGGCCAGGGGCGTAGCTTTCGATCTGCTCCAGATGGCCTAGCGAATTGGCCCGCAGTGCAAAGCCGTCGAATACGAAGATCTATCCGGGGAGAAAAGTCTCACCCTGGACTGCGTCGTTGCTGATGATTGAAGGAGCCATCGGGCCTATAGGTGACGACACAGAGGAACTCTCAATGAAAGCACCAATGTCGGTGTCAAAACCGGCGGATCTTGGGTAGGGGGTCCCGAACTGTGCGTCTAGGTGGATGGTAACCGGAGACAAGGGACACGATGTTTTTACCCAGGTTCTGACCCTCTCGATGGAGGTAATACCCTACTCCTGCTTGATTAATATTGATGATATGGGTAGTACAAGAGTAGATCTACCACGAGATCCGAGAGGCTAAACCCTAGAAGCTAGCCTATGGTATGATTGTTGTTCGTCCTACGGACTAAAACCCTTCGGTTTATATAGACACCGAATAGGGTTAGGGTTACACAGAGTCGGTTACAATGGTAGGAAATCTACATATCCGTATCGCCAAGCTTGCCTTCCATGCCAAGGAAAGTCTTATCCGGACAAGGGACGAAGTCTTAAATCTTGTATCTGTCGGCGTTCTGGGAACGGGGGTCCCCAGACTTGCCTGCCTGCGGCCTGCGACGTGGCTCAAAGGAGGCCCAGGACAGCCCATCTTCATCAACGAAGCTCAAGACCCTCGCGAGGGGCCTCATGAGGCGGACGACCAGGAGCTTCTCAGCGCGACCTCGCCAGTGGCTCATGAGGAGGCGGAGAGTTCAAGGCAGGGTACCTCGCGAGGTGCCCGTGACGCAAGCCATGACGACCAAGGGCGCCCGGGCGGGCGCCAGCCGCATGAAGTTGTCCTCCTTTCCTCTTTGGTGCAAAGGGAGCAAGCGCAGGCGAGAGCATCAAGCAAAGGCATCCGTTTCGGTGCAACAAGACCAAGACCAGCCCCAACGGCTTGAAGGGAGTCATCGTGGAGCCCAAGCAGGCGTCATCACCAGAGCCTTTGGCAAAGCGAGGACCAACTTTAGTCGGGATAAGTGTACCATTGTTCCCCTTCAAAATGGCCAATTGTTGGCGCCCTTCCCGCTCAATATTTGGGAAGAGGTCCAGGGCCTTCGCCTATAAATAGGAGTAGCCACACTCAGAGTAGGAGGGACGATCGGATAGGAAGGGATCCGACATTTGGAATCCAGAGAGAGAGAGAGAGAGAGACCCGATCCTCAAGCTAGAGCGACGGGATACCACTTAGCAGTTCATCACACCCACCAAGAACAGACCCTCGCGAGGCTGTTCTCCCCTGTACTGTTCCTCAATAGCCCTAGAGGCAATCCACCACACCACAAACTAGAGTAGGGTATTACACCACAACGGTGGCCCGAACTAGTATAAATCTCGTGTCTCTTGTGCTGTTCTTTCGAGTAGTTCTAGGTCCTTGTGATTCGGCGAGGTACGAGACGGTGGAGGGTTGGATCTCCGCGCGCACCCCAGAGTTCGAACCTTAAGGGTCTGCCGGAACCCGAAATCCGACAGTATCTTCATAGTCTAGGAGTCCGGCCAAAGATGATAGTTCGACTATCCGGACACCCCCTAGTCCAGGACTCCCTCAGCGGGGTTATGTCCGAGAATATGCATTTTCATCTTATGCTTCCAACTAGCAAAATTAGTGCCATCAAAGTAAGGACCTCTACGGTGATAATTTCCCTCGCTAGACGCCATACTCTCGTAGGTCGTGAAACCAAGGCTATGACCACCAAAAGCTATGGAAATCAAAGCAAATGGAGACCAAAGCTCTGATACCACTTGTAGGACCTTGAAGTATGTCTAGAGGGGGGGGGTAATTAGACTACTTGACCAATTAAAATCTATGCCTTTTCCCAATTTTAGACTTTGGCAGATTTTAGCTATCTTTGAACAATTCAAGCAATCATCACGCAATTCAAGCAAGCATGCAAAGAGTATATAGGCAGCGGAAAATAAAGCATGCAACTTGCAATAATGTAAAGGGAAGGGTTTGGAGGATTCAAACGCAATTGGAGACACGGATGTTTTTGTCGTGGTTCCGATAGGTGGTGCTATCGTACCTCCACGTTGATGGAGACTTCAACCCACGAAGGGTAACGGTTGCGCGAGTCCACGGAGGGCTCCACCCACGAAGGGTCCACGAAGAATCAATCTTTTCTATCCCACCATGGCCGTCGCCCACGAAGGACTTGCCTCACTAGCGGTAGATCTTCACGAAGTAGGCGATCTCCTTGCCCTTACAAACTCCTTGGTTCAACTCCACAATCTTGTCGGAGGCTCCCAAGTGACACCTAGCCAATCTAGGAGACACCACTCTCCAAGAAGTAACAAATTGTGTGTTGATGATGAACTCCTTGCTCTTGTGCTTCAAATGATAGTCTCCCCAACACTCAACTCTCTCTCATAGGATTTGAGTGGAAAGCAACTTGGGGAAGGCTAGAGATCAAGATTCATATGGTTGGAATGGGATATCTTGGCCTCAACACATGAGTAGGTGGTTCTCTCTCAGAACTAGTAAGTTGGAAGTGTAGGTTTGTTCTGATGGATCTCTCCACGAATGAAGAGGAGGTGGAGGGGTATATATAGCCTCCACACAAAATCTAACCGTTACACACAATTTACCAAACTCGGTGAGACCAAATCATAAAACTCGGTCAGACCGATTTAGTAAACCTAGTGACTGTTAGGGTTTTCGGTGGGACTGACATGCAACTCGGTAGGACCGATATGGTTCGGGTTAGGGCATAACGTAATCTTGGTGAGACCGATTTTGGTAATTAGCTAACCAGAGAGTTGGTCAGGTAAACTCGGTGGGACCGAGTTGCTCTTTCCGTGAGACCGAAAAGTTATAAAAGGGAAACAGAGAGTTTACATTGTAATCTCGGTGGGACCGATTCGCTCTTTCGGTGAGACTGAAAAGTTACGAAAGGGAAACCGAGAGATTACAATCCCATCTCGGTGAGACCAAGATCCCTATCGGTGAGACCGATTTGCCTAGGGTTTGTGGCAGTGGCTAAGACATCTGAACTCGGTGGCGCCGGATAGAAAGAATCGGTATGGCCGAGTTTGACTTTAGGTTTAGGTCATATGTGGATGTGAGAAAGTAGTGGAGGGTTTTGGAGCATATCACTAAGCACATGAAGCAAAAGGCTCATTAAGCAACACCTCATCCCTCCTTGATAGTATTGGCTTTTCCTATAGACTCAATGTGATCTTGGATCACTAAAATGTAAAATGTAGAGTCTTGAGCTTTTGAGCTTGAGCCAATCCTTTGTCCTTGATATTTTGAGGGATCCACTTTCATCATCCATGCCATGCCATTCATTGAGCTTTCCTGACATATTTGTCTTGGAATAGCATTAGCTCAATGAGCTATATGTTGTTATGAATTACCAAAACCACCTAGGGATAGTTGCACTTTCACATAGGAATAAAACATAGTGAGATTATGTAAGGAGTGCATGCACAAATCCAGAGTGATGGTAGCAAACTGTGGATAGACCCAAAACAAATAATAGCAGGCAGATAATAGCTTTAGTTAAAAAATACAGACAATGGCTCCTTTAATGTTTGTTTGCACCCAACATGAAAGTCATAGTAGACACCCGAGATTAACCATATAGTAGACAGATAGTATTGATTGTTGCCCCAATATGTACCCCACAACCATTTAAAAACTCAAGTTCCAGCATAAGTTTGGACCTGAGTTGGAGTCTAATAGGTGAAAACGACGATAAAGTAGCATGTCATCATATTAAGCGATGCATAATGTAAGCAGACACGGAAGAGTGCGACCTCTCTTGTGGACCCGTGTAGTCCTCAAGGTCATCTGCTCAGTTGATGATGGTAATGCAATTGTCATGGCTGCCGGCGGTGGGGAAGAAGATCTGAGGCGGCGAAAGACAGTCTGGAGAGCGGATCCCTGCTGTGGTGAACCATTCCGTCGTTGGAGCAGCTGAGCTGGGGTGGAACACAGCACCGCAGGAGCAGGACAAACCACACAAGGTTTTCTTTGACACATATCTGTAACATAAGTAATTGTGTAAGGGCTTGTTTGAATTTGAGGATTCTAACAATGCAGGGATAGGAAATAGACAGGAATAGGATAGGAATGCACATGCAAAACAGAGAATTTAAAACACAGGATTTCTGCCAATATGGGTGTATGGTTCACAATAATTGGAAGATCACAGGATGAAAAGAAGCATGGTGAGATTAAGTCAAACCACAAGAAGTGTACAACCTGTTTGGCAAAGCCATCTCGATCTCAGCGTGATTGGGTTGGCCGGTGAGGATGCTCCAGCTGACTTGGCTGTCGGAGGAGGGGAAGAAGATCTTAGGCGTCTGGAGATGGAGCCCGAGGTACTGCTCCGATGTGATGGAGGGTTTCGTCATTGGAGCAGCTCCGGTGAGTTGTACGACGCCGAGGCTGAAGCAGGACAGGAGAGACAACGTTAACCTGAGTAGAATTCTAATAGCATCTCCAATAGATGACGTAAAATACATAACCACAAAGTGCTAGATGTATACAAAAACCGCTCATCTCTGAACTTAACTGTCAAAACTGAATTTAACTATCGAAACTGAACTTAACTATTGAAACTTTATTTTGCTGTCGAAATTGAACGCACTAAAGGTGAGGCTACACGTCAGTCGACTGACTTCTTCATCTCTGGTCAGTCGATTTTGCAGCCGTTGGATACAAAATCAAGGGCCTCAGGTTCCTCTTCAACCTCCACCCACCAGAGCCGCCACCACCACCAGCCAAACAGGCCTCAAGAGCTCCGCAGTCGGTGGTGCGCCGCCTCACGCCCAAACACCTCACTGCCGGTCCACCGCCCCAGCCATCCTCTAGCCCCCCTGCCGAGCTTTTCTCCAGCGATCCCCACGCCAC
Source organism: Aegilops longissima (assembly GCA_021605205.1). Classification (NCBI taxonomy): domain Eukaryota; kingdom Viridiplantae; phylum Streptophyta; class Magnoliopsida; order Poales; family Poaceae; genus Aegilops; species Aegilops longissima. The sequence goes on from CM038680.1 coordinate 210,331,752, forward strand.
CGCCCCACCATCGCCGGCGACCACCGCCCCCACCCTGAACCCTAAGATAGATTGTGGGGTAGCTCTCCGGTGAGCCCCCCTCCACGCTGCGGCTGGTTCTTCCTTAACTCCTTTGAGCCCCCCACCCCCTAAAAATTGACTGACCCAAAAGTCAATTCAGTCGACTGAAGTGTAGCTAAATCGGAGTAGCATCGCAAGCAAGAGCAAGAGCGAGAGCAGCAGCGCGAGAAAGAGCAAGAGAAAGAGCAGACCAGACAGGGGACCGAGAGCAAGAGCAGAGAAGCAGCGCGAGCGAGAGCTAAAGCAGCAGCTCCTATCGATGTGGCCGCCCGAGGAAGCGACGCCGTGGAGGAAGTGGCTGCGACGCTGCCCCGATGGAGCAGCGCCGTGTCGGCTCGAGACCGAAGCTACCGCAGCACCGTGAGATTTAATCAAGAAGAAAATGCGATTAGTGTACAACCTCTTTGGTGGCGCCGATTAGGCCGTAGCTTCATCCGAGGAAACGGTGATGATGATGCTCTTCCGGTGGTGCAGGTGAAGATGGCGGTGTGGGAATGGAGGTGGCGCGAAAGACGAGGGGAACATCGGGGTAGCTCCTTGGAGGTGGAGGACAGGGTGGCTGAACCGGCGAGACGACCAGATCGAAGACGGATCCTCATCCGGTATGGTGGATGAGGGATGTCGAGGTGTTGCTGTGGACGATGTCGTCGGTGAAGAGGCTCCGGCTGGGTGGCGGGACGGAGGAGGGTGTGCGGCTTCGCGGGATTTCCCGGCCTCAGTGTACGAATGGGTGGGCGGATGGGATGGGAGTGGGGAACCATGGCTTAGGAACGCGCTTGTCCGAGATGTGGGGTAAGTTAGGGAAGTACCCCCACTGATTTGAGGCGGTTCTTTTGGTTAGGGGTATCACGGGCATTTCGCGTGTCGGGATTTCACAGGATGTGGGAGTTTTCGGGTGCGTTGTAATTTTGGAATGGCAACACGCGGGTTGAGATGGAGGGAGTTGTCGGAGCACAACGAGACAAAGATTTATCTTAAATATTTCGGGGTAACAAGGCGCGGGTTGAAGAGGCGGGAGTTCCGCAGCATGATAGACAGAGACGCTAGCTTGAAATTTTGGCATAACAAGGCGCTGCTTGAAATTTCGGGAGAACAAGCATAACGTGTAAAAGACAATTTAGACTAGTATGATATACTACGTACAATGTGTTTAACAGGCACAACACACACAGACACCATTTAGACTAGTAAGGTACACGTGCATTGCACGCATGAGATTTGACAACCAAATTATGAATAAATACCACATTATAACATGTAAGCTTTGAGTCATATATGCATGATGTAGATGTTCGTTTAATTCTTATAGTTCATTTCATTCAAAATCATCTAGTTTTTATAAGAAAGCTAATCTATTTTAAGATTCATGGAATTGTGCGTTGTAAGGCATAAAATAAAAACAAATCATGTAGAAAAACATTTGGGCAATTCTAATATGGAAGATTCTAGAACAAAGAGGAAGTGCTTGTGTTTTGAGGTTTGTGCATTATGCTTAAGTTCAACCATAGAGTCTTTTAGATTGTACATGTGGCAAAATCTGGTGGAATCTAGATGATATCCAACGGCAAGTAGTGCTCAAATTTGCCAGCTCTGCACCATCAGATTGGCCTCATCCAACGAACATCTTTCAAAGTTAAAGTTATCCACACACTTTATAAAAAATATAATATATATAGGGGTATAGATATAGATATGTGATGCGAAAGCCACCCATCATCTCCAATTAAAATAGTGTGTCCATGCACGGATGCAATGTGGCCAAACGATGTCTGCCATCGGTATCTCAAATTCAAACCTGTCGGTGTACAAAAGAAGGGGTGCACCTTTGTACCCCTTTACCTGTGCACGGACAGTCGGTGCCGCGCCCACGGCCGAAACAAGCATAACAGGGGAGGTGAACCAAGGTAAAACCGAAGCCCAAGACAGCCAAAGCAACGCCAAGGCCAAGAACACAAAGAAGCAGAAGGACGAAGGAGGCTCCCCCGGCAAGACCCTTGTCGGGGTAGCCTCAGGAGCCCCAACAAGACCCTTGCCGGGGCGGCTCGCCCACACCAGCGGAGTGAGCCACCCTCGAGCCCACGGGTTCCAACTCAACCAACCACGTTAGAACTAGGGCTCGGGAGGCACCTCCATGGTGGCATGCAGATCTTTGTCAAGACCAAGGAATATTCAAGATCAGATGAGGATTAAAAGACAACGGTCCTCGGCAAGGATAAGCCACAAGACCCCTGGCACGATTCTTGCCGGGGACGATAGCGCGCCACGGCGAGACCCTTTCCGGGCCACCGGGCAAGCCCTCACCGAGGACGCCAGCAGGGCCACTGCCAGGCCCGCACCAGCCAAGTCTCCACCGCCGTTCGCATGCAGTTGCCAGCTCAACCAGTTGGGCTGGCACCTGCGTGGCAACATGCGGCTTCCAGGCCAGATTGGCAAGCGCCTACGTGGCGGCATGCAGATCTTCGTGAAGACCCTACCAACGCGCCACCTCAGCTGCCTGCCTGCCTACATGGCGTCGCACGCATCGCTGGCCAGGGCGTGTGTCGAAGCGAGGAGGAGCGGCGACGGACGGGACGGGCCTCGCTCCCGTCCCCGATAAAGCTAGGGGACACCTCAACGGTGCATTAAATTCGTCTTGTCCTGTAAAACGAGTGATAAGCTCGTAGCACTGTACGCCTTTCCACCTCCTGTGTGCCACTGTGGCAGCCGTTTCGACTATAAAAGGAGGCACATGGCGTACTGGAAAAGGATTCGGCTCTTTGGAACTACTCATCCACTGTAGCTAGTTCGAGGGCTCAAGAACACTCAATACATCCACCAAAGCAGGACTAGGGTTTTACGCATCCTCACGGCCTGAACCTGGGTAAACGATCCTTGTGCTGATTACTAATCCTGCTCTTCTCGCAACCCTGCGCCCCGCCAACCGTAGTAGGGATTCTTGTGATCCCATAGGTGTCATTTTACACCGACAATACCAGTCTGACCTTGTTCAATGTGTATACATTACAACATGCTCGTTTCCAAACCACACCACGCAGATCTCTGTTATATTCATGCATGCATGGGTTTCAAACATCATGATCTCTTATTCAAATATTTGAATTCAACTTTACATTGATTATGACCTCACCTAGTCTTTTACACCCACACATTGGTCTTCTCTTTATAATTGTACCACTAACTTTCTCTCGTGCATGCATGCACACACACTACCAGTCGGCATTATCCATCACACCCATGCAATCTTTTTCTTCGGGTCAATATCCCATGAAGGCACACACACACACACACATCCCCCTCTCCATCATATCGGGCATTCTTTATCTCTATCGTGCATGCGCAACGATCGATGTTCCTCTATGTGTGTGTGTGTCTATAGCTAGGTCTTTCATAGTTTTCCACATAAACTGATCAATCTATATATCTAGTGAGGTCTCACCCTCTTTCCCACGTCCACGATCAATCTATACCTCTCTATATAGGATTACATATATAGCTAATGCACCCACATTAATTATATATCCAACGCCCCCTCTCATCATCCATGCCTTCCGCTTCATCTCTGGACGTCGCACAATGATGCGAAGACAGGGGTAGCAAGGGCCCCGCCCCCTAACATCACTATATATCGAGGCTAATATGAATGTGATCATTAGACAATTGCTGGTAAACATGGTTTAAGTTGATGAATTGGCCCTCCTCGTAAAGGATTAGCAATGCTTGGCCCCCTAGCTCATGGGACATTTTTCATGGCTCCGCCATCACAAGAAGCGCACGCTTCTCGCCCCTCTCTCTAAATATCGATCTCGCAGTTGTGCACTCCTTCATAGTCTCCCTCCACTCGGCCCCTCACACCATCTTCTAGCCCCCCACCAGATTTTGCCACATGTACAATCTAGCATACTCCATGGTTGAACTTAGGCATAATGCACAAATCTCAAAACAATAGTGGTTCTCTTTGTTCTAGAATCTTCCGTATCATAACTGCCCAAACTTTTTTCTAGTTGAATTGCTATTATTTGTTTTTACTTTATGCTTTACAACGCACAATTCCATGAATCATAAAATAGATTAAGGGCTTCTTTGATTCAACGGATTCTCGAAGGAATTTTGGAGGATTCTAATCCTTAGGAATTTTTCCTATCTTGGTTGTTTGATTCGTAGGATTATAAATGTAGCGACCAGACCTTAATGGATCAAGTCTCGTGCTCGTTGTCATCCCCGGATCAGAATGCTGACACCACACAAGATTTCAAGGATTTATAGCAGAGTAGCAATCACACACTTATTACATCGTTGTCCACAAGGGAACTTATTACAATAATATGGCTTAAGGCCATCTAATAATAACAGCGAAGGCTTGGAAGATAAGCGAGTCCATCAACTCCAACGGCATCATCGAGTATAGAACCACGACCTAACACCTTACTCGTCGTTCTAAAAGTCCGCAACGTGAAAGTTGTAGCCCAAAACGGGTCAAGACATGGAATATGCCGCAATGTAACACATAAGAGCAATGAATGAATAAGCCTACACTACATGCATATATGGCTGGTGGTAAGGCTCTCGTTACATTTGCATAAAGCTGATTTTTCCCTACATCAAAGGAATAATTTTATTTAACTATCATGGTGGTTGTTAAACATTGAGAATGGTTGACAGATCCTCAATCCCAATTAAAAAGTACTCATCAAAACCCAATAACTTTTATTTAGAAGTAACATGTTGAGATTCACATGATATTCAAGTACGGATACTCAAAACGTCCATAACCAGGGACACGGCTAATCATGATTAGTTTATACACTCTGCAGAGGTTTGCGACTTTTCCCCACAAGACTCGATCGCCTCCGCTTGGTTCTCGTGACTACATGGTGTTTGAGAAACGGATGACCGAGACATAGTCTTTCGTAAGCGCTAGCACCTTACATGTGGGTAGACCGTACCAACCTACTTCCCTACATCAGCTAGCCTACCCGTAAGAGTTCGCACGACTTAGTCAACTACGCCAGAGCCCATAATTGGCTTGTGGCTGCACACGGAAGTTTCCAGCTTGAATGATCTCATGATCCCTTAGAGCCCAGGTGGCGGTCCAAGAAATACAGCAAGTCTGATGGAAACCAGTGCCTCAATCCACCCAGATGTGTGTTTAGGTTGCCACATTAGATAAACCATTAATTAACAATCTCACATCTGTCATGGATATTCACTCACCCAATCCACGTCTACTAGCATAGCAGGGCATAACAAGCAAACGTAGAAGTAACTCCCAAGGTTTCATAAGTAAAACAGGTAATAGGTACTACCTCAATCTACTTCCCAAACCCACAATTTAATTTGATCCTAAACATGCAAGTGTTTGAGGGTTTGATCTAATGCAATAAAACTGGGTAATAGAAAAGGTATGATCAAGTGTTACTTGCCTTGCTGATGATCCGCGAGACCTAGAGATTCGAAGTAACAAGCGGCGCACTCCGGGTGATCTAACGCAGACAAACAACAAGCATACAATAAGTACTCATCTAATGCACGGGGAAATCTCGAATAAAGATCTAACCGAAAGTTCAACTTAAGAACCCTGGTTGCAAAAGATTCAATCAAAATAAACATCGAAAGTCGAAACTCGAGAGAGAATGACTCGGTTTAGCAATCTGAAACTAGGTCAAAATTTTACAGTAGCAAAACTCTGTGTAAGTAGGGTAGTCGAATGGCGGTTTCCTTTAAACTCCAGCGCTTGAATCACCCGATTCCGATAAACGAAAGCGAGAAATAAAACAGATTTGAAAATCGGATCGAAATCGAATCGTAAAAATAACGGATTAATTCCGATTAAAAGAAAACGATGAACGGATTAAATAACGGACGCTCATAACAGAACTAATCCAACGAACACGTTCATTGAAACGAACGGTTCGGTGAACGCTCATAAATAAGAAAACTGAAAAAATAAAACCATCTAGGTTTTTTTAAAAACCAATATCTTTAAAAAACCGGATCGGTCTTTAGGGAAAACGGATCGAACGGAGCGGGCGGCGGCTACCTCCGGCGGGGCTTGGCCGGGCGAGGTCCGAGGGGCTCCGGGCGGGGGGTCCCAGGGGTCGGAGGGGCGGCGAGGCGGCGGGCTCGGCGTCAAGGCCCACGGCGGCGGGCTCGGCCGGAGGGGCGGGCGGCGACGGTGAGGTGAGAGGGGGGGCGGGCGGTATTTAAGAGGGGGGGGGCGACTTGGGGAGGGGGCAGGGGCCGGGTCGGAGGCGGAGTCCCGGGCGGCGGGTGGCGGCGGCGGCGGGCGCTTCTGGGCGGCGTCTGCGCTGGGGAGGAGGGAGGTGGGCAGGCCGGCTGGGCAGGTGGGTGGGGCCTGCCTGGGGGGGCGCGCTTTTTTTTTTTAAATTTAAACCAAACTAATTAAAAAAATATCAAATGAACTCCGATTTTAATAAAATAATTTTCCCGACTCCTAAAATGAGTCTAACAAAATGAACTTTAAAAACGGCAAACATGCATATATTTTTAAATGCTCATTTTGCCTAAGCAAAATAAATCTTTCAAAGCCAAATTTGATTTATTTATAAAATCTTCATTTTTCCTAAATGTTGGGAAAGTCATATTATTCCCTCTCCAAAATTTTGTATAGGAAAAACTTTATGAAGATAATTTAAATAAACTAAATGATCCTATTTTCAAAATTTGAGAAATCCCAAATATGAAAATAATGAAACTTCCAACTTCTCCGAGGGTCCTTGAGTTGCGTGAAATTTTCGAGGATCGGAAAATGCGAGAAAATATGATATGCATGATGACCTAATGTATAACATTCCAAATTGAAAATTTGGGATGTTACAAACCTACCCCTTAAGATGAATCTCCCTCGAGATTCGGGTTGGCTAGAAAATAGGTGAGGGTGGTCCTTAGCAAAACTTCCTCTCTTTCCTGTGTGGCTTCATCCTCGGTGTGGTGGCTCCAATCGAACTTTGCAAAACTTGATAACCTTGCTGCGGTAACTCTGCGGCATAATCGAGAATCTTAACCGTTTTTCCTCATATGTCAAGTCATCCTTCAACTGAATTGCTTCCAAGTGGCACTTTGTGTCTTAACGGTACCTCTGCTATCTCGGGTGACATTTCTTCAATCGAGAAACATGGAATACATCATGAACTCCCGACAGTCCTTCCGCAATTCCAACTTATACGCAACTTCTCCCATGCGCTGCAAAATCTTATATGGTCCAACGAAACGGGTGCTAACTTTCCTTTCACTCCAAAACGCTTAACTCCTCAAGCGGGATACTCGAGATATACTGCTCCAACTTCATACTCAATCGCTGCGCTTTGAATCGGCATAGCTCTTCCATGCGACTGGGCTACCTTGAGCCTGCCTCAATCAACTTAACCTTCTGCTCGACTCCTTAATCAAATCTGGTCCAAACAACTCGACGATCTCCGCCATCCCATGACAACGGTGTCCTGCACCTTCTTCCATACAGAGCCTCAAAAGGTGCCATCTTTAAGCTGGTTTGGTAACTGTTGTTGTAGGAAAATTCTGCATACGGCAAATTATCATCCCAACTAGATCCATAATCTAGTGCACAAGCTCTCAGCATGTCCTCCAAAATCTGATTGACTCTCTCGGTCTGTCCATCGGTCAAGGGTGGAAAGCTGTATCAATTCTAGTCTGGTTCCCAATGTTTCGTGTAACCGGTTCCAAAATTTCGAGGTAAACTGGGTTCCTATATCCGATACGATGCTCCTCGAACTCCGTAAACACACAATTCTGGTCATGTATATCTTTGCCAACTTAGCACTGCTATAGGTAGTCTTGACTGGAATGAAATG
>CM038680.1:211559516-211967016 GCA_021605205.1 Aegilops longissima
TCCGTGCTGCTTGCTATGGAGGCTCCCTGGCATCTGCCACGTCTGGTAATTTTTAAGTAGTTGATATTTTTCTACTTCATTTTTCCTACACTATTTTTGTCCATATAATCCGTCTATTTTTGGTCATGATATATATAGTAGCATATTGAATTTATTTCGACGTGCTCGGATTGACATCTTGCTTGGTCATCACATAAACATGCATATTTAGAATAATTTAATTTATCTAATTAAATTGATGACTTGAAATATGATTGCAATTTCACTATATATTTGCAGTGGTCTCTGATGTCAAGTGTTAATTTTTTTAATAAAATATTACAACCAGATATTGCTTTAGCGGACATATGTTGGTATTGCTAATCAACAAAGAAAGTGCATATTGATAGTGGCATGGCTGCCCAGCAATTTTGCATAAAATAAAGATATTGCAAGGCAGAAGCATGCGAATTGGTAGCTACTCCCTCGCTCCCTTTCTAAATACAAGTCTTTTGTAGCGATTTTAATATGAACTACATATAAATATATATAAACATACTTTAGGGTTTAGATTCACTGACTTTGTTTATATGTAATTTATATTGAAATCTCTAAAAAGACTTGTATTTAGGAACGGAGGGAGTACACCTCAACAATGTATTATGGAAGGTAAACTCTTAAATATCACACAAACCCTTAAATTTATATTTTAAACCCGTTGCAACGCACGGGCCTTTTTGCTAGCAATTAAGCATGGATTGAGTTTGTCGGGTTCATCATTGCGGTGCTTTTACACAAAGGTCCCTGTGGTTTTTATAAATTAAACCTGCCGTCCCTATTTTATCTGAAAAAGATGTTTCGTCTTTTTTCTAAATAAAAGTCCCTGGTATTTAAGGTATTCTACCCGCTGTAGTTTTTATTTTTAAAGTGGATAAACTGAGAAACGTTTGGCTTTTGCAAACGAGGCCCATGCTGTCGTCGTCCTCCAATTTGGATCGAAGAAGGCCGCTCACCGCCACCCAGTGGCCTAGTACACCGCCGCCGCCGCCGCCCCCGTTCCAACCAGCGCAGGTGCTGGAAGGTGACGCTTGCCTCCGACCTGGCGAAACCCCACGATGAAGATGTAGCGTGTTCCACGACTCTCTCTCTCTCTTCGAGGCGACGCCATCCCTGGATCTGGCCGCCGTCGTGGCCTTGCGGGCTCGCCAGCCGTTGTCGGAACCCCACATACCCGAGATCGACAGACTCTCCTGCCGTCCTGGCCGTCTGGACGAGGTCCTCACCATGCCCCGAGCCCTTGATCCCGTGGCCCGCGCCACTGCTCCTGACGGCTGTCACGCCACTTTCTGTTATGCCGCTGCTACTGGCTCTCCTGATCGTCACCTCGCCTCTCTGGTATTCCTCGTCTCACCTCTGCCACCTTGACGACATCTGCTGCGCTGCCCAGGGCTTGGCCCCACATCACCGACATCTCCACGTCGAGTACTCATGCCACTACACCCAGCAGCTCATCCCCATGAGATACATCCAATACCCACCCTCTCCCTCATGGCACACGTGCTATTTCACTCGGAAAGGCCATTGCTCATGTTTTGGACTTTGGCATCTGTTGTGTTGTCGTGCTTCAGTTATTTGTTGGAGCTTCCTTTGTTCTTTGTTCTTAGCTCTCAGGTCCCAACATATGCATTACAATATGTTTGTTGTCTATAGGGATGGAATGAAGAAATTGGATTGGGGTCATGGAAGAAATCAAACGAGGATGCAACTCATGTTCTTGTAGGTAATCATTCAGACATTTCTCAACTCTGTAGCAAATAGTTCACATAGTAGAGCCAGCCGTGGTGCAGAGGCTAGAGTTTCAGTATTCAGATTTTCAATTGCTGCTAGCTCTACTCTGCTTTGTCCTTTCGTAATGGCAATGTAGCAGCTGTTTGGTATGATTGCAACAATCTTCGTTTTATGTTACCTACCGGAACCAATGTGTTTATGTCGACATGAAATTCTAACCTGAATTTGCTATTCAGGTGGCAAATCCAATAATTAATGTATGTACTATTTGCATTTTGCAAGATAATTTGGCTGCCAAAGTGCTACATCGTATATCACTAGACTTATTGACTAAGTGGTAATTTTTCATTTATATATGATTCAGATTTCTATATGCAGTGTTCATAGGTTCTTTGCATTGTTTAGTTACCAATTTTCGAAAAGGCCATACTTACTGGACCATGGCACATTGTTAGAATAGTCATGCTTCTTTTTTGTATTCATACAAAAATTTGAACTTATAACCTTGATTTACATCTGAATGACTTTGGCTCGGTGTTTATAGTGGTTTCCTAAGTTGATCAATTTCATCCTTTCAAAATCTTACCACATAGTGCTATATTGGAAGGTGGATAAGCTCTTAGTTAATGTCCCTGCAGGTGTCGCTGAGGGGGTCGAGCGCGAAGGAGATCAGCCGCAACGTGCTGTTGCAGAAGGTCTCCGAGGAGCGACAGCTCTATAGCCAGCCACGCCTCGCAGCCGCCGCCCTCATAATCCAGGTACCTACCATCGCCGTTCCACACGTCTTCCTCAGTCACACCTGCATACCCCTATATCTGGCACCACACACCAGTCCACCCGCACACCTGATTTCTCTGAAATCTGATTGGTATTCATGACCATGGGTTGTTTTCTCAATTTATTTTGTTTATTGGACCTGGGCTACTGGTCATCTTTCTGACATAAACAAGATATGAAGAATTAGATGACACTGATTTGATTGGCCTGAATTACCTGTGACCACCTAGGGGGGTTTCTGGAATGTTGTTGCATTTCTATTTGGCTAGGGGTATGTGAATCCTGAATACTTAAAATTTAGATGCGCAGTGAACAAGTAACAATCTTGACCCTGACACAAGTACTCCCTCCGTCCCAAAATATAAGAACGTTTTTAATACTATGCTAGTGTAAAAGACGTTCTTATATTTTGGGACAGAGGGAGTAGATTTTAGTGTTGCTGCTGGCAAATACAGGAGCTGGATTAAGGTTTAGCGTCCTAACAAAATCTTGAGATAAGTGGGGTTTTCTACTTTGAAGTAAGAATGAAATCCGGAAGCTATTCATCAATTCTAAAGCGTAATTCTAGATTACAAGGATGCCAATGTCAAGGAGTTAATCTACTGCAGAAAAAATGACACACCATTGTCAAGTTGGTAGGAAATCACCCTGCTGTATCTGTTTGTTTTTTTGCTTTTGGCATGTCCATCGACTCTGTTAACACCAAAGAAAGTAACGAACTGAACAAAACTGAAACTCATCTCCCAGATTTCTCTATGCACCACCATAGATTCTGATATGTCCATTGTCTTTCCGACTTACATTTTGTATGTATCTGGAAGCTAATTAAGCATGACCCACGAGTGTTGATTTGTATGTTAGTGTGATAGCATCTCACTGGAAATATTGACAGAATAAAGGAAAATATATATTAGGTGTTTGTTATGAGAATCAGTAATCCATGCTGCCATGCGTATGTAGTCAGACTTTAAAACTATTGTCATGCAAAAATTACGATAACTTTTCGAGTACTTGGGTTATCCATGTTCTTATATACAGGTTCCCTTTGTTGTAGGATGTGCTTTTCATCTATGGTCAAAATTATATTATTTCAAAGAAATTCAATGAAAGTGCTCTTTTCTACACTCCAGAATTCTTTCTGACTGCTCCTGCAACTCAACCTCGGTCATCATTTCCTTCTATAATATTAAATAATGTCTCCACTCATATAGTGTTTCAAAATATTGCTTCTTACCTGTATTTAAGAATGTATTGGAAAACAACACCGACTCACGATGTATTAGAAATGCTCTTTTCTACACTCCAGAATTCTTTCTAGCTGCGCCCTCAACTCAACCTCGGTCATCATTTCGTTCGGATAATATTAAATAATGTCTACATTCATGTAGTCAAAATATTGATTCTTATCCGAATTTAAGAATGTATTAGAAGCATTTATCTGCTGGCAGGCTGCAGACAAAGGAATCCACCCACCTTGTGACAGTTGAAGAGAGCAAGGTGCTAGCAGACTCACATGACGAGTTCCATGATCCAGATAAGGTTGACCCTAGCCAAGAGGGGCATTCAGGTGATGTGGATGCTAAAATTGTAACACGAATCAAGAAGAAACTTATTTTTTGAATAGTTGCAGTGTTTTGTCCATGGTCGACTGTTGATGGCTTTGAGGGGAGACATACAGACTGTTTCCTATAACCTTTCTATTTTTTTCCTAGGCTCATTCAGTAGCTTTTGTGATAACAGTTGTGACAAGCTTTTGTTGGTGTTGGAGCTCCCAGAGTAGAAGTGTACTCTATTTTTTTTGCTTCTCTCTTTCCTAAAGTCTGCTTACTTCTGAAGGTACATGCTCAGATTCTTTGGCCTCATAAGGTGTTGATGAAAGCCTCGAGGGGTAGCCGTGTTCATTGTAATGGAAACGAATTAATCTTTATGTTAGCAAATTATATCGGGGAATGCTAATAGAGGCCATGATGCGGAGCATTCTATGGTCATCCCCATGGACCTACCATCGTCTCATCAAGAGCCAAGAAGACCCATGACACGAGCACGAGTTAGAGCTCTCGAGAACGAGGCGACTTCCTTCCTTAGAGATATCACATATGATCCACTGAGACATGGCTACTACCTAAGTCCGAGATGGTGTGCATGATTAGGTATCAAGAGGACCCTCCCGAAGATGCACGTGAAAACGGACAAGTCGCCAAGTCCACGGATGAAGAGGAACGCCGGAAGGAGAAGAAGGCAGCTCCAGGACCCGGACATCCGGCCACTGGAGGCATCCACTACAGCAGCGTCCCAGCCGCCAAGCACCTATAGGCCCCGGACATCCGGCCCCAGCTCGGACATCCGGCTCAGCCCAGAAATTTGGCCAGAAGCCCAGAAATCCGGCACCCTCTATCCAGAGAGATCTGAGTCCGACCCCGCCAGCCTGGACATCCGGCCCGCCCCGAGCTGCCAGATCTCCGACCCCAACGCCCGGACATCCGGCCCCGTCTATCTGCGCACAGTAAAGGGCCGAGGCCCATGTACCCCCTCGCCCACCTAGACTATAAATACTCCTCCTCCTCCCTCTTTCTAGGGTTAGCGTTGTGATATCTCATTTGTGAGATAGAGCCTCGCTCATCCATGCAGATCTACTCCTTGAGAGAGACCGCGGCCCCTCTACGAAGAAGATCCCCCTTGGATTCAAGACCCCCTCTTGGGTGGCCCCATCAAGACCTCCTCACGGAGAAGAACCGGTTACCCTTGTATTGCCCTTTGTTGATTGTGGATCTTGTATCTCCTTTCGTGTTTCGAGGATCTAGCATATGTGTGACCGTATCTTGTTGGTTTGAGTGATTCTCTTGTGTTTTCCCTCGTGTTTCCCCTCGTGTTCTTAGTTGCGATCCGCTCCTTTCGTGAAACATCGACCATCTAGGGTTCCACCCTACATCATCTTGGTATCATGAGCCACGTTGATCACGATTTCGGAGCCCCCCTCTTTGTTTTCTAGCCTTGTTTTGTTGATTTTGTTCCTAATTTGAAATTTCCCCACAAAAATAGCCCCAATTTTTTTTTGTGATTTGTTGGTGTGATGAAGTTTTGTTGGATTTGATCCGCGGATTTCGTGTGTTGCAGGTAGATCTAGCTTTCCACCATCTTTTCCTCAATTTCCATCCACAGAATCTTCCGAAATTTCCCCAGTTCGTCCATGGATCCAGAGCCCAGACATCCGGCCATCTAGCCCGGACATCCGGCCCCTGACAGCAGCACTTCCATCCACTGCTCCATTTCCCGCCTAACTTTCGTCAAATTTTGACCCGGTGCCCACTTCCACTTCCGCATACCACCACCACTTCCGCATACCACCACCATAGCCTTCCTGCTACCACCTCCGACAATTTTGACACGTTTTTCTTTGAGAATTTGAGTTGCGGTTCTCGTGTCCTATTGTGTTTCGGCTATTTAGGTACGGTTCGATATCAACATCACCGCCGCTCATCTTCGCCACGGACTCATCATCAACAACGACAACTCCACCATTTTGACACCATACCATGAGAAACAACGGTAACCTCATCTTTGTATCATGATATCATTCTACATTCTTGCCATTGCATTGATAACCACCATAGACCATTTTGCGTAGCTTACCCATCGAGACTAGCCTTTGAGTATTGCCGGCAACGCGACTTGTGCACATTAGCGATCATACTTCCCATAGCATACATACCATATCATCTTGGTGCATATCTTGGTATCATCTCGTGTGTCACAAAGTTGTCATCGCATACTCAATTACTATCTTGGTTCGTGAAGCATTGCATGAGAAAAGAGCTCAAATGACAAAGAGCCAAACAAGCTTTTAGGCAAAAGGGAAAGATAAGCAAAGAGCTTATAAGTAAGAACCATAGCAGCATACTACATTAAGATTGTCATACTCGATCATCTTGGATCATATCATCGGAATACCATACATATAGCATACTTGGGATAGAAGTCGTTGCATTTTTGCTTAGTAGGTTCTGCACAAGTTTTGTATCCGCCTATTGTGCAATCGTGCTAGCGTCTCTGTAGTGTTGTGCAACAAGAGCATTTTCGTGGATTCCACATTTTTGGCTCATCCTTGGTTGCACGACCCCACTTATCTATTTGCGTGTGTGTTTCCGTTTACCATATCTTGTTATTGGTCTACTTGTTGCATTTGCAAATTTGCGAATCTTTTCCAACATTATTGAGTCTCACTTACAATTGCATCAAATTTTGTGCTACCATCCTAAGCGAGCTCCACTATAAGCTTTTACTTGTGTAAGTGTGAGAAACCGACAAGACTTGGTACCTATTGTGCTATTTCCTTGTTACACATTGGAGTGATCATTGATCCATCTTCAACATCGGTCAAGGTACATTTGGTATAAGTTCTTCTCTTTCTCCCACACACATATTTGTTTGGAATGATGGATAGGCCAAGTACTTCTACCAACCCACTCTTCCTGGAACAAGACGACGACCCGAACAACTACGTCACCAAGCTACACCTATTTGGTACACAACGAGCTTTGCATGAAGAGGAACTATCAATGAGCGACCGCATCGACAACCTCGCCACCGACTTGCGACTCTCCGAGCAACGTACAACAGACTACTTCGACAACAAGCTCGACGAACACAAGCACGAGAATGACGCAAGAATGGATGAGATTCGTGCCTTGTTGGTCAACCGCTCTTCTACCACTTCGTCCTACTCAAGACGGAGCCGCTCGAGTCGACACTCCGACGACACTATCTCCGGCTCAAGTACTCTGACATCGAACACTCTTCGTCGTGCCGCGCGTCAAGATCGTCAATCAAACTGCAATCCTCTACATGACAACGCCTCTCAAGAGCGAGCTCGCGCGCAAGAACATTGACACCGTCAAAACCAAGCTACTTTCGCGCAAGCCCAAGAACAGCAACGTCTATGCCAACAACAAGAGGAAGAGCGTGCACGACAACACCAAGATGCACAAGATGCCGAGGCACAACATCAAGAACAACAACTACGTGAAGCTCAAGCACTTGAGGCGCAACGGGCCCTTCGTGATTCAAGTCGAGCCGTAGCCAACTGAGGCCGACAAGCTCGTGAGCATCAAGAAGCGCTTCGCGGTGAAGTTCAAAAGAGGATTTATCAATCATGTGTGCATCATCAAGCTCCTCGTCAAGATTGACAAGCGCCTCCTCAAGCTCGACAAGAACCTCAAGTTCGCTAAGAACATGAAGACAATGGAAATCCTCCAAGACAAGAGCAACATGAGGTCGACAACCCTCCTCACCAAGAGCAACATGAGATTGTCAATCCTCAACGACATGGGCGTCATCATCCTCGACCCCAACACAATCATGCTCAAGTAAAGTTCACCATGCCCAAGTTTTCCGGAAGCAATGATCCCTAAGAGTACCTTTCATGGGCATTGAATGTTGACAAATTCTTCCGCTTGCACAACTATGAAGAAGAGAAGAAGATCGCGATGGCATCCCTTGAGTTCCAAAACTACGTCCTCATTTGGTGGGAACAAGTCATTGAGCGCCGAGCGGCAAGAGGTGAACCACCCATCACTACTTGGGCGCAAATGAAGGATGTCATGAGAGCACGTTTCGTGCCTAACTACTACAACCGCGACCTCTTCAAGAAACCCCAACTACTCAAGCAAGGAACCAAGAGCATTGAAGAGTACTACAAGGAAATGGAGATTGCCATGATACGAGCCAATGTCACGGAAGATGATGAGCAAACTATGGGACGTTTCTTGAATGGACTCAATCATCCTATCAAGCAGATCGCCGACTTCCAACCATACTCGAACCTCACCGAGCTAGTGCATCAAGCTACCAAAGCGGAACGCCAAGTGCAAGATGACTTCAAGTACGCCAAGTTCTCATACAAGTCCAATGGCTTCTCCAACAATCAAGCTTCAACGACCCCAACACCTTCTACCTCAACCAAGCCATCTACATGCAACCGCGACAAGTCAAGTTACAAGAAAACTTCGACAACCTCAAGTCGTCCTCATACTTCAAGCAACTTCAAGCCGAAAGCTTCATCATCATCTACCCCAACCGATGAGACCATCAAGACAAGTTCCTTCAAATGCTTCACATGCGGCGGCCGAGGCCACAAGTCCTTTGAGTGTACAAACAAGCACACCATGATCCTCAACAACGACGGAACCTATGACTCCATGAGTGAAGGAGAAATGGAAGCCATTGACCAAGTGGCCATGCACCGGTAAGTGAACGACGATGAAGATGATCAAGTCTTTTGTGACGAAGATTCGAGCCCCGCTCTCATTGCCTCCAAGGTCTTGACCCTTCAACATCAACAAGAAGAAGACCAACGATGCCATATCTTCCACACCAAGGCCGACATCAATGGAAGGTCCGTCAAGGTCATCATCGATGGAGGGAGTTGCCATAACCTAGCAAGTGATGAACTATGCTCCAAGCTCCAATTGGTCAAGATGAAGCACCCGCACCCCTACAAGGTTCAATGGCTAAGCGACTCCAGCACTATGCAAGTCGAGCATAGGGTACAAGTTTCTTTCAAGATCGGAGCTTACGAAGACACTTTGGAGCGTGATGTCATTCCGATGACCGTTTGCCACCTCCTTCTTGGACGGCCATGGCAATTCGACCGAGGTGTCATCCACAATGGGCGTACAAATCACTATAGCTTCAAGATGAAAGGAAAAGAGTATGTGCTACGACCTATGTCTCCAAGCCAAGTGATCGCCGACAAGCAAGCCACCCATCATGGAGAGAATAGTGAGAGAGCGAACCACCAAAAGAGAGTGAGCGCCACAAACCAAAATTGAGTGCCTCCACGATGAGCACAAGAAGAACTTAGTCTTATTTGCCACCAAACGTGAGATGAGAGAAGTGTGTGAGAACCCATCAAGTGTTATGCACTATGTCCTTTTGTGCAAGGACGAGGCACCACAAGCTAACACCTCTCACAATCTACCTTTAGTGTTATCTTCTCTATTGCAGGAATTCCAAGATGTTTTCCCCGACGAGCTACCTCCGGGTCTACCTCCACTACGAGGCATCGAGCACCGCATCGACCTCATCCCTGGAGCACCACTTCCGAACAAGGCTCCCTACCGAGTCAACCCCGAAGAAACCAAATAAATACAAAGGCAAGTAAAACATCTCATAGACAATGGACATGTGTGTGAAAGTTTGAGTCCTTGTGCCGTACCGGTCATTCTTGTACCAAAAAGAGACGATAGCTTTTGCATGTGTTCTGATTGTAGACCTATCAATGCTATCACCGTTCGCTATAGGTACCCCATTCCACGCCTTGATGATATGCTAGATGAACTTAGCGGTGCCACTATTTTCTCCAAAATTGATATCAAAAGTGGTTACTATCAAATACACATACAAGAGGGTGATGAGTGGAAAACCGCTTTCAAAACAAAGTTTGGTTTGTATGAGTGGTTAGTTATGTCTATGGGTTTATCGGAAGCACCCGGTGCTTTCATGCGTCTTATGCATTATGTGTTTCGCCCTTACATTGGTGAGTTCGTTGTGGTCTACTTCGACGATATCCTTGTTTTTAGCAAATCTCTCAAAGATCATGCCACCCACCTTAGAACCGTGTTACAAACTCTTCGAAAAGAGCGCCTCTATGCTAATATGGACAAATGCCTTTTTGGTGTTGATAAGCTTGTTTTCTTGGGTTTTGTAGTATCTTCTAAGGGTGTTCATGTTTATGAATCTAAGATCAATGCTATTAAAACTTGGCCCCAACCAACCAACTTGCAACAAGTGCGTAGTTTCCTTGGTTTAGCCAGTTTCTACCATAGATTTGTGAAGGATTTTAGCACTATTACGTCCCCTTTACATGCTTTGAGCAAGAAGAATGCACCCTTTGTTTGGGGACCATCGCAAGATAGCGCATTCAATGAGCTTAAGAATTTGCTTACTCATGCTCCCATGCTTGCATTGCCCAATTTTGACAAACCCTTTGAAATTCATTGCGATGCTAAAGGTAATGGCATAGGAGGTGTGTTAATGCAAGAGAAGCGCCCCATAGCATACTTTAGTGAGAAACTCTCTGGAGCGCAACTCAACTACCCCATCTATGACAAAGAGTTATATGCTTTAGTGCAGGTTTTGCATGAATGGGAACATTACCTTCGCTCTCATGAATTTATCATCCATACCGATCATGAAACGCTTAAATACCTTAAGGGTCAAACTAAGTTGAAGAAGCGTCATGCTAAGTGGGGTGAGTTCATTGAGTCATTTCCTTATGTCTCAATATATTAAAGGAAAGGAAAATGTTGTGGCGGATGCACTTTACCGTATATGCATGCTTGTTACTGAACTTGAATTGAATGTCATTAGCTTTGAGCACATAAAAGACTTGTATGCAAATGATCCTACTTTTGCTATTCCTTATGCCAAGTGTTTGACGCATACATCTTGGGAACTCTATTACATCAAAGATGGTTATCTTATGAGAGCTAACAAACTCTGCATCCCCGAGTCTTCTCTTCGTTTGTTGCTTTTGCAAAAATCTCATGGAGGAGGACTAATGGGACACTTTGTGAAGGAAATATGCCCTAGAGGCAATAATAAAGTTATTATTTATTTCCTTATTTCATGATAAATGTTTATTATTCATGCTAGAATTGTATTAACCGGAAACATAATACATGTGTGAATATATAGACAAACAGTATGTCACTAGTATGCCTCTACTTGACTAGCTTGTTAATCAAAGATGGTTATGTTTCCTAACCATGAACAAGGAGTTGTTATTTGATTAACAAGGTCACATCATTAGTTGAATGATCTGATTGACATGACCCATTCCGTTAGCTTAGCACCCGATCGTTTAGTATGTTGCTATTGCTTTTATCCATGACTTATACATGTTCCTATAACTATGAGATTATGCAACTCCCGTTTACGGAGGAACACTTTGGTACTACCAAGCGTCACAACGAATCGGGTGATTATAAAGGAGTACTACAGGTGTCTCCAAAGGCAGATGTTGGGTTGGCGTATTTCGAGATTAGGATTTGTCACTCCGATTGTCGGAGAGGTATCTCTGGGCCCTCTCGGTAATGCACATCACTAAGCCTTGCAAGCATTACAGCTAATGAGTTAGCTGTGAGATGATGTATTACGGAACGAGTAAAGAGACTTGCCAGTAACGAGATTGAACTAGGTATTGGATACCGACGATCGAATCTCGGGCAAGTAACATACCGATGACAAAAGGAACAACATATGTTGTTATGCGGTTTGACCGATAAAGATCTTCGTAGAATATGTAGGAGCCAATATGGGCATCCAGGTTCCGCTATTGGTTATTGACCGAGAATAGTTCTAGGTCATGTCTACATAGTTCTCGAACCCGTAGGGTCCGCACGCTTAAGGTTTCGATGACAGTTATATTATGAGTTTATGAGTTTTGATGTACCGAAGGAGTTCGGAGTCCCGGATGAGATCGGGGACATGACGAGGAGTCTCGAAATGGTCGAGACGTAAAGATCGATATATTGGACGACTATATTCGGAGTTCGGAAAGGTTCCGAGTGATTCGGGTATTTTTCGGAGTGCCGGAGAGTTACGGGAATTCGTATTGGGCCTTAATGAAGGAAATATGCCCTAGAGGCAATAATAATGTTATTATTTATTTCCTTATATCATGATAAATGTTTATTATTCATGCTAGAATTGTATTAACCGGAAACATAATACATGTGTGAATACATAAACCTACAGAGTGTCACTAGTATGCCTCTACTTGACTAGCTCGTTAATCAAAGATGGTTATGTTTCCTAACCATGAACAAGGAGTTGTTATTTGATTAACGGGATCACATCATTGGTTGAATGATCTGATTGACATGACCCATTCCATTAGCATAGCACCTGATCGTATAGTTTGTTGCTAGTGCTTTTCTTCATGACTTATACATGTTCCTATGACTATGAGATTATGCAACTCCGTTTGCCGAGGAACACTTTGGGTGCTACCAAGCGTCACAACGAATGGGTGATTATAAAGGTACATTACAGGTGTCTCCGAAGGTACATGTTGGGTTGGCATATTTGAGATTAGGATTTGTCACTCCGATTGTCGGAGAGGTATCTCTGGGCCCTCTCGGTAATGCACATCACATAAGCCTTGCAAGCATTGCAACTAAATGTGTTAGTTGTGAGATGATGTATTACGGAACGAGAAAAGAGACTTGCCGATGAACGAGATTGAACTAGGTATTGGATACCGACGATCGAATCTCGGGCAAGTAACATACCGATGACAAAGGAACAACGTATGTTGTTATGCGGCGGTCGACCGATAAAGATCTTCGTAGAATATGTAGGAGCCAATATGGGCATCCAGGTCCCGCTATTGGTTATTGACCGAGAGGTGTCTCGGTCATGTCTACATAGTTCTCGAACCCGTAGGGTCCGCACGCTTAACGCTTCGATGGCAGTTATTATGAGTTTATATGATATTGATGTACGAAGGTTGTTCGAGTCCCGGATGAGATCGGGGACATGACGAGGAGTCTCGAAATGGTCGAGACGTAAAGATCGATATATTGGACGACTATATTCGGAGTTCGGAAAGGTTCCGAGTGATTCGGTATTTTTCGAGTAGGGTAGTTACGGAGAAGTAATGGGCCTTGATGGGCTTTAGTGGGAAGAGGAAAAGGCTGCTGCGCCCCCTCCCCTCTAGTCCGAATTGGACTAGGGAAAGGGGCCGCCACCTTCCTACTCCTCCACTTCCTTCTCCTTCCTCCCCTACATGGAAGGATTCCTAGTTGGACTAGGAAAGGGGAATCCTACTCCCGGTGGGAGTAGGACTCCCCTTGGCGCGCCAAACATAGGGCCGGCCTCCTCCCTCCCTTGCTCCTTTATATACGGGGGCAGGGGGCACCCTATAGACACACAAGTTGATCTACGGATCGTTCCTTAGCCGTGTGCGGTGCCCCCTTCCACCAAACTACACCTCGAATATACCGTTGCGGAGCTTAGGCGAAGCCCTGCGACGGTGGAACATCATCATCGTCACCACGCCGTCGTGCTGACGTAACTCTCCCTCAACACTCGGCTGGATCGGAGTTCGAGGGGCGTCATCGAGCTGAACGTGTGCAGAACTCGGGAGGTGCCGTACGTTCGGTACTTGGATCGGTTGGATCGGGAAGAAATACGACTACTTCCTCTACGTTGCGTCAACGCTTCCGTTTCTGGTCTCACGATGGGTACGAGACAACACTCTCATCTCGTTGCTATGCATCACCATGATCTTGCGTGATCGTAGGAAAATTTTTGAAATTACTCGTTCCCCAGCGGTGGCATCCGAGCCAGGTTTTATGCGTTGATGTCATGTGCACGAGTAGAACACAAGTGAGTTGTGGGCGATACAAGTCATACTGCCTACCGCATGTCATACTTTGGTTCAGCGGTATTGTGAGATGAAGCGGCCCGGACCGACATTACGCAGACGCTTACGCGAGACTGGTTTCACCGCCCGAGCACTCGTTGCTTAAAGGTGACCGGCGGGTGTCTGTCTCTCTCACTTTAGTTGAATCGAGTGTGGCTCGCCCGGTCCTTGAGAAGGTTAAACGGAGTCTATTTGACGAAGTATCGTTGTGGTTTTGATGCGTAGGTAAGAACGGTTCTTCCTCAGCCCGTAGCAGCCACGTAAAACTTGCAACAACAAAGTAGAGGACGTCTAACTTGGTTTTGCAGGGCATGTTGTGATGTGATATGGTCAAGGCGTGATGCTATATTTTATTGTATGAGATGATCATGTTTTGTAACGAGTTATCGGCAATGGCGAGGAGCCATATGGTTGTCGCTTTATTGTATGAAATGCAACGCCATGTAATTGCTTTACTTTATCACTAAGCAGTAGCGATAGTCGAGAAGCAATAGTTGGCGAGGCGACAACGATGCTACGATGGAGATCAAGGTGTCGCTACCGGTGGCGATGGTGATCATGGCGGTGCTTGGCGATGGAGATCACAAGCACAAGATGATGATGACCATATCATATCACTTATATTGATTGCATGTGATGTTTATCCTTTATGCATCTTATCTTGCTTTGATTGACGGTAGCATTATAAGATGATCTCTCACCAAAATTATCAAGAAGTGTTCTCCTGAGTATGCACCGTTGCGAAAGTTCTTCGTCTTTGAGACACCACGTGATGATCGGGTGTGATAGGCTCTACGTTCAAATACAGCGGGTGCAAAACAGTTGCGCACGCGAATACTCGAGTTAAACTTGACGAGCCTAGCATATAAAGATATGGCCTCGGAACACGGAGACCGAAGGTCGGCGTGAATCATATAGTAGATATGATCAACATAGTGATGTTCACCATTGAAACTACTCCATCTCACGTGATGATCGGACATGGTTTAGTTGATTTGGATCACGTGATCACTTAGATGACTAGAGAGATGTCGTCTAAGTGGGAGTTCTTAAGTAATATGATTAATTGAACTTTAATTTATCATGAACTTAGTCCTGGTAGTATTTTGCAAATTATGTTCTAGATCAATAGCTCGCGTTGTTGCTTCCCTGTGTTTTCATATGTGTTCCTAGAGAAAATTGTATTGAAAGATGTTAGTAGCAATGATGCGGATTGGATCCGTGATCGAGGTTTATCCTCATTGCTGCTGAAGAATTATGTCCTTAATGCACGCTAGGTGATGCAGACCTATTGCAGGAGCAGATGCGACGTTATGAGCGTTTGGCTAGCTCAATATGAGCGATCTGAGGCGTTATGAGCGTTTGGCCAGCTCAATATGATGACTACTTGATAGTTTAGTGCACCATGCTTAACGGCTTAGAATCGGGACTTCAAAGGCGTTTTGAGCGTCATGGACCATATGAGATGTTCCAGGAATTGAAGTTAATATTTCAAGCAAATACCGAGTTGAGAGATATGAAGTCTCCAACAAGTTCTATAGCTAAAAGATGGAGGAGAATCGCTCAACTAGTGAGCATGTGCTCAGATTATGCGAGTACTTCAATCGCTTGAATCAAGTGGGAGTTAATCTTCCGGATAAGATAGTGATTGACAGAATTCTCTAGTCACCATCACTAAGTTAGTAGAACTTCGTGATGAACTATAGTATGCAAGGGATGACGAAAAAGATTCTCGAGCTCTTCGCGATGCTAAAATCGCGAAGGTAGAAATCAAGAAAAACATCAAGTGTTGATGGTTGACAAGACCACTAGTCTCAAGGAAAATGGCAAAGGAAGAAGGGAACTTCAAAAGGAGCGGCAAGCAAGTTGCTGCTCGAGTGAAGAAGCCCAAGTCTAGACCTAAGCACGAGACTGAGTACTTTTGCTGCAATGGAACTGGTCCTTTGAAGCGAACTACCCCTGAATATTTGGTGGATAAGAAGGATGGCAAAGTGAACAAGGTTATATTTGATATACAGGTTATTGATGTGTGCCTTACTAGTGTTTATAGTGGCCTGAGTATTTGATACTGTTAGGTTGCTAAGATTAGTAACTCAAACAGAGAGTACTGAATAAGCAGAGACTAGTTGAAGGGAAGTGACAATGAGTGTTGGAAGTAGTTCCAAGATTGATATGATCATCATCGCACACTCCCTATACTTTCGGGATTAGTGTGGAACCTAAATAAGTGTTATTTGGTGTTGAGCATAAATATGATTTGATCATGTTTATTGTAATCTGGTTATTCATTTAAGTAAGAGAATAAATTGTTGTTCATTTACATGAATAAAACCTTATATGGTTACACACCCAATGAAAATGGTTCATTGGATCTCGATCATAGTGATACACATATTCATAATATTGAAACCAAAAGATGCAAAGTTAATAATGATAGTGCAACTTATTTGTGGCTTGCCGTTTAGGTCATATTGGTGTAAAGCGCATGAAGAAAACTCCATCTTGATGGACTTTTGGAATCACTTGATTATGAATCATTTGATGCTTGCGAACCGTGCCTTTTGGGCAAGATGACTAAAACTCCGTTCTCGGAACAATGGAACAAGCTCTTGACTTATTGGGAATAATACATACCGATGTATGCGATCCAATGAGTGTTGATGCTCGTGGCAAGTATCGTTATTTTCGACCTTCACAAGATGATTTGAGCAGATATGGGTATATCTACTTGATGAAACATAAGTCTGAAATAGTTGAAAGGTTCAAAGAATTTCAGAGTGAAGTGGAAAATCATCGTAACAAGAAAATAAAGTTTCTGCGATCTGATCGTGGAGATGAATATTTGAGTTCTGAGTTTGGTCTTCAATGAAAACAATGTGGAATAGTTTCACAGCTCACGCCACGGAACACCACAACGTTATGGTGTGTCCGAACGTCAGAACCGTACTTTATTATGATATGGTGCGATCTATGATGTCTCTTACCGATTTACCACTATCGTTTTGGGGTTATGCTTTAGAGACGGCTACATTCACTTTAAATAGGGCACCATCTAAATCTGTTGAGATGACGCCTTATGAACTATGGTTTGGCAAGAAACCAAAGTTGTCGTTTCTTAAAGTTTGGGGTTGTGATGCTTATGTGAAAAAGCTTCAACCGATAAGCTCGAACCCAAATCGGAGAAATGTGTCTTCATAGGATACCCAAAGGAGACAGTTGGGTACACCTTCTATCACAGATCCGAAGGCAAGATTTTTGTTGCTAAATGGATCCTTTTGGAGAAAGAGTTTCTCTCGAAAGAAGTGAGTGGGAGGAAAGTAGAACTTGATGAGATAATTGTATCTACTCCCTTATTGAAAGTAGTTCATCACGTAAAACAGTTTCGTGACACCTACACCAAATAGGGAGGAAGCTAATGATGATGATCATGAAACTTCAGATCAAGTTTCTACAGAACCTCGTAGATCTTCAGAGCAAGATCCGCACTGTGAGTGGTACGGTAATCCTATTCTGGAAGTCATGTTACTAGAACATGATGAACCTACGAACTATGAAGAAGCGATGGTGAGCCCAGATTCCACAAAATGGCTTGAGGCCATGAAATCTGAGATGGGATCCATGTATGAGAACAAAGTGTGGACTTTGGTTGACTTGCCCGATGATCGGCAAGCAATTGAGAATAAATGGATCTTCAAGAAGAAGACTGACGCTGATGGTAATGTTACTATCTATAAAGCTCGACTTGTTGCAAAAGGTTTTCGACAAGTTCAAGGGATTGACTACGATGAGACCTTCTCACCGTAGCGATGCTTAAGTCCGTCCGAATCATGTTAGCAATTGCGCATTTATGATTATGAAATCGGCAAATGGATGTCAAAACTACATTCTTTAATGGATTTATTAAAGAAGAGTTGTATATGATGCAACCGAAGGTTTTGTCAATCCTAAAGGAGCTAACAAAATGTGCAAGCTCCAGCGATCCATCTATGGACTGGTGCAAGCATCTCGGAGTTGGAATAAGCGCTTTGATAGTGTGATCAAAGCATATGGTTTTATATCTGAGACTTTTGGAGAAGCCTGTATTTACAAGAAAGTGAGTGGGAGCACTACAGCATTTCGATAAGTATATGTGAATGACATATTGTTGATCGAAATAATGTAGAATTATTCGCAAAGCATAAAGGAGTATTTTGAAAGGAGTTTTTCAAAGAAGGACCTCGGTGAAGCTGCTTACATATTGAGCATCAAGATCTATAGAGATAGATCAAAGACGCTTGATAAGTTTTTCAATGAATACATACCTTGACAAGATTTTGAAGTAGTTCAAAATGGAACAGTCAAAGAAAGAGTTCTTGCCTATGTTACAAGGTGTGAGTTTGAGTAAGACTCAAAACCCGACCACGGCAGAAGATAGAAAGAGAATGAAAGTCATTCCCTATGCATCAGCCATAGGTTCTATAAAGTATGTCATGTTGTGTACAGATCTATTGCATACCCTACCACTAAGATTGGCAAGGAGTGCAATAGAGATCTAGGAGTAGATCAATGGACATCGGTCAAAATTATCCTTAGTAGAATAAGGATATGTTTCTCGATTATGGAAGTGAAAAAGGTTCGTAAGTAAAGGTTACGTCGATGCAAGTTTTAACACTAATCTAGATGACTCGAGTCTCAATCTGGATACATATTGAAAGTGGGAGCAATTAGCTAGAGTAGCTCCGTGCGAGCATTGTAGACATAGAAATTTGCAAAATACTTACGGCTCGAATGTGATGCAGACCCGTTGACTAAAATTATCTCACAAGCAAAACATGATCACACCTTAGTACTCTTTGGGTGTTAATCACATAGCGATGTGAACTAGATTACTGACTCTAGTAAACCCTTTGGGTGTTGGTCACATGTCGATGTGAACTATGGGTGTTAACCACATATAGATGTGAACTATTGATGTTAAATCACATGGCGATGTGAACTAGATTATTGACTCTAGTGCAAGTGGGAGATCAAGGAAATATGCCCTAGAGGCAATAATAATGTTATTATTTATTTCCTTATATCATGATAAATGTTTATTATTCATGCTAGAATTGTATTAACGGAAACATAATACATGTGTGAATACATAAACCTACAGAGTGTCACTAGTATGCCTCTACTTGACTAGCTCGTTAATCAAAGATGGTTATGTTTCCTAACCATGAACAAGGAGTTGTTATTTGATTAACGGGATCACATCATTGGTTGAATGATCTGATTGACATGACCCATTCCATTAGCATAGCACCTGATCGTATAGTTTGTTGCTAGTGCTTTTCTTCATGACTTATACATGTTCCTATGACTATGAGATTATGCAACTCCGTTTGCCGAGGAACACTTTGGGTGCTACCAAGCGTCACTGGCGAATCGGGTGATTATAAAGGTACATTACAGGTGTCTCCGAAGGTACATGTTGGGTTGGCATATTTGAGATTAGGATTTGTCCTCCGATTGTCGGAGAGGTATCTCTGGGCCCTCTCGGTAATGCACATCACATAAGCCTTGCAAGCATTGCAACTAAATGTGTTAGTTGTGAGATGATGTATTACGGAGCGAGAAAAGAGACTTGCCGAAGAACGAGATTGAACTAGGTATTGGATACCGACGATCGAATCTCGGGCAAGTAACATACCGATGACAAAGGGAACAACGTATGTTGTTATGCGGTCGACCGATAAAGATCTTCGTAGAATATGTAGGAGCCAATATGGGCATCCAGGTCCCGCTATTGGTTATTGACCGAGAGGTGTCTCGGTCATGTCTACA
Organism: Aegilops longissima; assembly: GCA_021605205.1. Taxonomy (NCBI): domain Eukaryota; kingdom Viridiplantae; phylum Streptophyta; class Magnoliopsida; order Poales; family Poaceae; genus Aegilops; species Aegilops longissima. The sequence goes on from CM038680.1 coordinate 211,579,297, forward strand.
TAGTTCTCGAACCCGTAGGGTCCGCACGCTTAACGCTTCGATGGCAGTTATTATGAGTTTATATGATATTGATGTACGAAGGTTGTTGAGTCCCGGATGAGATCGGGGACATGACGAGGAGTCTCGAAATGGTCGAGACGTAAAGATCGATATATTGGACGACTATATTCGGAGTTCGGAAAGGTTCCGAGTGATTCGGGTATTTTTCGGAGTACCGGGTAGTTACGGGAGAAGTAATGGGCCTTGATGGGCTTTAGTGGGAAGAGGAAAAAGGCTGCTGCGCCCCCCCTCCCCTCTAGTCCGAATTGGACTAGGGAAAAGGGGGCCGGCCACCTTTCCTACTCCTCCACTTCCTTCTCCCTTCCTCCCCCTACATGGAAGGATTCCTAGTTGGACTAGGAAAAGGGGAATCCTACTCCCGGTGGGAGTAGGACTCCCCTTGGCGCGCCAAACATAGGGCGGCCTCCTCCTCCCTTGCTCCTTTATATACGGGGGCAGGGGGCACCCTATAGACACACAAGTTGATCTACGGATCGTTCCTTAGCCGTGTGCGGTGCCCCCTTCCACCAAACTACACCTCGAATATACCGTTGCGGAGCTTAGGCGAAGCCCTGCGACGGTGGAACATCATCATCGTCACCACGCCGTCGTGCTGACGTAACTCTCCCTCAACACTCGGCTGGATCGGAGTTCGAGGGACGTCATCGAGCTGAACGTGTGCAGAACTCGGAGGTGCCGTACGTTCGGTACTTGGATCGGTTGGATCGGGAAGAAGTACGACTACTTCCTCTACGTTGCGTCAACGCTTCCGTTGCTGGTCTACGAGGGTACGTAGACAACACTCTCATCTCGTTGCTATGCATCACCATGATCTTGCGTGATCGTAGGAAAATTTTTGAAATTACTACGTTCCCCAACACTTAATGGGCCATACGGGAAAGGAGAAAAAGGGCCAAAAGGGTGGCCGCCGCCCTCCCCTTGGACTAGTCCGAATTGGACTAGGGAGGGGGGGCGCCCCCTTCCTTCCTTCTCCTTTTCCCTTCCCTTTCCTTCTCTCCTACTCCTAATACATGGAAGGGTTCCTAGTTGGACTAGGAAAAGGGGAATCCTACTCCCGGTGGGAGTAGGACTCCCCATGGCGTGCCATAGTAGAGGGCCGGCCTCCTCCTCCCTCCCTCCTTTATATACGGGGGCAGGGGGCACCCCATGGACACACAAGTTGATCTTCGTGATCGTTCCTTAGCCGTGTGCGGTGCCCCCCTCCACTATATTCCACCTCGGTCATATTGTAGCAGTGCTTAGGCGAAGCCCTGCGACGGTAGAACATCAAGATCGTCACCACGCCGTCGTCGACGGAACTCCTCCCGACGCTTTGCTGGATCGGAGCCGGGGATCGTCATCGAGCTGAACGTGTGCCAAGAACTCGGAGGTGCCGAGTAACGGTGCTTGGATCGGTCGGATCGTGAAGACGTCGACTACATCAACAGCGTTGATATAGCGCTTCGCTTCGGTCTCACAGTGCGTGGACGGACACTCTCCTCTCGTTGCTATGCCATCACCATGGTCTTGCGTGATCGTAGGAAAATTTTGAAATTACTCGTTACCCAACAAGTGGCATCCGAGCCAGGTTTTATGCGTTGATGTCATATGCACGAGTAGAACACAAGTGAGTTGTGGGCGATACAAGTCATACTACCTACCAGCATGTCACACTTTGGTTCAGCGGTATTGTGAGATGAAGCGGCCCGGACCGATATGCAGCGTGCGCTTACGCGAGACTGGTTTCACCGTTACGAGCACTCGTGCTTAAAGGTGATTGGCGGGTGTCTCTCTCTCACTTTAGTTGAACCGAGTGTGGCTCGCCCGGTCCTTGAGAAGGTTAAAGCGGAGTCTATTTGACGAATATCGTTGTGGTTTTAATGCGAGGTAAGAACGGTTCTTGCTCAGCCCGTAGCAGCCACGTAAAACTTGCAACAACAAAGTAGAGGACGTCTAACTTGTTTTTGCAGGGCATGTTGTGATGTGATATGGTCAAGACGTGATGCTATATTTTATTGTATGAGATGATCATGTTTTGTAACCGAGTTATCGGCAATGGCGGAGCCATATGGTTGTCGCTTTATTGTATGAAATGCAACGCCATGTAATTGCTTTACTTTATCACTAAGCGGTAGCGATAGTCGTAGAAGCAATAGTTGGCGAGGCGACAACGATGCTACGATGGAGATCAAGGTGTCGCGCCGGTGGCGATGGTGATCATGACGGTAAGCCGGAGATGGAGATCACAAGCACAAGATGATGATGGCCATATCATATCACTTATATTGATTGCATGTGATGTTTATCCTTTATGCATCTTATCTTGCTTTGATTGACGGTAGCATTATAAGATGATCTCTCACTAAAATTATCAAGTAGTGTTCTCCTGAGTATGCACCATTGCCAAAGTTTCGTCGTGCCGAGACACCACGTGATGATCGGGTGTGATAAGCTCTCGTCCATCTACAACGGGTGCAAGCCAGTTTTGCACACGCAGAATACTCGAGTTATACTTGACGAGCCTAGCATATGCAGATATGGCCTCGGAACACGGAGACCGAAAGGTCGGCGTGAATCATATAGTAGATATGATCAACATAAGATGTTCACCATTGAAAACTACTCCATCTCACGTGATGATCGGTTATGGTTTAGTTGATTTGGATCACGTGATCACTTAGATGACTAGAGAGATGTCTGTCTAAGTGGGAGTTCTTAAGTAATATGATTAATTGAACTTAAATTTATCATGAACTTAGTCCTGGTAGTATTTTGTAAATTATGTTGTAGATCGATAGCTCGCGTTGTTGCTTCCCTATGTTTTATATGTGTTCCTAGAGAAAATTGTATTGAAAAATGTTAGTAGCAATATTGCGGATTGGATCCGTGATCTGAGGTTTATCCTCATTGCTGCACAGAAGAATTATGTCCTTGATGCACCGCTAGGTGACAGACCTATTGCAGGAGTAGATCTGGGACGTTATGAGCGTTTGGCTAGCTCAATATGATGACTACTTGATAGTTTAGTGCACCATGCTTAAACGGCTTAGAATCGGGACTTCAAAGGCGTTTTGAGCGTCATGGACCATATGAGATGTTCCAGGAGTTGAAGTTAATATTTCAAGCAAATACCGAGTTGAGAGATATAAAGTCTCCAACAAGTTCTATAGCTAAAAGATGGAGGAGAATCGCTCAACTAGTGAGCATGTGCTCGATCGTATGCGAGTACAATCGCTTGAATCAAGTGGGAGTTAATCTTCCAGATAAGAAGTGATTGACAGAATTCTCTAGTCACCATCACTGAGTTAATAGAACTTCGTGATGAACTATAGTATGCAAGGGATGACGAAAAAGATTCTCGAGCTCTTCGCGATGCTAAAATCGGCGAAGGTAGAAATCAAGAAAAACATCAAGTGTTGATGGTTGACAAGACCACTAGTCTCAAGAAAAAGGGCAAAGGGAAGAAGGGGAACTTCAAAAGGAACGGCAAGCAAGTTGCTGCTCGAGTGAAGAAGCCCAAGTCTGGACCTAAGCCTGAGACTAAGTGCTTTTGCTGCAATGGAACTGGTCACTGGAAGCGGAACTACCCCAAGTATTTGGTGGATAAGAAGGATGGCTAAGTAAACAAGGGTATATTTGATATACAGGTTATTGATGTGTATTTTACTAGTGTTCGTAGCAACCCCTCGGTATTTGATACTGGTTCAGGTTGCTAAGAGTAGTAACTTGAAGCGGAGTTGCAGAATGAGCGAAACTAGTTGAAGGGAAGTGACGATGAGTGTTGGAAGTAGTTCCAAGATTGATATGATCATCATCGCACACTCCCTATACTTTCGGGATTAGTGTGGAACCTAAATAAGTGTTATTTGGTGTTGAGCATAAATATGATTTGATCATGTTTATTGCAATCTGGTTATTCATTTAAGTAAGAGAATAAATTGTTGTTCTGTTTACATGAATAAAACCTTATATGGTTACACACCCAATGAAAATGGTTCATTGGATCTCGATCATGGTGATACACATATTCATAATATTGAAACCAAAAGATGCAAAGTTAATAATGATAGTGCAACTTATTTGTGGCACTTGCCGTTTAGGTCATATTGGTGTAAAGCGCATGAAGAAAACTCCATGCTGATGGACTTTTGGAATCACTTGATTATGAATCATTTGATGCTTGCGAACCGTGCCTTTTGGGCAAGATGACTAAAACTCCGTTCTCTGGAACAATGGAACAAGCTACTGACTTATTGGAAATAATACATACCGATGTATGCGATTCAATGAGTGTTGATGCTCGTGGCAAGTATCATTATTTTCTGACCTTCACAAGATGATTTGAGCAGATATGGGTATATCTACTTGATGAAACATAAGTCTGAAATAGTTGAAAGGTTCAAAGAATTTCAGAGTGAAGTAGAAAATCATCGCAACAAGAAAATAAAGTTTCTGCGATCTGATTGTGGAGATGAATATTTGAGTTACGAGTATGGTCTTCAATGAAAACAATGTGGAATAGTTTCACAGCTCACGCCACCTGGAACACCACAACGTTATGGTGTGTCCGAACGTCGTAACCGTACTTTATTTTGATATGGTGCGATCTATGATGTATCTTACCGATTTACCACTATCGTTTTGGGGTTATGCATTAGAGACAGCTGCATTCACGTTTAACAAGGCACCATCTAAATCCGTTGAGATGACACCGTATGAACTATGGTTTAGCAGTAAACCTAAGCTGTCGTTTCTTAAAGTTTGGAGTTGTGATGCTTATGTGAAAAAGTTTTCACCTGATAAGCTCGAACCCAAATCGGAGAAATGCGTCTTCATAGAAATACCCAAAGGTAACTATTGGGTACACCTTCTATCACAGATCCGAAAGCAAGATATTTGTTGCTAAGATGGATCCTTTCTAGAGAAGAAGTTTCTCACGAAAGAAGTGAGTGGGAGGAAAGTAGAGCTTGATGAGGTAATTGTACCTTCTCCCTTATTGGAAAGTAGTTCATCACAGAAATCAGTTCCAGTGATTCCTACACCAATTAGTGAGGAAGTTAATGATGATGATCATGAAACTTCAGATCAAGTTATTACAAAACCTCGTAGGTCTTCAAAGTACAGTCCGCACTGAGTGGTACGGTAATCCTATTCGGAAGTCATGTTACTAGACCATGATGAACCTCACGAACTATGAGGAAGCGATGATGAGTCCAGATTCCGCGAAATGGTTTGAGACCATGAAATCTGAGATGGGATCCATGTATGAGAACAAAGTGTGGACTTTGATGGAGTTGCCGATGATCGGCAAGCCATATTATATAAATGGATCTTCAAGAGGAAGACGGACACGATAGTAGTGTTACTATCTACAAAGCTCGACTTGTCACAAAAGGGTTTTCGACAAGTTCAAGGTGTTGACTACAATGAGATTTTCTCAAGCAGTAGCGATGCTTAAGTCTGTCCGAATCATGTTAGCAATTGCCACATTCTATGAAATCGGCAAATGGATGTAAAAACTACATTCTTTAATGGATTTATTAAAGAAGAGTTGTATATGATGCAACAGAAGGTTTTGTCAATCCTAAAGGAGCTAACAAAATGTGCAAGCTCCATGATCCATCTATGGACTGGTGCAAGCATCTCGGAGTTGGAATAAACGCTTTGATAGTGTGATCAAAGCATATGGTTTTATACAGACTTTTGAAGAAGCTGTATTTACAAGAAAGTGAGTGGGAGCACTACAGCATTTCGATAAGTATATGTGAATGACATATTGTTGATCGGAGATAATGTAGAATTATTCGCAAAGCATAAAGGAGTATTTGAAAGGAGTTTTTCAAAGAAGGACCTCGGTGAAGCTGCTTACATATTGAGCATCAAGATCTATAGAGATAGATCAAAACGCTTGATAAGTTTTTTCAATGAGTACATACCTTGACAAGATTTTGAAGTAGTTCAAAATGGAGCAGTCAAAGAAAGAGTTCTTGCACGTGTAACAAGGTGTGAAATTGAGTAAGACTCAAAACCCGACCACGGCAGAAGATAGAATGAGAATGAAAGTCATTCCCTATGCCTTGGCCATAGGTTCTATAAAGTATGCCATGCTGTGTACCAGTACAATAGTGATCTAGGAGTAGATCACTGGACAGCGGTCAAAATTATCCTTAGTGGAATAAGGATATGTTTCTCGATTATGGAAGTGACAAAAGGTTCGTCGTAAAGAGTTACGTCGATGCAAGTTTTGACACCGATCTGGATGACTCTAAGTCTCGATCTAGATACATATTGAAAGTGGGAGCAATTAGCTAGAGTAGCTCCTTGCAGAGCATTGTAGACATAGAGATTTGCAAAATACTTACGGCTCTGAATGTGACAGACCCGTTGACTAAAATTATCTCACAAGCAAAACATGATCACACCTTAGTACTCTTTGGGTGCTAATCACATAGCGATGTGAACTAGATTACTGACTCTAGTAAACCCTTTGGGTGTTGGTCACATGTCGATGTGAACTATGGGTGTTAACCACATATAGATGTGAACTATTAATGTTAAATCACATGGCGATGTGAACTAGATTATTGACTCTAGTGCAAGTGGGAGACTGAAGGAAATATGCCCTAGAGGCAATAATAAAGTTATTATTTATTTCCTTATTTCATGATAAATGTTTATTATTCATGCTAGAATTGTATTAACCGGAAACATAATACATGTGTGAATATATAGACAAACAGTATGTCACTAGTATGCCTCTACTTGACTAGCTTGTTAATCAAAGATGGTTATGTTTCCTAACCATGAACAAGGAGTTGTTATTTGATTAACAAGGTCACATCATTAGTTGAATGATCTGATTGACATGACCCATTCCGTTAGCTTAGCACCGATCGTTTAGTATGTTGCTATTGCTTTTATCCATGACTTATACATGTTCCTATAACTATGAGATTATGCAACTCCGTTTACGGAGGAACACTTTGGTACTACCAAACGTCACAACGTAATCGGGTGATTATAAAGGAGTACTACAGGTGTCTCCAAAGGCAGATGTTGGGTTGGCGTATTTGAGATTAGGATTTGTCACTCCGATTGTCGGAGAGGTATCTCTGGGCCCTCTCGGTAATGCACATCACTAAGCCTTGCAAGCATTACAGCTAATGAGTTAGCTGTGAGATGATGTATTACGGAACGAGTAAAGAGACTTGCCGAGAACGAGATTGAACTAGGTATTGGATACCGACGATCGAATCTCGGTCAAGTAACATACCGATGACAAAAGGAACAACATATGTTGTTATGCGGTTTGACCGATAAAGATCTTCGTAGAATATGTAGGAGCCAATATGGGCATCCAGGTTCCGCTATTGGTTATTGACCGAGAATAGTTCTAGTTCATGTCTACATAGTTCTCGAACCCGTAGGGTCCATGCACGCTTAAGGTTTCGATGGCGGTTATATTATGAGTTTATGAGTTTTGATGTACCGAAGGAGTTCGGAGTCCGGATGAGATCGGGGACATGACGAGGAGTCTCTAAATGGTCGAGGCGTAAAGATCGATATATTGGACGACTATATTCGAGTTCGGAAAGGTTCCGAGTGATTCGGTATTTTTGAGTGCCGAGAGTTACGGAATTCGTATTGGGCCTTAATGGGCCATACGGGAAAGGAGAAAAAGGGCCAAAGGGTGGCGCCGCCTCCCCTTGGACTAGTCCGAATTGGACTAGGGAGGCGCCCCTTCCTTCCTTCTCCTTTTCCCTTCCTTTCCTTCTCTCCTACTCCTAATACATGGAAGGGTTCCTAGTTGGACTAGGAAAGGGAATCCTACTCCCGGTGGGAGTAGGACTCCCCATGGCGTGCCATAGTAGAGGGCGGCCTCCTCCTCCCTCCCTCCTTTATATACGGGGCAGGGGCACCCATGGACACACAAGTTGATCTTCGTGATCGTTCCTTAGCCGTGTCGGTGCCCCCTCCACTATATTCCACCTCGGTCATATTGTAGCAGTGCTTAGGCGAAGCCCTGCGACGGTAGAACATCAAGATCGTCCACCACGCCGTCGTCTTGTGGAACTCCTCCCGACGCTTTGCTGGATCGGAGCCCGGGATCGTCATCGAGCTGAGCGTGTGCCAAGAACTCGGAGGTGCGAGTGCGGTGCTTGGATCGGTCGGATCGTGAAGGCGTCGACTACATCAACAGCGTTGATATAACGCTTCGCTTTCGGTCTCACGAGGGTGCGTGGACGGACACTCTCCCTCTCGTTGCTATGCCATCACCATGGTCTTGCGTGATCGTAGGAAATTTTTTGAAATTACTACGTTACCCAACACTTTGGACATGACAAAACATTTGCTACGCTCTCAAAGAACTATTTTTGGCCCAAGATGTTTCACGACGTCAATCGCTTCACCAACCGATGCTCTACATGTCGCAAAGCTAAGTCTAAAGCTCAATCTCATGGGAAGATATTAGCATGGATTTTGTCCTTGGCTTTCCTAGAACTAGAAATGGAAAGGATTCAATGTTTGTTGTTGTGGACCGATTCTCTAAAATGGCACATTTCATTCCTTGCAACAAGATAGACGATGCTTCCCATGTTGCAAATTTATTTTGTAGGGCAATCTTGCGCTTACATGGAGTGCCAAAGACGATTGTCTCGGACCGCGACGTCAAGTTCTTGAGTTACTTTTGGAAGTCCTTATGCACCAAGCTCGGAATCAAGCTTTTGTTCTCTTCGGCATACCATCCTCAAACCGACGGCCAAACGGAGGTGACGAACCGTACGCTCTCCACTCTACTAGGCGTGTTGATAAAGAAGAACATCAAGGAGTGGGAGGAGTGCCTACCTATCGCCGAGTACGCCTACAACCGTGCAAGACATTCGACTACCGGCAAGTCCTATTTCGAGGTCGTCTATGGCCTCAACCCGTTGTCCCCTTTGGACATTCTTCCTCTACCACTACAAGAGCGCACGAATATGGACGCGAGCGCCCGAGTCAACTACCTAAAGAAGATGCATGAAGATAAAAGGCACACCATCAAGCGCCAAGTACAATGACTCGCGACCAAGCTCAACATCAACAAGCAACCCCTGATATTCAACATTGGAGATCTTGTGTGGCTACACCTTCGCAAGGACTGCTTCCCCAACGAACGCAAGTCCAAACTTCTACTATGAGCCGATGGACCCTTCAAGGTGCTTGCACGCTACAACAACAATGCCTACAAGATCGACATCCCACGCGACAAGTACTCCGTGAGCGACATCTTCAACATCAAAGATCTCTCCCCGTACCATGGTGATAAGGATTACGATCCGAGGTCGGATCTTTCCCAAGGGAGGGGAGATGATGCGAAGCATCCTATGGTCATCCCCATGGACCTACCATCGTCTCATCAAGAGTCAAGAGGACCCATGACACGAGCACGAGCTAGAGCTCTCGAGAACGGGGTGACTTCCTTCCTTAGTGATATCACATATGATCCACTCGAGACATGGCTACTACCTAAGTCCGAGATGTTGTGCATGATTAGGTATCAAGAGGACCCTCCCGAAGATGCACGTGAAGACATTCGGCCCCAGCACGGACGTCCCGCCCAGCCCGGAAATCCGGTACCCTCTATACAGAGAGCACCGAGGCCGACCCCGCCAGCCCGGACATCCGGACCCCCAGCCCGGACATCCGGCCCGCCCCGAGCCGCCGGATATCCGACCCCAACGCCCGGACATCCGGACAAGCTCCATCCAGAGAACAGAAGAGAAGCTCCTGTCAGCCCGGACATCCGGCTGCTCACGAAGGCCCGAACATCCGACCCGACGCACGGACATCCGGCCCCGTCTGTCTGCGCATAGTAAAGGGCCGAGGCCCATGTACCCCTCACCCACCTAGACTATATATACTCCTCCTCCTCCTCCTCCTCCCTCTTTCTAGGGTTAGCGTTGTGATAGCTCATTTGTGAGATAGAGCCTCGCTCATCCATACGGATCTACTCCTTGAGAGAGACCGCGGCCCCTCTACGAAGAAGATCCCCCTTGGATTCAAGACCCCCTCTTGGGTGGCCCCATCAAGACCTCCTCAGGGAGAAGAACCGGTTACCCTTGTATCGTCCTTTGTTGATTGTGGATCTTGTATCTCCTCTCGTGTTTCGAGGATCTAGCATATGTGTGACCGTATCTTGTTGGTTTGAGTGATTTTCTTGTGTTTTCCCTCGTGTTTCCCCTCGTGTTCTTCGTGTTCTTAGTTGGGATCCGCTCCTTTCGTGAAAGATCAGCCATCTAGGGTTCCACCATACATCAGGCCATTTTGACATGTATGCGTCCTGGTTTACATCAGGATGGAAAATACATTGAGATACTTGCTTCCGGGTTATGTTAGACATACTCTACATGACATGTCATGCCATGCCACTACTGCACAAAGTGGTAGGAGTTGAGAAAGATATCATTGCCGCCTTCCGGTATACTATCCAAATGATGTCATGCCACATCGGGTTGTGGTTGGATGGTGGTTTAAGTCGAGGAAGACACAACTATCGTTATGAGCACTTTTGATAGACTGAACCGGCACATCATTTTAAGATTGAGGAAGTCACTATAGACGTCTATGTAGTCGAGAGAAACGTCCAGCTTCCACTGAACACACATTGCCAAAAGGCCTGAAATAAATCCAGAAAAATACGAGCATCAATGTCAAGTCTAGAATTTGAAGTTCCTCAATCTTAAGATTGCGGCCCATATTTTTATTATGACTTACCCGTTGCAACGCACGGACCCTTTTGCTAGTCTATCTTATATTTCCACCATATCCCGTTTTTATTTGCAGCGTGCTCTCCGAGGTGAAAAATGGCAACCAAACAAACTTGCACGTATAGATTTTTTTTTCGAGTGCAACTTTTCAGCCAGACCAACACAAGTCAACAGAAGCTGCCAAATTTGTTATTATTTTTAACCTTCCAAAAGATGTGTGCGTGCCTTCAATCTTTTACCACGTAACGCTTTTCTTTGGAAACAAGATGCAAAAATCAAAATTTCCTTTAACAAGGCAGATTCGGATCAGCAGTTTCCTTCTCTTTTTCTATATTTTTTTCTTCGGAAATGTTAACGCCCACACATGTAGGCGTTAGCCAACTCACCCACACGCCTTCATCACCGTCCAGTAACTTCTGCATGAATCTTGGCATGAATTAGCTGATTTTGTATGCCACGTAGGACAACTCGCGTGTATGGTGTGTGAAAGAGATCGCCCATACATCCGTTTTACCACATGAAGGGGCCGATGTGTGGGCGTTTAGCAGTTCGCCCACACACCTGTTTCAGTCACGCACAAGGGCTGGTGTGTGGGCAGTTTGCCATCTCACCCACACGCCCGCCTCCTCTCCCACACCCAAGCTGCCAGTTGCCATGCGTTTTGCAGTGTACATGGCAACTGCCCTAGTATGATTGCAAGCAGATGGCAACTCTTTTTTTTACCGAACATGTCAGTTGTCATATGTTTGGCCTGGTACATGGCAAACTGCCCTAGCGTGCACGTAAGCAGATCGCAACTCTTTCTTTTTTAAATGGCAACTACCCTAGTGTGCTTGTGAGCACATGGCAACTCTCTCTTTTACCCGAACATGTTTTTTGCCATGGCTTTTTTTTGTAGTACTACATGGCAACTGCCTAGTGTGAGTAGGTGGAAACTCCTAAAGTTTTGAAATCATGACAACTGCAGTAGACCAGACCACACATGACAACAGCTGTAGTTGTCTAAAAAATGGCAATCTGGAACTTTGACCTGAGATGGCAATTGCAGTTGAGCAAACATGGCAACTGTAGTTGTCCGACATGGCAACCGTAGTTCAGCGACATGGCAACTGCACTTAAACGAACATGGACGAGGGTCCGGCCCATGGCAACTGCGGGGCGCGTGGTAGAGTGTCACGTGGGGCGTGCGGGACCACGAGGTACGAGGCCTGACGTACCGGGCGTGTGGGCGTTATCTATTTTGCCCACACGCACGCGTGTAAGAAGGACTGGGAGGGAAAAAAGAGGCGTGTGGGCGCTAGTTGTTTTGCCCACACACAGACGTGTGGGCTGGTCCTCTTAGGCACCATGCAGAATGTGTGGGCAGATTCCTTAACGCCCACACGTGTGGCAGTTAGCGGCGTCCTTTTTCTTTGATGCGATCTCCACTTCTCCCGAAAGGAATCTGCTCTCTTTTTTTGGACAGCTACGTGTCTGCCGGGTGATATTTAGAAAATATTCACCGCCTTAGTAGCTGTACGATCGTGAGCTAGCCAACCGTCTGATCTTCTTTCAGTGAGCGTGCATCAACCTTTGCAACAAAGCTTGTGTTGCGCTCCTGCCGAACGGTTTTTTTTCCTGAAACAAGGCATGTGTTTCAAAACAAGATTTCTGTTATAGAAAAAAAAACCATTGCTCTTGCCCCGTTGCAACAAACGTAGCGTTGTGCGCTGGTCTCCTTGGCAACGAAGCCTGTTGCACAAACAAAAAAATCCCCCTTACACAAATGTCATCAAATGTCTGACAGGCATTTTTAACTTTTTCAGTATAGATTATGTTGTAGAATTTTCTGCAACAAAGAAAGTGTTGCAGAAACGTCTGTAGATTTTTTTGCAATAGAGTTTGTTATATAATATTTTTTGCAACTAAGATCATGTTGCGGAAACAACTATAGAATTTTATTTACAACAGAGTTGTTATAGAAATATTTTCTGCAACAAAGATCATAGGTGATGTTGCGGAAATATTTACAACACAGATACTATTGTAAAAGTATTTGTAACAGAAGTTGTGTTGCGGAAAACATTTGTAATATATGTCATGTTGTAGAAATATTTTTGGGCTTCGCTTTCTTGCAAAACTAGACCCATCGTAAACAATTACAACATTGCATTTGTTTCTGAAACATAGCCTCTATTTCGAAAGCGTGTTCGATAAAAAATGACATGCAAGCCTTTTGACGCGTGTCATGCAGCGAAGGTGGCGGACGCGGCCACTATGATCCGCCGGATGACGGTAAGCTTTTCCCCTCTTTTTTCACTAACAAGACTTTCCTTTTTATATTTCCTAGCCAAAATTCCTCCCGAGTTTTTTTTTTTTGCCTCAAGCGCTGGAAAGAAAAATTGCCTACTATTTCGCCTGCAAGTTTGTATATCTTATCATGTGTGAGCCCGACAGATGTTTGTTTCCTTCCAAACGAACAAAGCAAATCGGATTCTCCTTCTTTCCTTTTAAATCTTTTCTATTTAAATCCTTCCAAAACGACTACCAAATAGATCTGCTGCGGCCTCTCTTTATTTTATAACATAGACTAATAAGCATCCACGTGCAACGCAAGGTGGATCATAACATAGAATAATTCTCTTAAAGGATTTCAAATTTGATGCAAGGTGGATAGAATTCCTAAGTCATAAAGACGTGTCGACTATTTCAGGAACCAACATGCCCCATACCCAAATAGGAAAACGCCAGGCGTCAACCGGACGATCACATTCGGCGACCGGCCCCCTCCTGAGTTGTACGATCAGGACATGTGCGCCGTTGGATTTTCCCGACTACCCTAGCTCCCATGCCCCCTCGGCACCACTTGTTGCGCCACTTCCCAGCAGACGTCGGTCTCCCGCATCACTGCTTGTAGTGCCCCACTCCACAGCTCCACCGTAGTCAACACCGGCCGCCCCGCGGCATCGCTTGCATCAATGAAACACGGTGTTTGCAGCACCGCCACACTTGACTCAAAACAGCTGTCGCCGGCTCGCTAGCGCTTCTCGCCTCCCTCGCAGAATGGTGTCGCTCTGCTCGCAGCAGCAAACCATCATGTTGCATTGATATCACATCTTTATCACTAAAATAAGGCTCCTCATTACCTACGATTAATGTGGTTCAGTGGCCAGCCCTTCCCCGGCCATACTAAGCGACGACCCATACATAACCAGTCAGGAATCTGTATGACAGACAACACGGGTGCCTAAGCTGGTGAAATATTATGTGGGGATCCTGACCAATATAGTTCATTTGACATCATTTAGGGTTCATTCTTCCATGGTCAGGTCCTGACCAATGGAGGTATAACAAAATTTGCAATCTATCCATTTCAAATAGAATGTGCCTCCTGTAACTTTTACAAAACGCACAGGCATGTCCTATGCCAAAATAAGGCCAGGTCAGCAAATTTTCTGAAAAATATAGGTAGTCGTTCGAGATTGTAAGTCTATTAGTAGCTCTTAGATGACAAATGACAAAATCTAATAGTGATCAGGATTGACATCCATCGTGTCTCTAATTTGGGGCTCTACTTAGCCTTTGTTTGTTTCGTATGAATTTAGGTGGTCCATCAAATTTTCATCTAAGCTTAATAAAACCAAGCCATGCATAGCCAGTCTTTCCACGGCCAATAGCAACTGTACACAAAATAGCTCATCCTGAACCGACAAAAGCATAAACTACGATCAGCGATACATGTGAAATCACATCCGAAGTCCTAAAAGTATATGGCTACTGAATATCAGGGAACATGAAAGCAGCTAGGCAATGACAAATGGACCAATTGCATGGCAGCATGATCCCACTGCCCTACTATACTTGTGAATCTTGATTATTGGCAGGGAGAAACTTCTGAGTTGCCTTCCTTGGTTCCTGGGTATAGACCCCTGCAGTGCACAACTTTCTGTAGAAAAATATAAAATGTTAACATTGTTCTAAATGGATTTGCTAATAAAACTCTAAATTCAAGTAGGCGTGAGTGTGCAAACCATGCAGAACCATTCTTTCAGCCAATCAACATCGTTTTAAAGCAAAAGAAATTGAGAAATGAAAGAACACATGTACGCAGAACCATGGCAAGTTGTCTCTGTGTAATAATGCCGACAAACTTTGCAAATATGTATAGAAAAAGGACCTTATAAATCACTTACATATGAATATGTCTTCTCTAAATGTAGGCCCTGGTTGAGAAGCAAGCCAGATCTGGACATTCAGTAACTAAAGCCACAAACTTATCCACCTCTTCATCCTTGATTAACATATTCTATAAGATAGTAGTATATCTGTGTACGCAGTGATCAAGGCCCGTATGTTGCAGCAGAAGAACACTCATGAATGTAATCAACTGAACTAAAAATTTGCTAATATGTCTAGCATCACACACCTCTCCTCCTCGTTCTTCTCACAACAATTGCATTAGATATTATAGTTATGCATATCCTCAAACACGTAAGAACTAATATTTTCTTTCTCGCGTGCATGAAGAAATACTTACATTTACATGCTAGAAACAAATAGGATGAAAAGTACATATGTCGTTCATTGTTGTCCTTGTATAGAAACAGTACGAACAAAGACATAAACTCACTAATCCTTGTTGTATCTCTTTATTTACAAAGCATTTAACCTCTGCCTCATTCAAAGTATTCAAAACACAGATTTCCGCAAACCATAGGTAAAAGAGCTCCAATTTCCACTAAAACAAGAACCAAATATTACAGCATAACATTTTATCACTCAGTAGTTAGAAAGAACAAAAATAGAGCTATTATACCCAGTGAGTATAGTAATTCCTTCAATTCTTCAAAGAACAAAAATTGAGTTATTATACTCGGTGAGTAAGCATATAATCATTCAAAGTAACCAAGGTCAAAGGTAAGCAGAAACTATACATACCGCGTGCTCTCGCTTCTTTCTGTACAAAAAATCCGCACCATTTTATACAAAATATTGCGCATGGTCAGAATTAAACCAATTGTGAACTCATAATTTGAACTTCAAAGAACCAAGTTTTCTCAATCTAAGACAAGAGTATAAATAATGATATGAAAATGAATAATCATAATATAAACCAAGTTCTTGTATGATGGGCAGGATTTACATTTCAAAAACAGTTTGTAACGCATGGCAATACAATGTGATAATCAGGCTTCAGTCATAATGGGTGAAGAATGCCTACCAGTATATCTACGTCTCAGGCCTAATAATAAACAATGAAAATGCAGTCAAGATGGTGAACAAGCTAACTTTCTTTCCCATTGAATCTTTGATATAACCACGGTAGTGTGAACCAATGACTTTGAGCTTGTCAAATGGACGCTTCTCCCATAGTTCTTTATGCCCCCTTCAATACTTGTTTCCTTTGCTGCCTGCGCATAGGAGCGGTTTAGATACCAAGACGACATAAGATATAATATATATCCATTCAGAAGCTTTCGACTTTAGTGGTGATACAATCTAGCTGCTATGGTTACTCTAGTGGACATATAAAAAGGATAAATGACAAGCCCTAGACATCAAATAAAGACTTTGTGGGAGGTAACATCCTTCTCGATATGACTTCATGAAAAGTCCCACATAGGGTATATAAGTCTCAGCATGCGACATGTACCTTTTGTCAATGTCAACATACTCAAATAGGAATAGGTCTTCTTCACCAAGTTCCAATGTAATAGGCTGTTGAGAAAGAAGATGCAATACCAAAGGTAAGAACAGTCTCTTGGCCAGTATATTCTAATAATTAGTCTAAAGGAGAAAAAAACGCATAATGGGTGATAAATTAGTACAAAGATAAATAAAGTTATAGAAATGTGGAACAAACCTTGACCTTAGGAGTTGCGGGAACCATAATCGTTTTACCAGTTTCTTAGCTCCCAATAAATGCAACCTGGGAGTTCATCCATCTACTCACCTAATGACCTCTTGGACTTAAGTAGAGATGATTTCTGAAACAAAATGTGAGACGTTTAATCTTGGCCTCACCCAAACACACTTCTGTACTTCCATCCGCAAAATATATATTCAAGTAGCTTGCAGATAAATTGGTGTCAAAAAAGAGCCAACTTAATCAAATGGCCTTGCTGCATAAAATCGATAACCTTCAAGGTATTAGGAAGTACATATTTGTTTTATGAAAAACCATAATAAAGTTCTTTATTTTCATCTCTTGTTATAACCCAACTGAAATTTAATAAAATCTCTGAGGTGAAAAACATATATAAAATAACAGAGAAAAATAAGTAGGATTGAGCACATCCCATGTGTTGTGTCAAGGGTAATTGTCATGATTTTAAGGACGACCCATCATGAACCAACACGTGCACAATGGTCTAGTTCAGTAAACAAAATCAAAGTTCAGAAGCATGTTAACTAAAAACTAAGAAAGCATCTTGAAGGAGAGGAAATATCATGAAAGCTTGATTAACATTGTTCTCCACAAGTTGACTACTCCTTTTTTTCAGCGTTGACCTCCATATGAAATATCTTATAAAGCATTGCAAGCTAGAAAATATGTAATACACACCGGAAGAATAAAAAGAATGTACCTTGAGGCTCTTCTCATCCTTTTCTGGAATATTTCTTCTCATCCTTTTCTAGAATAGCGCTTTTTTAGCATAGTGCTTGCCCGATGTTCTAGAAAATTCACTGGTAACAGGACAAACAAAGATTACATTGCATCAAAGAAATAAAAAAATGCAGCCAAGTAATTCTAGCATGGTACTATGAGGACATGCGCGCCATTGGATTTGCCCGACTACCCTGGCTCCCATGCCCCCTCGGCACCACTTGTTGCGCCTCTTCCCAGCAGACGTCGGTCTCCCGCATCACTGCTTGCAGTGCCCTGATGTCTACTGCACAACCTTCTTCTTGTAGACGTTTTTGGGCCTGCAAGTGCACAGGATTGTAGAACAGTAGCAAATTTCCCTCAAGTGGATGACCTAAGGTTTATCAATTTGTGGGAAGCGTAGGATGAAGATGGTCTCTCTCAAGCAACCCTGCAACCAAATAACAAAGAGTCTCTTGTGTCCCCAACACACCCAATACAATGGTAAATTGTATAGGTGCACTAGTTCAGCGAAGAGATGGTGATACAAGTGCAATATGGATGGTAGATATAGGTTTTTGTAAACTGAAAATATAAAAACAGCAAGGTAACAAGTGGTAAAAGTGAGTGTAAACGGTATTTCAATGAGTTGAAACAAGGCCTAGGGTTCATACTTTCACTAGTGCAAGTTCTCTCAACAATAATAACATAATTGGATCACATAACTATCCCTCAACATGCAACAAAGAGTTACTCCGAAGTCACTAATAGTGGAGAACAAACAAAGAGATTATGGTAGGGTACGAAACCACCTCAAAGTTATTCTTTCCAATCAATCCGTTGGGCTATTCCTATAAGTGTCACAAACAGCCCTAGAGTTCGTACTAGAATAACACCTTAAGATACAAATCAACCAAAACCCTAATGTCACCTAGATACTCCAATGTCACCTCAAGTATCCGTGGGCATGATTATACGATATGCATCACACAATCTCAATTCATCTATTCAAACCAACACATAGAACCTCAAAGAGTGCCCCAAAGTTTCTACCGGAGAATCACGACGAAAACGTGTGCCAACCCCTATGCATAGGTTCATGGGCGGAACCCGCAAGTTGATCACCAAAACATACATCAAGTGGCATGTGATATCCCATTGTCACCACAGATACGCACGGCAAGACATACATCAAGTGTTCTCAAGTCTTTAAAGACTCAATCCGATAAGATAACTTCAAAGGAAAAACTCAATCCATTACAAGAGAGTAGAGGGGGAGAAGAAACATAAGATTCAACTATAATAGCAAAGCTCACGATACATCAAGATCGTGCCAAATCAAGAACACGAGAGAGAGAGATCAAACACATAGCTACTGGTACATACCCTCAGCCCCAAGGGTGAACTACTCTCTCCTCGTCATGGAGAGCGCCGGGATGATGAAGATGGCCACGGTGAGGTTCCCCTCTGGCGGTCTTGGAACAGGGTCCCGATTGGTTTTTCGTGGCTCTGGAGGCTTGCGGTGGCGGAACTCCCGATCAATCTCTGTTCGGAAGTTTTAGGTGCGTGGAGTTATATAGGCGGAAGAAGCACGTCGGGGAGCCACGAGAGCCCCACGAGGCGGGGCGCGCCCCACCCTCGTGGCTTCCTCGTTCCTTCCTTGACGTGGGGTCCAAGTCCATCCGGTAGCTTTCCTTCTAAAATAACTTCTTGATTGATTTCGTTCCGTTTGACTCCGTTTGATATTCCTTTTCTTGAAATCTTGAAATAGGCAAAAAATAGCAAATCTGGGCTGGGCCTCCAGTTAATAGGTTAGTCCCAAAAGTAATATAAAAGTGGGAAATAAAGCCCAATATTGCCCAAAACAGTAGATAATATAGCATGGAGCAATCAAAAATTATAGATACGTTGGAGAAGTATCAAGCATCCCCAAGCTTAATTCCTGCTCGTCCTCGAGTAGGTAAATGATAAAAGAAAGAATTTTTGATGCGGAGTGCTACTTGGCATAATTTCAATGTAATTCTTCTTAATTGTGGTATGAATATTCAGATCCGAAAGATTCAAGACAAAAGTTTAATATTGACATAAAAATAATAATACTTCAAGCATACTAACAAAGCAATCATGTCTTCTCAAAATAACATGGCCAAATAAAGTTATTCCTACAAAATCATATAGTCTGGCTATGCTCTATCTTCACCACACAAAGTATTTAAATCATGCACAACCCCAATGACAAGCCAAGCAATTGTTTCATACTTTTGGTGTTCTCAAACTTTTTCAATCTTCATGCAATACATGAGCGTGAGCCATGGACATAGCACTATAGGTGGAATAGAATGGTGTTTGTGGAGAAGCAAAAAGGAGAAGATAGTCTCACATCAACTAGGCGTATCAACGGGCTATGGAGATGCCCATCAATAGATATCAATGTGAGTGAGTAGGGATTGCCATGCAACGGATGCACTAGAGCTATAAGTATATGAAAGCTCAACAAAAGGAACTAAGTGGGTGTGCATCCAACTCGCTTGCTCACGAAGACCTAGGGCATTTTGAGGAATCCCATCATTGGAATATACAAGCCAAGTTCTATAATGAAAGATTCCCACTAGTATATGAAAGTGACAACATAGGAGACTCTCTATCATGAAGATCTTGGTGCTACTTTGAAGCACAAGTGTGGTAAAAGGATAGTAGCATTGCCCCTTCTCTCTTTTTCTCTCATTTTTTTATTTGGGCCTTTTCTCTTTTTTTATGGCCTCTTTTTTTTATTTTTTTTATTTTTCGTCCGGAGTCTCATCCCGACTTGTGGGGGGAATCATAGTCTCCATCATCCTTTCCTCACTTGGGACAATGCTCTAAAGAATGATGATCATCACACTTTTATTTTTCTTACAACTCAACAATTACAACTCGATTCTTAGAACAAAGTATGACTCTATATGAATGCCTCCGGCGGTTTACCGGGATATGCAATGAATCAAGAGTGATATGTATGAAAGAATTATGAACGGTGGCTTTGCCACAAATACGATGTCAACTACATGATCATGCTAACAATATGACAATGATGGAGCGTGTCATAATAAACGGAACGATGGAAAGTTGCATGGCAATATATCTCGGAATGGCTATGGAAATGCCATGATAGGTAGGTATGGTGGCTGTTTTGAGGAAGATATATGGTGGGTGTGTTGGAAATATGCCCTAGAGGCAATAATAAATTAGTTATTATTATTATATTTCCTTGTTCATGATAATCGTTTATTATCCATGCTATAATTGTATTGATAGGAAACTCAAATACATGTGTGGATACATAGACAACACCATGTCCCTAGCAAGCCTCTATTGGCTAGCTCGTTCATCAATAGATGGTTACGGTTTCCTAACCATGGACATTGGATGTCATTGATAACGGGATCACATCATTAGGAGAATGATGTGATGGACAAGACCCAATCCTAAGCCTAGCACAAAGATCGTAGTTCATATGCTAAAGCTTTTCTAATGTCAAGTATCATTTCCTTAGACCATGAGATTGTGCAACTCCGGATACCGTAGGAATACTTTGGGTGTACCAAAGCGTCCACAACGAATCGGGTGACTATAAAGGTGCATTACGGTATCTCCGAAAGTGTCATTGGGTTGTACGAATCGAGGCTGGATTTGTCACTCCGTGTAAACGGAGAGGTATCTCTGGGCCCACTCGGTAGGACATCATCATAATGTGCACAATGTGACCAAGGGGTTGATCACGGGATGATGTGTTACGGAACGAGTAAAGAGACTTGCCGGTAACGAGATTGAACAAAGGTATCGGGATACCGACGATCGAATCTCGGGCAAGTACAATACCGCTAGATAAAGGGAATTGAATACGGGATTGATTGAGTCCTTGACATCGTGGTTCATCCGATGAGATCATCGTGGAACATGTGGGAGCCAACATGGGTATCCAGATCCGCTGTTGGTTATTGACGGAGAACGTCTCGGTGATGTCTACATGTCTCCCGAACCCGTAGGGTCTACACATAAGGTTCGATGGCGCTAGGGTTATAAAGGAAGTTTGTATGTGGTTACCGAATGTTGTTCGAGTCCGGATGAGATCCCGGACGTCACGAGGAGTTCGGAATGGTCCGGAGGTAAAGATTTATATATGGGAAGTCCTATTTTGGTCACCGGAAAAGTTTGGGATTTATCGGTAACGCATCGGGACCATCGGGAGGGTCCGGGGTCCACCAAGTGGGGCCACCAACCCCGAGAAGGTTGCGTGGGCCAAGTGTGGGAGGAACCAGCCCCAAGGGGCTGGTGCGCCCACAAGAGGCCCAAGCGCAAGGGTGAGTGGGAGGGCAAACCCTAGGCAGATGGGCCCTAAGGCCCATCTAGTGGGCGCCTCCTCTCCCTCCCTCTTGGCCGCCCCTTGATCCAATCTAGGGCTGCCGCCCCTCTGGGGTGGGAACCCTAGAGGCGCGCCCTCCTCCCCTTCCCTATATATATGAGGCCTAGGGGCTGCCCATAACACACGAGAGCCTCTCCCTCTCCAGCGCAGCCTGCCTCTCCTCCTCCTCCTCTCCCTTGGTGCTTGGCGAAGCCTCTGGGATTGCCACGCTCCTCCATCACCACCATGCCGTTGTGCTGCTGCTGGATGGAGTCTTCCTCAACCTCTCCTCTCTCCTTGCTGGATCAAGGCATGGGAGACGTCACCGGGCTGCACGTGTGTTGACGCGGAGGTGCCGTCCGTTCGACACTAGGATCTCCGGTGATTTGGATCACGGCAATCGACTCCTTCAACCCCGTTCTCTTGAGCGCTTCCGCTTAGCGATCTACAAGGGTATGTAGATGCACTCTCCTTCCCCTCGTTGCTGGTTTCTCCATAGATAGATCTTGGTGACACGTAGGAAAATTTTGAATTTCTGCTACGTTCCCCAACAGGGTGTATGATACCGGCGAAAAGTGCGCGGTATTAGAGAGGCTAGCAATGGTGGAAGGATGGGAAAAAAGTGCGTATGATCCATGGACTCAACATTAGTCATAAAGAACTCATATACTTATTGCAAAAATCTAGAAGTTATCAAAGCAAAGTATTACGCGCATGCTCCTAGGGGATATATTGGTAGGAAAAGACCATCGCTTGTCCCCGACCGCCACTCATAAGGAAGACAATCAATAAATAAATCATGCTCTGAGTTCATCACATAACGGTTCGCCATACGTGCATGCTACGGGAATCACAAACTTCAACACAAGTATTCTTTGAATTCACAACTACTCAACTAGCATGACTCTAATATCACCATCTTCATATGTCAAAACAACTATCAAGCATCAAACTTTTCTTAGTATTCAACGCACTCAAAAGAAAGTTTCACATATCTTTAATACCAAGTATATTAATATTAAGCGAATTACCATGCTATTAACGACTCTCAAAATAATCTAAGTGAAGCATGAGAGATCAATAGTTTCTTTAAAACAAATCCACCATCGTGCTCTAAAAGATCTAAGTGAAGCACTAGAGCAAAAACAAAACTACTCCGAAAGATATAAGTGAAGATCACTGAGTAGTTTAATTATTATGCAACTATGTGAAGACTCTCTAACATTTAAGTATTTCAGACCTTGGTATTTTATTCATACAGCAAGCAAAGCTAAAGAAAATAAAATGACGCTCCAAGCAAAACACATATCATGTGGTGAATAAAAATATAGCTCCAAGTAAAGTTACCGATGAATGAAGACGAAAGAGGGGATGCCTTCCGGGGCATCCCCAAGCTTAGACGCTTGGTTGTCCTTGAATATTACCTTGGGGTGCCTTGGGCATCCCCAAGCTTAGGCTCTTGCCACTCCTTATTCCATAGTCCATCAAATCTTTACCCAAAACTTGAAAACTTCACAACACAAAACTTAACAGAAAACTCGTGAGCTCCGTTAGCGAAAGAAAAGAAAACACCACTTCAAGGTATTGTAATTAATTCATTATTTATTTATACTGGTGTTAAACCTACTGTATTCCAACTTCTCTATGGTTTATAAACTATTTTACTAGCCATAGAGTCATCAAAATAAGCAAACAACACAATGAAAACAGAATCTGTCAAAAAAAAACAGTCTGTAGTAATCTGTAACTAACGTAAACTTCTGGAACTCCAAAAATTCTAAAATAAATTGCTGGACCTGAGGAATTTGACTAGTAATCATCGTCAAAAATAATCAACTAAATAGCACTCTCCAGTAAAAAGTTTTAGCTAATCTCGTGAGCACTAAAGTTTCTGTTTTTTACAGCATGATCATAAAGACATCACCCAAGTCTTCCCAAAGGTTCTACTTGGCACAAACACTAATTAAAACATAAATCCACATATAAACAGAAGCTAGATGGATTATTTATTCCTAAACAGAACCAAAAAGCAAGAAACTAAAATAAAATTGGGTTGCCTCCCAACAAGCACTAACGTTTAACGCCCCTAGCTAGGCATGATGATTTTAGTGATGCTCACATAAAAGATAAGAATTGAAACATAAAGAGAGCATCATGAAGGGTATGACTAGAACATTTAAGTCTAACCCACTTCCTATGCATAGGGATTTTGTGAACAAACAACTTATGAGAACAATAATCAACTAGCATAGGAAGGTAAAACAAGCATAACTTCAAAACTTTAAGCACATAGAGAGGAAACTTGATATTGTTGCAATTCCTACAAGCATATGTTCCTCCCTCATAATAATTTTCAGTAGCATCATGAATGAATTCAACAATATAACCAGCACCTAAAACATTCTTTTCATGATCTACTAGCATACAAATTTTATTACTCACACATAAGCAAAATTCTTCTCATTCGGAATAGTGAGAGTATCATAAGAGACTTGAATACTACAAATTGTTTCCATATCAAAAGAGTAATGTTCAGAAAAGGGTAATCATAATCATGACAAGTTTTATAAATATAATCCTCACTACTTTTTATAGCATAAGTTTTATCACAATAATCATCATAAGTAGTAACTTTGTCCTCATCATAATCAATTGAAACCTCTTCCAAAATAGTGGATACATCACTAAATAAAGTCATGACCTCTCTAAATCCACTTTCATAAATATTATAAGATTCAACATCCTCCAAAATAGTGGGATCACTACTTCCTAAAGTTGACACTCTTTCAAACCCACATTCATCAATATAATCATCATAAGTAGAAGGCATGCTATCATCATAACAACTTTGCATATCAAAACTTGAGAGGCTAAAAATATCTTCATTATTAAGCATAGCATCCCCAAGCTTGAGACAAACATTAATTTCAGCAAATATATTCTCAAATATGTCATCCTTATTAAACATAGCTTCCCCAAGCTTGGGCCTTTTCATATCATAAGCATAATCACTCTCATCATTAATAGTATAGATAGCACCAATAGTATAGCAAACATTATTATCATATTCTTCCAAGCAAGTGCCAAAAAGATTCTTAAGATCATAAGAAGTATCATTATCTTCCCAATCATAATCATCACAACAAGCAATAGTCATAACGAGATCATCATCAAGTGTATCATCTTCATTTTCATGAGGCACAGCAATAATTGGAGCAACTTTATTTGGGAGAGATACCTTTTTACCTCTCTTCCTTTTTCTTTTCTTCTTCTTCACCACATCATGTGTGGGTTCAATCCTCTTTTTGGAGTTCCTTATTAATGAGATTGGTTGAATAGAAGGCTCCTCTTCGTTACCTGATTCATAATAAGAAATAATAGGAGGATATTGGGAAGTCTCTTCCCTTTCATTAGTATTCTCTTCATCTTTTATTTGTTTTCTTTTCTTTATGTAATTGGCAATATAAGGATTTTCAATGCAATTCACCGCACAATACATATAAATTTTCTCTAGATCAAAATGAAGAACTTTATCAAGGGCAAATTTTGGAATATCCTTAGTTATACGTTTAATTTCTTCATAACCCAAGAGCAAACTAAGTTCATTATGATGTGCAAGGGAAATCAAGTCATCACAATTTTTGGACACGATACGATCATGAAACAATTTGCATTGGGTACTAAAATGAACATATTCATTGCAAAGTTCACAAGTAGGGCTAAGAAAAGATAAATTTTCAGCGCATTCATCTAGCTCTTCTTGCAACAATTTGGTTTCTAAGTACTTATGCCTCTTGCAATATCTATCTTCCCTATTTGGTGTGTACTTACAAACCCAATGCACTCCACAAAAATTGACATGTTTATAGGAGGAATTTTCATCATAACTAGTGCAATAATCATTAGTACTATGGATATTCAAGGATTTCATACTAACAACATTGCAATTATGCTCATCATTCAAAGATTTAGTGCCAAACAATTTAATGCATTCTTCTTCTAACACTTTGGCACAATTTTCCTTTCCATCATACTCACGAAAGATATTAAAAAGATGAAGCGTATGAGACAAACTCAATTCCACTTTTTAATTTTCTTTTATAAACTAAACTAGTGCTAAAACAAGAAACAAAAAGATTCGATTGCAAGATCTAAAGATATACCTTCAAGCACTAACCTCCCCGGCAACGGCGCCAGAAAAGACCCTGATGTCTACTACACAACCTTCTTCTTGTAGACGTTGTTAGGCCTGCAAGTGCACAGGTTTGTAGGACAGTAGCAAATTTCCTCAAGTGGATGACCTAAGGTTTATCAATCCGTGGGAGGCGTAGGATGAAGATGGTCTCTCTCAAGCAACCCTGCAACCAAATAACAAAGAGTCTCTTATGTCCCCAACACACCCAATACAATGGTAAATTGTATAGGTGCACTAGTTCGGCGAAGAGATGGTGATACAAGTGCAATATGGATGGTAGATATAGGTTTTTGTAAACTGAAAATATAAAAACAGCAAGGTAACAAGTGGTAAAAGTGAGTGTAAACGGTATTGCAATGAGTTGAAACAAGGCCTAGGGTTCATACTTTCACTAGTGCAAGTTCTCTCAACAATAATAACATAATTGGATCACATAACTATCCCTCAACATGCAACAAAGAGTCACTCCGAAGTCACTAATAGTGGAGAACAAACGAAGAGATTATGGTAGGGTACGAAACCACCTCAAAGTTATTCTTTCCAATCAATCCGTTGGGCTATTCCTATAAGTGTCACAAACAGCCCTAGAGTTCGTACTAGAATAACACTTTAAGATACAAATCAACCAAAACCCTAATGTCACCTAGATACTCCAATGTCACCTCAAGTATCCGTGGGCATGATTATACGATATGCATCACACAATCTCAATTCATCTATTCAAACCAACACATAGAACCTCAAAGAGTGCCCCAAAGTTTCTACCGGAGAATCACGACGAAAACGTGTGCCAACCCCTATGCATAGGTTCATGGGCGGAACCCTCAAGTTGATCACAGAAACATACATCAAGTGGCACGTGATATCCCATTGTCACCACAGATACGCACGGCAAGACATACATCAAGTGTTCTCAAGTCTTTAAAGACTCAATCCGATAAGATAACTTCAAAGGGAAAACTCAATCCATTACAAGAGAGTAGAGGGGGAGAAGAAACATAAGATCCAACTATAATAGCAAAGCTCGCGATACATCAAGATCGTGCCAAATCAAGAACACGAGAGAGAGAGAGATCAAACACATAGCTACTGGTACATACCCTCAGCCCCGAGGGTGAACTACTCTCTCCTCGTCATGGAGAGCGCTGGGATGATGAAGATGGCCACCAGTGAGGGTTCCCCCCTCCGGCAGGGTGCCAGAACAGGGTCCCGATTGGTTTTTCGTGGCTCTGGAGGCTTGCGGCGGCGGAACTCCCGATCCAATCTCTGTTCTGAAAGTTTTAGGGCACGTGGAGTTATATACGCGGAAGAAGCACGTCAGGGGAGCCACGAGAGCCCCACGAGGCAGGGGGGCGCGCCCCCACCCTCATGGCTTCCTCGTTCCTTCCTTGACGTGGGGTCCAAGTCCATCTGATAGTTTTCCTTCTAAAAATAACTTCTTCAGTTGATTTCGTTCCGGTTTGACTCCGTTTGATATTCCTTTTCTTCGAAATACTTAAATAGGCAAAAAATAGCAAATCTGGGCTGGGCCTCCAGTTATAGGTTAGTCCCAAAAGTAATATAAAAGTGAGAAATAAAGCCCAATATTACCCAAAACAGTAGATAATATAGCATGGAGCAATCAAAAATTATAGATACGTTGGAGACGTATCATGTCCCAGTCCACAGCTCCACCATAGTCGACGCCGGCCGCCCCGCGGCATCGCTCGCATCAATGAAACACGGTGTTTGCAGCACCGCCTCACTTGACTCAGAACAACTGTCCCCGGCTCTCTAGCGCTCCATCACAAAATGGAGTCGCTCCGCTCACAGTAGCAAACCATCATGTTGCATTGATATCACATTTTATCACCAAAATAAGGCTACTCATTACCTACGACTAATGTGGTTCAGTGGCCAACCCTTCCCCGGCCATACTAAGCGACGACCCATACATAACCAGTCAGGAATCTGTCTGACAGACAATACAGGTGCCTAAGCTGGTGAAATATTATGTGGAGATCCTGACCAATATAGTTCATTTGACATCATTTAGGGTTCATTCTTCCATGGTCAGGTCCTGACCAATGGAGGTATAACAAAATTTGCAAACTATCGATTCTAAATAGAATGTGCCTCCTATAACTTTGACAAAACGTACAGGCATGTCCTATGCCCAAATAAGGCCAGGTCAGCAAATTTTTTGAAAAATACAGGTAGTCGTTCGAGATTGTAAGTCTATTAGTATCTCTTAGCTGACAAATGACAAATCTAATAGTGACCAGGATGGACATCCATGATCCATCGTGTCTCTAATTTGGGGCTCTACTTAGCCTTTGTTTGTTTCGTATGAATTTAGGTGGTCCATCAAATTTTCATCTAAGCTTGATAAAACCGAGCCATGCATAGCCAGTCTTTCCACGGCCAATAGCAACTGTACACAAAATAGCTCATCCTGAACCGACAAAAGCATCAACTACGATCAACGATGCATGTGAAATCACATCCTAAGTCCTAAAAGTATATGGCTACTGAATATCAGGGAACATGAAAGCAGCAAGGCAATGACAAATGGACCAATTCCATGGCAGCATGATCTCTCTGCCCTCCTATCCTTGTGAATCTTGATTATTGGCAGGGAGAAACTTCTGAGTTGCCTTCCTTGGTTCCTGGGTATAGAACCCTGCAGTGCACAACTTTCTGTAGAAAAATGTAAAATGCTAACATTGTTCTAAATGGATTTGATAATAAACTCTAAATTCAAGTAGGTGTGAGTGTGCAAACCATGCAGAACCATTCTTTCAGCCAATCAACATCGTTTTAAAGCAAAAGAAATTGAGAAATGAAAGAACACATGTACACAGAACCATGGCAAGTTGTCTCTGCATAATAATACCGACAAACTTTGCAAACATGTATAGAAAAAGGACCTTATAAATCACTTACATATGAATATGTCTTCTCTAAATGTAGGCCCTAGTTGAGAAGCAAGCCAGATCTGGACATTCAGTAACTAAAGCCACAAACTTATCCACCTCTTCATCCTTGATTAACATATTCTATAAGATAGTAGTATATCTGTGTATGCAGTGAACAAGGCCCGTATGTTGCAACAGAAGAACACTCATGAATGTAATCAACTGAACTAAAAATTTGCTAATATGTCTAGCATCACACACCTCTCATCCTCGTTCTTCTCACCACAATTGCATTACATATTATGGTTATACATATCCTCAAACATGTAAGAACTAATATTTTCTTTATCACATGCATGAAGAAATACTTACATTTACATGCTAGAAACAAATAGGATGAAAAGTACATATGTCGTTCATTGTTGTCCTTGTATAGAAACAGTACGAACAAAGACATAAACTCGCTAATCCTTGTTGTCTCTCTTTATTTACAGAGCATTTAACCTCTGCCTCATTCAAAGTATTCAAAACATAGATTTCCGCAAACCATAGGTAAAAGCTCCAACTTCCACTAAAACAGGAACCAAATATTGCAGCATAACATTTTATCACTCAGTAGTTAGAAAGAACAAAAATTGAGCTATTATACCTAGTGAGTACAGTAATACCTTCAATTCTTCAAAGAACAAAAATTGAGCTATTATACTCGGTGAGTAAGCATATAATCATTCAAAGTAACCAAGGTCAGAGGTAAGCAGAAACTATACATACCGCGTGCTGTCGCTTCTTTCTGTACAAAAAATCCTCACCATTTTATACAAAAAAATTGCGCATGGTCAGGATTAAACCAATTGTGAACTCATAATCTGTACTTCGAAGAACCAAGTTTTCTCAATCTAAGACAAGAGTATAAATAATGATATGAAAATGAATAATCATAATATAAACCAAGTTCTCGTATGATGGGCAGGAGTTACATTTCAAAAATAGTTTGTAACGCATGGCAATACAATGTGATAATCAGGCTTCAGTCATAATGGGTGAAGAATGCCTACCAGTATATCTACATCTCAGGCCTAATAAGAAACAATGAAAATGCAGTCAAGATGGTGAACAAGCTAACTTTCTTTCCCATTGAATCTTTGATATAACCACGGAAGTGCGAACCAATGACTTTGAGCTTGTCAAATGGACGCTTCTCCCATAGTTCTTTATGCCCCCTTCAATACTTGTTTCCTTTGCTGCCTGCACATAGGAGCGGTTTAGATACCAAGACGACATAAGATATAATATATATCCATTCAGAAGCTTTCGACTTTAGTGGTGATACAATCTAGCTGCTATGGTTACTCTAATGGACATATAAAAAGGATAAATGACAAGCCCTAGACATCAAATAAAGACTTTGTGGGAGGTAACATCCTTCTCGATATGACTTCATGAAAAGTCCCACATAGCGTATATAAGTCTTAGCATGCGGCATGTACCTTTTGTCAATGTCAACATACTCAAATAGGAATAGGTCTTCTTCACCAAGTTCCAATGTAATAGGTTGTTGAGAAAAAAGATGCAATACCAAAGGTAAGAACAGTCTCTTGGCCAGTATATTCTAATAATTAGTCTAGAGGAGAAAAAACGCATAATGGGTGATAAATTAGTACAAAGATAAATAAAATTATAGAAATGTGGAACAAACCTTGACCTTAGGAGTTGCGGGAACCATAATCATTTTACCAGTTTCATAGCTCCCAATAAATGCAACCTGGGAGTTCATCCATCTCCTCACCTGATGACCTCTTGGACTTAAGTAGAGATGATTTCTGAAACAAAATGTGAGACGTTTAATCTTGGCCTCACCCAAACACACTTCTGTACTTCCTTTCGCAAAATATATATTCAAGTAGCTTGCATATAAATTGGTGTCAAAAAAGAGCCAACTTAATCAAATGGCCTTGCTGCATATAATCGATAACCTTCAAGGTATTTGGAAGTACATATTTGTTTTATGAAAAACCATAATAAAGTTCTTTATTTGCATCTCTTGTTATAACCCATCTGAAATTTAATAAAATCTCTGAGGTGAAAAACATATATAAAATAACAGACAAAATAAGTAGGATTGAGCACATCCCATGTGTTGTGTCAAGGGTAATTGTCAAGATTTTTAAGGACGACCCATCATGAACCAACACCTGCACAATGGTCTAGTTCAGTAAACAAAATCAAAGTTCAGAAGCATGTTAACTAACAGCTAAGAAAGCATCTTGAAGCAGAGGAAATATCATGAGAGCTTGATTAGCATTGTTCTCCACAAGTTGACTACTCCTTTTTTTCAGCGTTGACCTCCATATGAAATATCTTATAAAGCATTGCAAGCTAGAAAATATGTAATACACACTGGAAGAATAAAAAGAATGTACCTTGAGGCTCTTCTCATCCTTTTCTGGAATAGTTCTTCTCATTCTTTTCTAGAATAGCTTTTTTTTAGCATAGTGCTTACCCGATGTTCTAGAAAATTCACTGATAACAGGAACAACAAAGATTACATTGCATCAAAGAAACAAAAAAAAATGCAGCCAAGTAATTCTAGCATGGTACTCCCTCCGTAAACTAATATAAGAGCGTTTAGATTACTACTTTAGTAATCTAAACACTTACATTAGTTTATAGAGGGAGTACTACTTCACTATTCAGCATGCTTTTGTATCAATCTACACTTGTGCCCCACTAAAAATCCTTTGTAAACCACCACTTCAATCTAGTGTTGGGATAAAAATAAAATGTCGAATATAATCCCTCAACAGCAACATACATATGTGCCATCCAGTTATCCACCTGCAAAGCAAAATCATCGGCATCAGTAGGATGTCCAAAGCATGCTATAGTCTAGCCGTCCCAAACTTTTCTATGATTTTGAAAACAAAAACTATGATTTCAAAACGGAAGCATCAGCTTTTGACTCATCGATTAATCCTGAGATATAAAAACTGAGAAATAGCAAAGGGCAATGCTTTGGTCAAGAGAATTAGGCAAGACTAATCACGGCACTGTACCAAAGTAGCAGTCGTGTGTGGTGTTCAGTACAAGTGTGTATGGGGAGATGGTGATGGACGCTCTTGTTTGACATGCCAATAAAATGCCAAGATAATTAGCAGAATTCAAGGAGGAGATGGAGAACCTGGTGGCCGCCTCGCCGGATGCCTTCTCCGCAGCTTGACACCGTGCCGTCGACGCCAGTGTGTGCACGCGCTCCTCGCCTTATGGTTCCATTCAATGCGTGATGCATCGTCTTACTGCAACGACCCGTGGCCGCTGAAACTAATCACACACGCATGCATACACACCAGATCAAAGATCAGGTGTTGCCGGCTCAAGACTACTGATGCACATGAAGCTTATAGACAGACATTGGGTACAGAGGAGGACGACCATGGAGGCCGATGTGGGAGGCGCAAGAAGGTGATGCGCCCCGGTGGTACTGCCGTCCAGAAAAAGTGCGCGTACGGCCTCGGCGCGGAGGAGACGAAGCCGGAGCTATGCAGATGGATGAGGGTATGGACGCGGCCGACGGCGGTCTTGCGCAGGCTCACCGGCGGCGACGTGGGAGCGCGCCGGTTGCCAGCAACTGGATGACGGCGAAGGGGGTGGCTCGGGGCGGGTGGGGGGGGGGTGGCTCCGGTTGCGGCTGACGGCCGCGGGAGGAACGACGGGGTGGCGAGAGGTCGTGCAGGCGTGGAGGAACGGCCCGTGTGGGAGGAGGAGGGGGCGAGAGGATTTTTTTAAACCGCGGGGCAGGGTTAGCGATCGACTTAACGCGTGGTTTGTGCGTAAACACGGGAGAACGTCGATAACTGCCACACGTGTGGACGTTAAAGGATATGCCCACACGTTCTGTGTGGTGTTTAAGAGGACCAACTCACACGCTTGTGTATGAGCAAAACAACTAACACCCACATGCCTTTTTTTTCCTCCCGATCCCTCTTATACGTGTGCGTGTGAGCGAAATAGATAACGCCCACACGCCCGGTACGTCAGGCCTCGTACCTCGTGGTCCCGCATGCCTCACGTGACACTTTACCGCGCGCACGCAGTTGCCATGGGCCGGACCCTCGTCTATGTTCGTTTAATTGCAGTTGCCATGTCATTTGAACTACGATTGCCATGTCGGACAACTACGATTGCCATATCCGCTCAAGCTGCGATTGCCATCTCAGTCAAAGTTCAGATTGTCTTTTGGACAACTACGATTGTTGCCATGTGTGGTCAGTCTCTGCATTGCCATGATTTCAAAACTTTAGGAGTTGCCACCTACTAACACTAGGCGATTACCATGTAGCACTTCGAAAAAATGGCATGGCAAAAAAACATGCTCGGGTAAAAGAGAGAGTTGCCATGTGCTCAAAAGCACGTTAGGGCAGTTGCCATGTAAAAAAAAGAGTTGCCATCTGCTTACGTGCACGCTAGGGCAGTTTACCATGTACCATGCAAAACATATGGCAACTGACATGTTCGGGTAAAAAAAAGAGAGTTGTCATGATGTAGGGTGGAACCCTAATCAGAGATCTTTCACGTTTGGAGGGGATCCTACGAGGGAAACACGATGAACGGGCGGAAGAACACAAGGAAACACACACAAGAGGAACACTAAACCGACAAGTTTCGATTACACAAGGGCTAGATCACCGAACACATAAGGTAGCACAAGGTTCAAAATCAACAAAGGGAAAGATACACGAGTAGCCGATCTTCTCCTAGAGGAGGTCTTGATGGTCTTCCCTTGAAGGGGTCTTGAATCCGCTTGGGGGATCTTCTCCGAAGAGGTCGTGAACTCCGAGGAGAAGTACCAAGTGGATGAGCAAGGGCTCTCACACCAAAGATGAGCCAAACCAATGCTAACCCTAACTAGGAGGAGGTGGGAGAGTATTTATAGTTTACGGGACGAAAGGGTACAGGCCTCGGCCCAAGTGGTCACTGACGACGGGGGCGGAAGTTCAGGCGCGGAAGTTCGGGTAGGTCCGCCTAAGCCGAGAGTTGACGCTGGTGGAGCTGGGCTGGCTTCCGGGGCGGAAGGTCAGGCGGGCCGAAAGTTCCGGGGCGGGTTAAGGCAGGTTCCGGCTAACGAGAAAGTGGGCAGGCCGGATGGTCGATGTCGTCGGGGCCGGAAGTTCGGGCTGGCGGAAGTTCGGGTGAGGCCGGAAGTTCCGGCTATCCAGTGTTGGCGCTTGTCGTTTCTTCTTGACTCTGGTTCCTTGGCTTGAGCGTTGTACCGATCACGCATAGTGTCTCGGACTTAGGTAGTAGCCATGTCTCCTTTGGAAGGAAAAGGGAAATCGAATGGGAGTGATGTCACCTCGGATTGAATAGCACGAGCTCTTGCTCTTGGCATGGGTCCACTTGGAGCTTGGATAGTTGATGGAAGGTCCATGGGGATGACGAAGGATGCTCGCATCATATCCCCCCTTGTGAAAGATCCGACCTCGGATCAAGATCTTCATCACCATGGTACGGTGCGAGGTCCTTGACGTTGAAGATGTCGCTCACATTGTACTTGTCTCGTGGTAGGTCGATCTTGTAGGCGTTGTCGTTGTAGCGTGCTAGCACCTTGAAAGGTCCATCGGCTCGAGGGAGAAGCTTGGACTTGCGTTCGTTGGGGAAGCGGTCCTTGCGAAGGTGTAGCCACACTAGATCACCAATGTTGAAGACCATGGGTTGCTTGTTGACGTTGAGCTTGGTCGCTAGTCGTTGTACTTGGCGCTCGATAGTTTGTCTTGTATCCTCATGCATCTTCTTGCTGTAGCTTGCTCATGCACTTGCATCCATGTTGGTGCGCTCTTGGAGAGGAAGCGGTAGAATGTCCAATGGTGACAACGGGTTGAAGCCGTAGACGATCTCGAAGGGGGACTTGCCGGTAGTCGAGTGTGTTTGCGCGATTGTAGGCGTGCTCGGCGATGGGTAGACATGCCTCCCATTCCTTGATGTTCTTCTTGATCAAGGCCAAGTAGAGTGGAGAGGTGCGGTTCGTCACCTCCGTTTGACCGTCGGTTTGAGGATGGTATGCGGATGAGAACAAGAGCTTGATTCGAGCTTGGCGCATAGGGTCTTCAAAAGTAACTCAAGAACTTGGCGTCACGATCGGAGCGATTGTCTTTGGTACTCCATGGAGTCGCAAGATTTCCTACAAAAAGATTTGCAATATGTGAAGCATCGTCTATCTTGTTGCAAGGAATGAAATTTGCCATCTTGGAAAATCTATCCACAACAACAAACACAGAATCCTTTCCATTTTGAGTTCTAGGCAAACCAAGTACAAAATCCATGCTAATGTCTTCCCAAGGTTGATAGGGAATAGGAAGAGGCATGTAAAGACTGAGATTGAGCTTTAGACTTAGCTTTGCGACATGTAGAGCAACGGTTGGTGAAGCATGAGACGTCGCGGAACATCTTGGGCCAAAAGTAGTTCTTGGAGAGCGTGGCGAATGTCTTGTCGCGTCCAAAGTGTCCCATGAGTCCGCCTTCATGAGCTTCTTGCAAAAGGAGTAAACGAAGAGAAGACTCGGGAATGCATAGTTTGTTAGCTCTCATAAGATAACCATCATTGATATAATATTGTTCCCAAGACGTATGCGTCAAACACTTAGCATAAGGAAAAGCAAAAGATGGGTCGTTAGCATATAAGTCTTTTATTTGCTCAAAGCCAATAACATTCAACTCAAGTTTAGTGACAAGAGTGCATATGCGTGAAAGTGCATCGGCAACTACATTTTCCTTACCCTTAATGATTTGATGACATAAGGAAAAGATTCAATAAATTCACTCCATTTGGCATGACGCTTGTTCAACTTAGTTTGGCCTTTTAAGTACTTAAGCGTTTCATGATCGGTATGGATGACAAACTCATGAGGTCTAAGGTAATGTTCCCAAACATGTAGCACACGCACTAGGGCATATAATTCCTTGTCATAGATGGGATAGTTAAGTTGAGCACCGGAGAGTTTTTCACTAAAATATGCAATTGCTCGTTTTTCTTGCATCAAAACTCCGCCAATTCCGGTACCACTTGCATCACAATGAACCTCAAAAGTTTTGTCAAAATTGGGCAAAGCAAGAATCGGAGCATGAGTAAGCAAAGACTTGAGCTCATCAAAAGCGGTGGATTGCAAAGATCCCCAAACAAAAGGAGTATTCTTCTTACTCAAGGCATGCAAAGGAGCGGCAATTGTGCTAAAGTTTTTGACAAAGCGACGATAAAAACCCGCAATACCAAGAAAGCTACGCACTTGTTGCAAATTGGTGGGTTGGGGCCAAGTTTTAATTGCTTCAATTTTAGATTCATCAACATGGACACCCTTTGAGGAAACAACAAAACCCAAGAAAACCACTTTGTCAACACAAAATCTGCATTTTTTCATGTTTGCATAAAGACTTTCCTTGCGAAGGGTTTGCAAAACAACCCTAACATGATCAAGATGTTCTTTCATGGTTTTGCTAAACACAAGAATATCGTCGAAGTAAACCACAACAAAGACTCCAATATAAGGACGAAGCACATGATGCATAAGACGCACGAAAGTACCGGGAGCCTCCGATAGACCCATAGGCATCACTAACCACTCATACAAGCCAAATTTGGTTTTGAAAGCAGTTTTCCATTCATCACCCTCTTGTATGCGAATTTGATAATAGCCACTTTTAAGATCAATTTTTGAGAAAAAGTTGGCTCCACTAAGTTCATCAAGCATATCATCTAAGCGAGGAATGGGATGCTTATAGTAACAGTAATAGCATTTATAGGTCTACAATCGAACACAAGCGGAAACTTCCATCGGGTTTAGGCACAAGTATAACGGGAACGGCACAAGGGCTTAAGCTTTCACGTACATGACCGTTGTCGATGAGTTGTTGTACTTGCCTTTGAATTTCCTTGGTTTCTTCGGGATTGACTCGGTATGGAGCTTTGTTTGGTAGAGGCGCTCCGGGGATGAGGTCGATTCGATGTTCAATGCCTCGAAGAGGAGGTAGACCCGGAGGTAGCTCATCGGGGAAAATATCATGGAATTCCTGCAAAAGAGATTGAAACACTAAAGGTAGCTCATGAGATGTGTTAGTTGTGGGCTCTCCATCCTTGCACACAAGGACAAAGTGCATCACACTAGATGGGTTCTCACACACTTCTCTCATCTCACTTTTGGTGGCGAATATGATGAGGTTTTTCTCTCTAGGCGAAGAGGCGCTCAAGTTTGGCTTGTGGCTCTCACTCACTTTTTGGTGGATCACTTTCTCACTCTTCTCTCCATGATGTGTGTCTTGCTTGTCGGCTAACACTTGACTAGGAGACATAGGTCGTAGCACATATTCCTTCCCTTTCATCTTGAAGCTATAGTGATTGGTACGCCCTTGTGGAAGACACCACGGTTGAATTACCATGGTCGACCAAGAAGGAGGTGGCAAACGGTCATTGGGACCACATCACAATCCAGAGTGTCCTCATAAGCACCGATTTTGAAGGAGACTTGGACCGTATGCTCGACTCGTATAGTGCCGGAGTCACTTAGCCATTGAACCTTGTATGGATGCGGGTGCTTCCTCTTGACCAATTGAAGCTTGGAGCATAGTTCTTCACTTGCCAAGTTGTGGCAACTACCTCCGTCGATGATGACCTTGACGGATCTCCCCTTGATGCCGGCCTTTGTGTGGAAGATGTGGCATCTTTGGTCGTCTTCTTGTTGGTGCTGAAGATTTAAGACCTTGGAGACCACGAGAGCGGGGCTCGAATCCTCATCACAAAAGACTTGATCATCTTCATCTTCGTTCACTCGCCGGTGCATGGCCACTTGCTCAAGAGCTTCCATCTCCTCTTCACTCATGGAGTCATAGGTGCCATCGTCGTTGAGGATCATGGTGCGCTTGTTGGTGCATTCGTAGGATTTGTGGCCTCGGCCGCCGCAAGTGAAACACTTGATGGAGCTTGTCTTGACGGTCTCATTGTTTGGAGTAGATGATGAAGCACGCGGCTTGAAGTTGCTTGTAGTAGGAGGAAGACGACTTGAACTTGTCATAGTTTTCTTGTAACTTGACTTGTCGTTGTTGCTTGTAGAAGGTTTGGTTGATGTAGATGTTGGAGGAGTTGTTGAAGATTGGTTGTTGGAGAAGCCGTACGTTTTGGACGAGTACTTGGCGTATTTGAAGTCATCTTGCACTTGACGTTCCGCCTTTGTAGCTTGATGCACGAGCTCAATGAGAGTGGAGTACGGTTGGAAGTCGGCGATCTTCTTGATGGGATGATTGAGTCCATTCAAGAAATGTGCCATTGTTTGCTCATCATCTTCCTTCACATTGGCTTGAATCATGGCTATCTCCATTTTCTTGTAGTATTCTTCAACACTCTTTGTTCCTTTCTTGAGAAGTTGGAGTTTCTTGAAGAGGTCGCGGTTGTAGTAGGTTGGCACAAAACGTGCTCTCATGACATCCTTCATTTGAGCCCAAGTGGTGATTGGAGGTTCACCTCTTGCTTGTCGTCGCTCAATGATTTGTTCCCACCATATGAGCACATAGTCTTGGAACTCAAGTGAGGCCATAACGATCTTCTTCTCTTCCTCATAGTTGTGCAAACGAAAGATTTTGTCGACCTTTAATGCCCATGAGAGGTACTCTTCAGGGTCATTGCTTCCGTTGAACTTGGGCATGGTGAATTTGAGCTTTCCATATCGGTGCTCTTCATTTTGTTGTGGTCGAGGATGATGACACCCTTGACATGGATGACAATCATCTTCTTGTTGTTCTTGGTGTGGAGGAAGTCCATTATCAACTTGCTCTTGTTGAACTTGAGGTTGAGGTGGAGCTTGACAAGCTTGTTGAGAAGCTTGAGGAACTTGACGTTGCACACGTGGTTGGTAGTTCCTCTCTTGGATTTCTTCTCGAAGGGCTTCCTCTTGATTGCGCCGTTCGCGATTGCGGTTGGCGATGGCTCGACTTGAATCTTGAAGGGCACGTTGCGCCTCAAGAGCTTGTGCTTCTCGTTGTTGTTGTTGAAGGTTTTGAGACTCGGCATCTTGTTCGTCTTGATGTAGACGCGCTCGTTCTTCCTCTTGGCGCCTTAGTCGTTGTCATTCTTGAGCTTGGGTAAAAGCGGCTTGGTTTGATTAAGGACGAGGGACTTGCTCATCGACTTTCTCTTGTGAATGCTTGTCATGTAGCAGGTTGCGAGATGCATGACGGTCTTGACGCGCGGCTCGTCGAAGGGTGTTCGATGACGGTGTACTTGAGTCGTAGAAGGTGTCGTCGGAGTGTCGACTCGGGCGGCTCCGTCTTGATGATGACGAAGTGGAATGATGTCGGTTCCTCATCAAGGCGCGGATCTCGTCCATTCTTGCATCATTCTCTTGTTTGTGCGTGTCGAACTTGTTGTCAAAGTAGTCCCTTTGTACGTTGCTCGGAGAGTCGCAAGTCGGTGGCGAGATTGTCGATGCAGTCGCTCATTGCTTGTTTCTCTTGATGTAACGCTCGTTGTGCACCAAAGAGGTGGCTCTTGGTGACGAATGAAGACATGTCGTTGTCTTGCTCGATGAAGAGTGGGTTGGTAGAGGTACTTGGCCTATCCATCATTCTAAGCAAAATATGTGAGTGGAAGAAGGAGAAGAACTTATACCAATGTACCTTTGACCGATGTTGATGATGAATCAAGTTCACCCAAATGCGGACAATGAAATAGCACTATTGGTACCAATCCTTGTCGGTTCTCACACCTACACAAATAAAAGCTTATGGTGGAGCTTGGTGAGGATGGTGGCATAAAATTTGATGCAATTGTAAGTGAGATTCAATAATGTTGGAAAAGATTCACAATTTGCAAATGCAACAAGTTGACCAAGCAATTAGATGGACACGAAAACACACACGCAAATAGATAAGTGGGATTGTGCAAACCAAAAGTGAGCCAAAATGTGGAATCCACGAAAATGCTCTTGTTGCACAATACTAGAGAGACGCTAGCACGATTGCATAATAGGCGGATACGGAACTTGTGTACAACCTACTAGGCAAAAATGCAACTATCTCTATCCCACGTATGCTATATGTATGGTATTTCGGTGCTATGATCCAAGATAATCCAATATGACAATCTTAATGTAGGATGATGCTATGGTTCTTGCTTATAAGCTCTTTGCTTATCTTTCCTCTTTGCTTAAAAGCTTGGGTGGCTCTTTCACTTTTGAGCTCTTTTCTCATGCAAAACTTCACGAACCAAGATAGCACCTGTGTATGCTATGACAACTTTGTGACACACAAATGGATCCCAATATATGCACCACGGTGGTATGGTATGTACGTTATGGAGTATGATCACTAATGTGCACAAGTTATGTTGCCTGCAATACTCAAAGGCTAGTCTCGATGGGTAAGCAACGCAAAAGATGGCTATGATGTTTATCAATTCAATGGCAAGGTTTGGACAAAGATGTCGTCGAGATTACCGTCCTTGCTTACGGTCGAGGTTCCAAACGGATGTGAAATGTGGACGATGATGATGCACGGTCTTCAGTACGTTGGCGAAGATGCCGCTGCACCGAGGTTGAAGCTGCCGAAGAAGCGGGGGTCACCGGAGATGCGCGAACTTTCTGTCTAGGCCGGAAGTTCCGGGCAAGACGGAAGGTCCGGGGGCCGGAAGTTCTGGGCTGGGCCGGAAGTTCCGGGGGTCGGGAATCTGCCAAGAAAAGGAACTTCGGGATCGAGGGTTTGGGCGGAAAAAATGGGGGGAAAACCCAAATCCTGAGGGGAAAAGTAGGAATTCGAGGGGAAGAAAGGTAGGGATGCTAGATCCACTCGAAGCAAAGCAAATCCACGGATCAAATCCAACAAAACACCATCATACCAACAAATCACAAAAAATTTTGGGGCTATTTTTGGTGGGGAATTTTTGGATTTAGGACGAAAACAACAAAATCAAGCTAGAAAACACGGGGTAGGGGCTCCAAAAAACGTGATCAACGTGGCTCATGATACCATATGATGTAGGGTGGAACCCTAATCGGAGATCTTTCACGTTTGGAGGGGATCCTACAGGGGAAACACGATGAACGGGCGGAAGAACACAAGGAAACACACACAAGAGGAACACTAAACCGACAAGTTTTGATTACACAAGGGCTAGATCACCGAACACATAAGGTAGCACAAGGTTCAAAATCAACAAAGGGAAAGATACACGAGTAGCCGATCTTCTCCTAGAGGAGGTCTTGATGGTCTTCCTTGAAGGGGTCTTGAATCCGCTTGGGGATCTTCTCCGAAGAGGTCGTGAACTCGAGGAGAAGTACCAAGTGGATGAGCAAGGGCTCTCACACCAAAGATGAGCCAAACCAATGCTAACCCTAACTAGGAGGAGGTGGGAGAGTATTTATAGTTTACGGACGAAAGGGTACACGGCCTCGACCCAAGTGGCACTGACTGCAGCAGTAGGAAGTTCCGGCGCCGGAAGTTCCGGCGAGGTCCGCCTAAGCCGAGAGTTGACGCTGGTGGAGCTGGGCTGGCTTCCGGGGCCGGAAGGTCTGGCGGGCGGAAGTTCGGGCCGGGTTGAGCGAGTTCGGGCTAACGAGAAAGTGGGCAGGCCGGGTGGTCGATGTCGTCGGGGCGGAAGTTCGAGTGGCGGAAGTTCCGGGCTATCCAGTGTTGGCGCTTGTCGTTTCTTCTTGACTCTGGTTCCTTGGCTTGAACGTTGTACCGATCACGCATAGTATCTCGGACTTAGGTAGTAGCCATGTCTCACTGGAAGGAAAAGGGAAATCGAATAGGAGTGATGTCACCTCGGATTGAATAGCACGAGCTCTTGCTCTTGTCATGGGTCCACTTGGAGCTTGGATAGTTGATGGAAGGTTCATGGGGATGACCGAAGGATGCTCCGCATCATGTCATCTGCTTGCTATCACACTAGGACAGTTGCCATGTACACTGTAAAACGCATGGCAACTGGCAGCTTGGGTGTGGGAGAGGAGGCGGACGTGTGGGCGAGATGGCAAACGCCCACACACCAGCCCTTATGCGTGACTAAAAATTGCTGTGTGGGTGAACTGCTAAACGCCCACACACCGGCCATTCCGTGTGGTAATACGGATGTGTGCGAACTATGTCACACACCACACACGCGCCTTGTCCTATGTGACACAGAAAATCGGCCAGATTGTGTCAAGATTCATGCATATAATATTGGATGGTGATGGATGCGTGTGGTCGAGATGG
Organism: Aegilops longissima; assembly: GCA_021605205.1. Taxonomy (NCBI): domain Eukaryota; kingdom Viridiplantae; phylum Streptophyta; class Magnoliopsida; order Poales; family Poaceae; genus Aegilops; species Aegilops longissima. Next base: position 211,621,352 of record CM038680.1, read on the forward strand.
TCAACGCCCACACGTGTGGGCATTAACATTTCTGTTCTTTTATAAAGATACTCCCTCCGTCTCAAAATAAGTGTTCAAGCATAGTATAACTTTGTACTAAAATTATACTAAGCTTGAGACACTTATTTTAAGACGGAGGGAGTAGTAGATAGATAGATGGCACTTGCCCACCGATTGAAAATCTGCCCAACAAAATCAGCACGAAAATTGCTCCTTTCCTTCAGTACCGAACCAAAATGTTCGAACCAAAAAGTAAACTACACGCCATGCAAAAGTTCTGCACGTTCCCTCTCTCTCCTCTTATTCCGCCAACGTCTCTTTCTCTATTATTTTGCGATCTCCAAGGACAGGTGACGTGATGGTTAGTACTTTACTTGGCAGCACAAGTTTCCAAACGCCCTAGTACTCCCTTTGGACCTTCTCACGTGACAGCTCCCTCTTTTTCTTTCTTTTTACTACTAGCACAAATGCCCGTGCTTTGCAACATGTGCTATTATGCACATAACAAAAATGCCCGTGCATTGCAACGGTACAAAATAACTAACAATTAATACCTTCCTTCTTCACCATTGTTTAAACGAGTAGTAAATTTTCGCCGGTCGATTTTTTTTATTTTTTTAGAATTCGTTTAGGTGTTGTTTCAAAATAATCACTCGAATAATTAGTATCAATTAATATGTAATTATTTTGGAATTAGTAACACTCAAATAATTAGTATCACTTAATCTGTACTTATTTTAGAATTAGTAAAAAGTTTGGGTGTTGTTTTAAAATAATCAATCGAATAATTAGTATCGCTTAATCGATAATTATTTTAGAATTAGTAAAAAATACCGGTATATGTAGGGCGTATGGAAAAGAAATACCCGTATATGTAGACTAGGTCTCACGGTTAGCAGGTGAGACCACACGATAGTTGACCGTGGATTATTAAATCACAAAGCATCTAATCTCTCCTCCCGATTTGGTGAGGATGGGGTAGATCTTTGTGATGAACGAATGCATCATCCATCGAATAATCTCATCTGCTAACCCGTGAGACCTGGTCTTATAGAATTCTTTTCCTGGGCGTATGTACGCTGCATGCATGCTGTAGCCAATCCATGCAGACATCTCATTATGTGGTCTTTGCATATACTTTTTGATGAAGAAATCTTTGACTTCATTTAATTGGTCTTGCCGCACCTTCCTATTATATGGTCTTACTTTCTAAGAAATCCATCCGAATATCCCCTCTATACCCGAACATCCCATCAAATGCAAATAAAGGGCAGCTAGCCCATCTGGTTCTGTCTCCTCGTCAATTAAGGGCAGTGGATCGAAACGTTTTTTTGCCTAAACAAACATACTTCAAGGAGTGCGGGTTAATTGCCAGAAGATTCGTTGGATGGGCTAAGGCCCATGCTAGCCGATTGAGGCATACTGGGCTTCGTTGGGACATCGAGGGATGAATTTTTCTCCAACCACGTACGAAAACTTCCACAAGGACGTGCGGACCATAAATTGGTACCACCTTGCTTATAGTACGATTTTATCTATACAAATCGTAAAAGCGTATTATGACATGATAAGAAAGCGTATTGTGACGGTGAATTTATGGAGTTAATCCGTGCTTTATTATTAGGGAAAGATATACTCACGGTTTGCAAGGGAATGAATCCCAACAGCCGTATGCACTTCCTTTTTTAAATTCCAACGTGAGGAGTACTCCCTCCGTCCGGAAATACTTGTCATCAAAATGAATAAAAGAGGACATCCTCTTTTATCCATTTTGATGACAAGTATTTTCGTGTACATCCTCTTTTATCCATTTTGATGATAAGTATTTTCGGACGGAGGGAGTAAGTTCCAAGGCATAATTCTCCATGCACAAATTAGATTTTCCTCCTCCCTCACTTGTGCACCCTGCCAATTTCTCTCTCCCACTTTTTTTCAAGATCCAAACTCCAACGCACGTGCTCTTTCCTTCCTTTTTTTGCCTTGTGGATCAAACAAATCTGGACGACTTTTATCTCTTGGTCTCTCTCTCCAAAAAGCACCTACGGGATCAACACTTGCCACAAAATATCTCTTTTTTCTTGAATCTTTTCACAAATTTTCTCTCCATGAGATAATGATGCTCCAAGACGGCGATGAATGCCAGCAACGGATGGATGATGGTGATGGCGACAACGGTGCGAAGAAAATTAGTGGCAAAGAAAGATCACAAAGAAGTGGATGATAGTGTGTGCATACACGATGTGAACAAAATGTGACTAGAACTCGAAACTAAAAGACTAGGCACTAAAAACCAGCAACTTGACACACAATGCAACTGAAAATTTAACAATGCAAAAACTAAGTGGCAATGGCGAAAAGGCTCAGACTGTCTGGGATATGATGAACTAACCTAATTTTTTGTGGCTTTTTCTTGAACTCTAGGTATGAAGGACAGATGCGATCTAGACTAGTAAAAAAACTGGGAAATCTCACTGAGCAACCTGAAAACTGATACCACTTGATAGAGGCGAGGGTGTCCTGATCTTTCGATGATATGATAACTATCGATTTGGTGGAGACGACTTTGACGATCCGACTACAAACGTGCATGATGTTGCGCCTTAGCAATCGCTAAACCAACTCTGAGAGGTTATTGACCACGCCGGAGCACAATCAACCTGACCACGAAGGTCTATTCCTGCAAGCAATCGAAGAACAAGCAAGAATATGATTAAACAATTTGAATATTGCGAATATGGATGAAGTGGAGACAAACGAAGTACACGAAGTTGCAGCGATGGCTAACTTTTAACTAAATAAAACCCAAGTCTAAACGATACCTTGTGGCCTTTGTCCCGTCCAACCCCTTCAAGCTAATCTACGTTGCGATGGCTCCACACCTAAGTCCTTTCACAAGGGCATCTGCCGTGACAAAACCACGGCAGTTGGCGCCCACCATGGGGCCAGAGCACGGTGGTTTTGAGTTCTTGAATGGCAACTTCACAGGGATCGAAGGATATTCCATGGGCCGGATGACTAAGAGTCGCTGCGATAAGCTCTACATCGATGACGCTGGCTGGGGCCCTGATACGTCTCTAACGTATCTATATTTTTATTGTTCCATGCTATTATATTATCTATTTTGGATGTTTTATATGCATTAATATGCTAATATATATTATTTTTGGGACTAACCTATTAACCTAGAGCCCAGTGCCAGTTCCTATTTTTTCCCAGTTTTTGAGTTTCGCAGAAAAGGAACACCAAACGGGGTCCAAACGGAATAAAACTTTCGCGATGATTTTTCTTGGACCAGAAGACAACCGGGAGACTTGGAGATGAAGTTGGAGGAGCCACAAGGACAGAGGGCACGCCTAGGGGGGTGGGGCGCCCCCACCCTTGTGGGCCCCTTGCGCACCTCCTGACCTAATTCTTTCGCCTATATATTCCCATATATCCCCAAACCACCAGAAGCATCCACGAAAACACTTTTCCACCGCCGCAACCTTACATGCCGTGAGATCCCATCTAGGGACCTTTTCAGCACCTGCGGAGGGGATTTGATCACGGAGGGCTTCTACATCAACTCTATTGCCGTTCTGATGAAGCGTGAGTAGTTTACCACAGACCTACGGGTCCATAGCTAGTAGCTAGATGGCTTCTGCTCTCTCTTTGATTCTCAATACCATGTTCTCCTCGATGTTCTTCGAGATCTATTCGATGTAATACTTTTTTGTGATGTGTTTGCCAAGACCCGATGAATTGTCGATTTATGATCAACTTATCTATGAATATTATTTGAATCTTCTCTGAATTCTTTTATGCATGATTTGATATCTTTGTAATTCTCTTTGAACTATCGGTTTGGTTTGGCCAACTAGATTGGTTTTTGTTGCAATGGGAGAAGTGCTTAGCTATGGGTTCAATCTTGCGGTGTCCTTTCCCAGTGACAGTAGGTGCAGTAAGGCATGTATTGTATTGTTGCCACCGAGGATAAAAAGATGGGGTTTTCATCATATTGCTTGAGTTAATTCCTCTACATCATGTCATCTTACTTAATGCATTACTCCGTTCTTTATGAACTTTATACTCTAGATGCATGCTGGATAGCGGTCGATGTGTGGAGTAATAGTAGTAGATGCAGAATCGTTTCGGTCTACTTGGCACGGACGTGATGCCTATATTCATGATCATTGCCTTGGATATCGTCATAACTTTGCGCTTTTCTATCATTTGCTCGGCAATAATTTGTTCACCCATCGTATTATTTTCTATCTTGAGAGAAGCTTCTAGTGAAACCTATGGCCCCCGGGTCTATTCTCCATCATATAAGTTTCCGATCTACTATTTTGCAATCTTTTACTTTCCGATCTATAAACCAAAAATATTTACTTTACTGTTTATCTATCTCTATCAGATCTCACTTTTGCAAGTAACTGTGAAGGGATTGACAACCCCTTTATTGCATTGGGTGCAAGTTGTTTGATTGTTTGTGCAGGTATTTGGTGACTTGAGCGTTATCTCCTACTGGATTGATACCTTGGTTCTCAAACTGAGGGAAATGCTTACTCTACTTTGCTGCATCACCCTTTCCTCTTCAAGGGAAAAACCAACAGAAGCTCAAGAAGTAGCAGTCCCTGTGGTCGACCCAATCGAGTACGGGTACCGGGTCCCCTTCAGCAGAATTCATGTCTTCATCGGCAAGATCGGTAGTCAGAGCCTGACCCGGACACCTGCACCGACATCGTCAAGACGACTCAGCGTGCGCGACCCGCCAGGGTTCGACCCGACCGGAAGCACGTTTTCATTGACTTTGTTCATGGGGCGGATCTTGAGGAAGATTCAGCATCTATGGAGAGACGGCCATCTATTCAGGTGATGATCCTCGACCGAAGAAACCATATCAATCTATCAGCTTCAGGATGGCGGGCTTGGGTGCTATTCCGATGGTGATAGTATTCCGGACCCTTATGAGCCGCCGAGCAGGGCTGCTATTTTTATGGCTGGTATGCAACCAATGGTAAATTCATCAACGGCTGCGGCTATGACATCCGGCTCAACTACTACCGCGACGGCTGGGGCAAGCGGTTCAGTTGGGCTGCCGACTCAAGTTTTATCTGAGCTCTTGGGCACCTTGACGACTCTGTTAGCCCCGTAGGTGACTCCAGCAAATCAAGCACAACATAACACAGAAATTGAAAAGGAGCAGGAAGAGGTGGCCAAAGCCCAAGAAGATCTTAATGCAGAGAATGCCAGGATGGCGACAGAGCGAGCTTCGATGGAGGCCGAGTCACAGCGGATAAGGGTAGAAGCTTTTCGTCTGAGTCTAGATCAGAATTCGTCCAATGTTGTTCTTCAAAGGAGGCACCAGAGCCGGCTACCTTCGCAGTTTGAGGGACAGAATCTTTTTAACACACCTGGGGCAGGAGCAAGTAACCCACCCGGTGTAACCCGGGTTGCTGAGGCGCCAGGAACCGGAGCGGCGGCCCAGCCTCGGTTGCTAGACCCGCCTCGTAGGGATCTGACCCCACCTCAATGGGTTCCAACAGCCTCTGGCCATTATTCTAACCCGGTGGGTAACATGATAGCAGCGGCTACACGACTGGTGGCTATCCCGATCAAAGGCGACTCTCCAGCTGCGATAGAGACCCGAAACACTATGGAGCTTCTTTAGACGGATGTGGCACAACAGGCGGCTTATTCATATAGTCGTGAGCGTGTTCACTCAACTCGCCACCCAAGTCGAAGCTATAGCCGGTGCATTGAGTCGCCGGCAGTTTCTAGCAGTGAGCAGCGTCGTAACCTGCCTCGTAATGATGACCCGCCCCATGGACCTAACCCGACCCGAGATGACAATATGCTGAACAATGCTCAGGCCATTGTGGATCAAGCTAGAGCCCGTCGTGAGGCGGAATTGGCAGCTCAATTGGGGGCTCATCAGCAATTTCCAGTAAACCCTTCGGCATATGTTGAAGCTGGGACAACTTCAGGGCAGTTGGTGTGCCATGTCTGGTACCGGCTCTAAGCAATGATCGTTGGCCCAAGGATTTGAAGGGCCCTCATAAGGTTCCTAATTACACAGCTGATGTTCCTCCTGAGGCTTGGATTAAGAGCTATGAGATAGCTATGGAGATGCTAGATGTTAATGATGTTGTATGTGCCAAGTACTTCACAATGATGTTGGATGGACCGACTCGAACCTGGTTGAAAGGATTACCCGCCAATTCCATCAATTCATGGGTTGAGTTAAAGGCCCATTTCATTCAGAACTTTAAGGGAACATGTAAGCTGCCTCTGACGATTATTGATCTGGATAACTGTGTGCAGCGGGAGGATGAGTCGGCCCACCATTGGGTCCGTCGAGTCTCAACTATTATCCATCGATTAGATAGCATTAAGGCAGGTTCAGCTGTTCTGGTCTTGGAGAAGAATTGTCAGTTTACCCCCCCCCTTAAGCAGAAGTTGGGAGGCTTAAGCGTCATTGCAACGACATGGGAGAGCTCATGGTGGCTCTCGTCAAGTATGCCGACTCGGACACCACTAAAGCCCCTGGATCTGATGATGAAAAATCCAGTAAGGGGAAGAAGAGTGGAAACAGAAAGGGTCAGAACGGTGGCAAGCGCAGACAGCTCGATGGCGGGTCCGATCTTGTAGCTAACACTGGATATAAAAACCAGCGCCGTAATGGCAATGGTAAGCAGGCCTTTGGAGGGAAAAACTTTAATATCGAGGCGATGATGAATGAGCCTTTCCCAAAACGCAGCCTGCCCAATAAACCGGCGGCTCATGCTTGGAAGGACTGTTTTATCATGTGAGAGTACAAGAATTCCAACTTCAATCAGAATCATGGTAATAAAAATGGCCCGCCCGGCGGGTCAGGATCCGCTTCACGGGGGCCCGGTTTTGGTGGTGGCGGCTCATATTCCGGGTATCACGGACATGGTAACCAGGGTGGTTATAACCAATAGTCTGGTCAGGGTAACCAATAGCATCAGTCAGGATATCAAAGTAATCCAAAGCAGCTTAACTGTGGCCAGTATCATGTTTTCACCACGAGTCTTTGCAAGCGAGGTCAGAAGTTCATAAACGCGCGGTTAGTGCAATTGAGCTGGCGGTACCTCAATACTTGCGGTGGTCAGAGCAGCCAATCACATGGAGTCGAGAGGATCACCCGCCCCGGGTTGACAATATGAGTCAACTAGCGTTGGTGGTAGCCCCTCAGGTTGGGGGTTATAAATTTACTAAAGTGTTCATGGATGGTGGCAACAGCATCAATATCCTTTACTATGATACCTTTCACCGGATGAATTTAACTGATAAGGAGCTTAAGCCATCTTCTATAGTTTTTCATGGTGTGGTACGTGGTAAGTCGGCATATCTGCTACTTCTTGAGCTTCCATTGGTTTTTCCCTTGAAGAGGAAAGGGTGATGCAGCAAAGTAGAGTAAGCATTTCCCTCAGTTTGAGAACCAAGGTATCAATCCAGTAGGAGACAACGCTCAAGTCACCGAATACCTGCACAAACAATCAAACAACTTGCACCCAACACAATAAAGGGGTTGTCAATCCCTTCACGGTTACTTGCAAAAGTGAGATCTGATAGAGATAGATAAACGGTAAAGTAAATATTTTTGGTATTTTTGGTTTATAGATCGGAAAGTAAAAGATTGCAAAATAGTAGATCGGAAAGTTATATGATGGAGAATAGACCCGGGGGCCATAGGTTTCACTAGAGCTCCTCTCAAGATAGAAAATATTACGGTGGGTGAACAAACTACTGTCGAGCAATTGATAGAAAAGCGCAAAGTTATGATGATATCTAAGGCAATGATCATGAATATAGGCATCATGTCCGTGTCAAGTAGATTGAAACGATTCTGCATCTACTACTATTACTCCACACATCGACCGCTATCCAACATGCATCTAGAGTATTAAGTTCATAAAGAACGGAGTAACGCATTAAGCAAGATGACATGATGTAGAGGAATTAACTCAAGCAATATGATGAAAACCCCATTTTTTTATGCTCGATGGCAACAATACAATACGTGCCTTGCTGCCCCTACTGTCATCGGGAAAGGACACCGCAAGATTGAACCCAAAGCTAAGCGCTTCTCCCATTGCAATAAAAACCAATCTAGTTGGCCAAACCAAACCGATAGTTCGAAGAGAATTACAAAGATACCAAATCATGCATAAAAGAATTCAGAGAAGATTCAAATAATATTCATAGATAAGCTGATCATAAATCCAAAATTCATCGGATCTCGGCAAACACACCGCAAAGAAGTATTACATCGAGTAGATCTCCAAGAACATCGATGACAACATGGTATTGAGAATCAAAGAGAGAGAAGAAGCCATCTAGCTACTAGCTATGGACCTGTAGGTCTGTGGTAAACTACTCACGCTTCATCGGAAGGGCAATAGATTTGATGTAGAAGCCCTCCGTGATCGAATCCCCCTCTGGCAGGACGCCGGAAAAGGCCCCTAGATGGGATCTCATGGGTACAGAAGGTTGCGACGGTGGAAAAGTATTTTCGTGGATGCCTCTGTTGGTTTGGGGATATATGGGAATATATAGGCGTAGAAATTAGGTCAGGAGGTGCACGAGGGGCCCACAAAGGTGGGGGGCGTGCCCTACCCCCCTGGGCACACCCTCCGTCCTTGTGGTCGCCTCGTGGCTCTTCCGACTTCATCTCCAAGTCTCCTGGTTGTCTTCTGGTCCAAGAAAAATCATCGCGAAAGTTTTATTCCGTTTGGACTCCGTTTGGTATTCCTTTTCTGTGAAACTCAAAAATAGGGATAAAACAGGAACTGACACTGGGCTCTAGGTTAATAAGTGAGTCCCAAAAATAATATAAAATAGCATATTAATACATATAAGACATCCAAAACAGATAATATAATAACATGGAACAATCAAAAATTATAGATACGCTGGAGACGTATCAAGCATCCCCAAGCTTAATTCCTGCTCGTCCTCGAGTAGGTAAATGATAAAAACAGATTTTTTTGATGTGGAATGCTACCTAACATATTTATCCATGTAATTTCTTTATTGTGGCATGAATGTTTAGATCCGTATGATTCAAAATAAAAGTTTGATGTTGACATAAAAACAATTATACTTCAAGCATACTAACAAGGCAATTATGTCTTCTCAAAATAACATGGCCAAAGAAAGCTTATACCTACAAAATCATATAGTCTGGCTATGCTCCGTCTTCATTACACAAAATATTCAAATCATGCACAACACCGATGACAAGCCAAGCAATTGTTTCATACTTTTGATGTTCTCAAACTTTTTCAACTTTCAAGGAGTACATGAGCGTGAGCCATGGACATAGCACTATAGATGGAATAGACGGTGGTTGTGGAGAAGACAAAAAGAAGGAGATAGTCTCACATCAACTAGGCATATCAACGGGCTATGGAGATGCCCATCAATAGATATCAATGTGAGTGAGTAGGGATTGCCATGCAACAGATGCACTAGAGCTATAAGTTTAGGAAAGCTCAAAAAGAAACTAAGTGGGTGTGCATCCAACTTGCTTGCTCACGAAGACCTAGGGCAATTTGAGGAAGCAAGCCAAGTTCTCACTAGTATATACAAGCCAAGTTTTATAATAAAAAATTCCCACTAGTATATGTAAGTGACAATATAGGAGACTCTCTATCATGAAGATCATGGTGCTACTTTGAAGCACAAGTGTGGTAAAAGGATAGTAGCATTGCTCCTTCTCTCTTTTTTCTCATTTTTTTATTTGGGCCTTCTCACATTTTTTGGCCTCTTTTTTTTCATCCGGATTCTCATCCCGACTTGTGGGGGAATCATAGTCTCCATCATCCTTTCCTCACGTGGGACAATGCTCTAATAATGAAGAGCATCACACTTTTATTTACTTACAACTCAAGAATTACAACTTGATACTTAGAACAAAATATGACTCTATATGAATGCCTCCAACGGTGTACCGGGATGTGCAATGAATCAAGAGTGACATGTATAAAAAGAGATGAAAGGTGGCTTTGCCACAAATACGATGTCAACTACATGATGATGCAAAGCTAGCTATATGACAATGATGGAGCGTGTCATAATAAACAGAATGGTGGAAACTTGCATGGAAATATATCTCGGAATGGCTATGGGAATGCCATAATAGGTAGGTATAGTGGTTGTTTTAAGGAAGGTATATGGTGGGTTTATGGTACCGGCGAAAGTTGCGCAGCACTAGAGAGGCTGGCAATGGTGGAAGGGTGAGAGTGCATATAATCCAGGACTCAACATTAGTCATAAAGAACTCACATACTTATTGCAAAAGTCTATTAGTTCTTGAATCGGAGTACTACGCGCATGCTCCTAGGAGGATAGATTGGTAGAAAAAGACCATCGCTCGTCCCCGACCGCCACTCATAAGGAAGACAATCAATAAATAAATCATGCTCCAACTTCATCAAATAATGGTTCACCATACGTGCATGCTATAGGAATCACAAACTTTAACACAAGTATTTCTCGAATTCACAATTACTCACTAGCATAACTCTAATATCACCATCTTCATATCTCAAAACAATCATAAGGAATCAAACTTCTTGTCGGGGATATACCCCGCGGTATGACCCGGCTGGAGTTGTAAACCGGCTGGGACTTGGTAAACCGGCGGACAGTTAAGGCGGACAGTTAAGACAGACAGTAAACGGGCTGGTGGTAAATTGGCAGGAGTCAAGTCAGATGATAAACCGGCTGGTGGTAAACCGGCAGGAGTCAAGTCAGATGATAACCCGACAGGTGTTAAGTCAGTTCATAAACCGGCAGATCATCATAAACCGGTAGACCATCATAAACCGGCAGACCATCATAAACCGGCAGATCATCATAAAGCGGCAGACCATCATAAACCGGCAAACAGTGATAACTGGGTTGCCAGGGGTTATGAAGCCCGAGACGTTATGAAGCCCAAGATGTTAAGAAGCCCATAAAGAGAAGTCAGAATAGTTAAGTCTTAAGTCCGAGTTGGACTCTACATGTAACCCGCCCCTTCAACTTATATAAGGAGGGGCATGGCTCCCCAAAGAGGGACAAGCAAGAAGAAACAATCTCTAGGGCTAGACACAACTAGAGGAGAGCCGGTTTACTGCGACTCCCTCATGATGATAATGAGACCTAGCCACAAACAGCATGTAGGGTTATTACCGGATGATGTTTCCCGGGGCCCGAAGCTGTCTAAATCCTTGTCTTGTGTTGCGTCTCTCGATTCTGCTCAACCCCTCTTAAGCTACCACATAGATGCGTTGGCCTCACGACTAAGTCCTTTTTCTAGGACATCTGTCGTGAAAATTCCACGACAGTTGGCGCCCACCATGGGGCTCGCGCACGGTGGTGATGAGTTCTTGGAGGGATGTTTTCTCAGGGATCAAGAAGTTCATAATTTTCCGGATGAAGAAAGATCGGTTTGGAAAGGTTTGCATCAGCTTTGAGTTTATCAGTCGGAAATAACAGTCAGTTCTAAGGCCCGGACAAGGTTTGAGTTCAAAAGAAATTAGGGTTAAGTCGCCAAGGTTCCGGTGATCCTCAAAACCGATGGCGCCATAAGTGCCAGGGGAGTCAAACCTGCTATGACCCGGCCTCTAAATCTCCGCCAAAAAAAGAGTTGATTACCACTACTTGTTGAGTCACGCGTGGAGTCAAGATGATTTTTAATTGGTGGCCGGCGTGGGTTTGTCCCTCTGCTAAATCGCCCCAGTTGTGGTCGGCGTCAAGTTGCCCTCGAAGCCGTTCCGAACCGGGCCTGCTTTGCCCGGGCCGGTTTGCTCTTCTGTCGAGGCTCGCTATTTTCCCCCATGAAGACCAAGTCAACATAAGGTGGACATCACGTAGTCCAAAACAGTAACCTGTCAAATATTAGGACAAGTTGGATCAAAGTCGGGGGACCAGCTCCCGGAACCAGATCAAGATTTCTCTACGGACTCATATGCTGCTGCCGGCTCGCCCTCGAGGAGTGGTTGGATTGTTTCTGCTGGACGCTGCCCCTGTTTGCTCCGGGTTGCTGGCATCCTGCCGATGAGCTGCCGCTCCGCTTTGACCCGCCCTCACTGGCCATCATCGCTACAATCCGCCGCGACCATCTGACTCTCCATCGTCGCTTCCACGGACCGGCACCGCCTCGTCATGCCACGCTGAGCTGCGCCATCGCCAAGTCGCCATTGCGGTCGAACTGAACCGCCGCCTCCAAGTCATCGCGAGTCCGAGTCACCTTTACCAGAGCTTCAAGTCGCCCGCCTCGTGCTAAACTGCCCCATGCTAAGTCACGGGACTTCGTCGCCTCGAATCGCCGCCGTTGAACCGCCGTTGAGGCCTTGACCCGCCATCGTTGACCCGCCGTGTTTGACCCGCCGTGGTCGATCCGTCGTGGCTGGCCTGCCAGCCGCTGTACCTCGCTATGGCCTCGGAGCGACACTCCCCTCGTCTTGGCTATGAACCCCACCGCCTCACGAACCGGTCAGCCGTCGCGCCCTTCTCCATCAACTGGATTGAGTGGCCATCGGGTCGTCCCCGTGCAACCTCGCCACGCCTTCGTAGCCGGATCACGCCGAGTCGCCCCATCGTCGCGGGTCCGCTTCATCTCCTGCGCCTTGTCCATCTGCCGCTTCAAGACGCCGTCGTCCAAGCCTTGTCCCGCCTCTGCATTGATGGCCTTGACTCGCCGGCACGCCAACTGAAATCACTTTCAAACCGGAACCTCTTTGACCAGGACTGTGACCCTCTAGGAGCTTCTGCGAGAACCATCTCCGCTACAGGGCAAACCGCCGTCAGCTGTGGCCTCAACCTTGATGTGCTCCAGTCGTTCTGCCTGTAAGACGCCGCTTTGTTGAGCGCCTGCCACCTCCGAGCTGCCGTTTCCGTCGCTGTGACCCTGAGCGGGCTACGCCTTGACGTCCGCGGCCTTGATGACCCATTGCAGCGTCTCCCTTTGTTTGCAAGCTGCCCTCACGGTTCATGCCTCCATGTTTTCAACTGCGCCCGCGCGTCAAGCCGGCCCCCCTTCGTGGCCGTTTCGGCCGTGGCCACATCCACTGGTATCTGCCGCCAGTTTGAACCGGCCTGGTTACCATGAATCTCTGCCACTGAGTCAACTCCCCTGCTGCTAGCCTCGACCTGCAGCACCGGTGAACCGCCGTTCTGAGCCCGGGTCACTTTTTCTTCTGCCATGCCCACGATGAGCCGCCGCGGCCGCCGCGGCCCTACTTACGCCTCTGATAAGGACGACACCAAGTCGCCATGACTGCTGCGCCTCCGCCTCAAATTTTGCGTGTGTTGTTTACAAGCGAGTCACTTCCGCCAAACCCCGGTGAACCGGCCTCCCTCTGCGCAAGATCCTACATCACGAGCCACCCCCGCACACCTTGTCGGCCTCGCCTGGGTGCATCTTTGGTGTTGTACTCCGGCGCCGGTTCGTTTCTGCCGCTCCTACTGGATGACTGTGTCGACGCAGAGTCGTTTCCTCTACAACCGTTCGCCTGCAAACTGCTCTACGCCGCGGCCTTGCCAGTGACTCGCTTCTGAACCGGCCATCTAAAAGAGAGAGAGAGAGAGAGAGAGAGAGAGAGAGAGAGAGAGAGAAAGAGAAATGCATGCAGGCGCATGCATATCCACAAAGAGAGGGACGGGGCAGAGAACCTGTGTGCATGCAAAGAGGTGGGGGAGGAGAACGTGGGCACAAGGATACAACGGCATTGTTGCAACTGCCTGACGCCTCTTCCATAGCAATCCAGGAAATACTACTCCATGAGGTTGTCAGACGTGTCAGGCGATTTAAAAAGATCGGACAAAGTTAGAAGTATATCTGAGAACTCTTTTCGTCCGACTATATCATCCAATGTCGGTGCCCGCGTTTGTCTGACAAGCCACCAGGTGCTATATTTTCTATATATTTTATTAGCGCATATTAATTTGTTTGAGAACAGTTGCTCTGTCTTTCAATATATTTATGCAGGACAAAGTCCACTACAAAAGTGGTGTCGTACCATGGACAAGAGGCTCGCACCGGTTTAAATGTAAGGGCCAACTCTACTTTGCACCGACTACATTGCCGCCGCACCGAATTGTCGATCCGACTGGTTTACAAATGTTGCGGCCGACTCTCCCGTCCGCACCGGCTTACAGCACCGCGGCCGACTCACCTATTTATGCCGCCTCTGAAGTCGTGGTCGTCTTTGGCGTTCGTCTCTCGTGGCCTGGTCTACATCAACACACCGGGCCGCACCTGTCTGCATGAGCTGTTTACTGAGTATAAAGTAAGTCAAAGCTTGGGTAGCCCGGTTTTTCCTCCAATAAATTGGAGGGAAATTATCATTGAGCCGCTGTCTGCACTGGATGGATCAATGGGCATGCGCACAAATCACTGTCACTACAGTTTGGTCAACTTCAAACAGCCAGTTGGAAGGAACCATTGGCCGAGTTGCTGACACGGCTCATACGGGATCATTTATAACCCGCCGCAGTCACCTCAACGTTCTGTGGATTTACATCGCGTTATTAACACCAATGATATATACCTTCTGCTATGGTCAAGTACGGAGAATTTCAAGACAACTCCTTGAGTCATCTTAATCCTCGGGGGCTACGATGTATGACTCAGCAAGTCTTGCCAGTTTCAGCAAATTCAAGTGCCCCGGGATGTTGAAGAGAAAGATAACTCTGTCCCGGAGGCTACTGTTATATTGATGAAAATTTAAAGGTCGTCAAAAATATTCCGGCTCACAATGATGCTTTCGGTTTATGGTCCGGTTTAAGGGAAATCCCATCTCCCACACAGCGCTGAAGCCCTTAGTATCTGGGTCTAATCCGGTTTAAGAGGAAACTATCTCTTGCAAAGCTCTGACGCTCTCAATATCCGGTCCAAAATCCCGGTTCAAGAAGAATTTATCTCTTGCAAAAAGTTAAAGGTTGCCGAAGAGGAGATGTTGCCATGATGCGCGGTTCAAACATGGGTATTCCGCCTTATTGTCTTATCATATTATTGATCACTTGGGGGCTTGGTCGTATCCGAACCATAGCTACACCTCTTGATCGGCGCAATGCCACAACATCACTTGGGGGCTTGGTCGTATCCGAACCATAGTCACACCTCTTGATCGACTCAAAGCCAAATCAATCCGGGGCCAAAGAGAGTGTTGTAAAACAACAACTCAAACATAGGCACCCACTGAGCACAGCTCAAAATGTTACTTGGGGATTCTTTGTTGTCGAAATGAACAAAGAATCTACACTTGTAATAGGCTATCAAGCCATGGCTTGGAAGCCTGGTGTATACACCTAAAACCCCGGGTTAACCTGCCTATTTAAGTAAGTCACTCCGCCCAGGTAAACCTGGTATGACCCTTCGAACTTTGACAAGTTACTCTAAAATAAAGACCCTGAACTTGTCAAGTTAAAACGATGATTGGTTAAGGATTGAGGACCATCTTAAAAAGCTTTGTGAAATGGTTTAACTCAGTGGCCTGGCAGCCCATGAAAAGCCTCGAATTTGGGGCATGACAGCCCGTGAAAAGCCTTGACTACAAGGGTTTTTATTCGCCTTTTGCTAAGTTTTATCTCTTTTGACAAGATTTGTGATGTTTTTAAACCGGTGTTCATCAACCCGGTTAGGCTGTCAACTCCAACTTGTCAGTACATGATCAAGTTATAATCCGGCGCTTATTAACCCGGTCTGGTTTCGACTATAAGTCGCCAGTATATATTTGGATTGCGCCATTGGAAATATGCGCTCATAAATCATTGGATTATATTATTCAAATTTTCAAATAGCCAACATGGCTGGATTTTAGTATGATTATCAGTAACCAGTATTATGATTAAGGTTTTCAAAGTCGCTTTAGAGCAATGGCTATTATATTATCAATGGATATGATTTATTTTACAATTGAATGAATAGTCCCAAGTCGCTGCAGGCTTACAACCCGGCACTTGGGGGCTACATTATTCAACTTAAGATTATATCAAATATGCAAAGTCATTTTTATTAGTCTTATTGAAGACCCGACTCATCACATCATAATGAGCCGGCCCTTGGGGCTACCAATTGCTCCTATCAACAATTCAAGGTACACAAATTTTCATCTATTATTGAAGGATCCATAGCTCGGTTGGTAAAGCACAAAGCTCTCAACCTTGTGGACGTGGGTTCAAGCCCCAAGATGGGAGTTACATAATATAATGTTATTCTCAATGAAGTATATATAAAGTCCCAGCTTAATATTATCTTACTGACCCGGCCCTTGGGGGCTACACGTTGCTGTTAAAGTCTACATGATCATATTTTCAAAGTCCCTGCTCATTATTTGCATAATGACCCGGCCCTTGGGGGCTACACTGGTTGAAGTTTTTATGAGCATCAGGAAATTACAAGTCCCAGGTTGTTGCAAGCATGACAACCCGGCACTTGGGGGCTACATATGTGGAATACTCAGTTCTGACTAGTGATTGAGATGAACAACCTGGATTTCTTCAAGCTTGTGACATTCATATTGAAGCAAATCTTAAGCTGTTACTACGTTACCTTCTTAAGATTTGAGGGCTACAAGTGATAGGCATATAAGAGGTATATTTTCAAAAGCTGATGTTAACAAACAATTATGATCCGGTGCCATCAATATTTGTAAACCGACAAAGTTCTACATTCTTAAACTGGCAAAGTTCTACATTCTTAAACCGGCAACTTCTACATTCTTAAACCGGCTGAAGATCAGATGAGTATTTCAAAGACCAATATTTTTGTTAAGCATTGGGAGCTGAGTCAAAGAAGTTATTCTTCACAATATTTCTCTGTGACAAACCAACATCAGCAAATTGATTGTGAAGCTGGCCTATTGACCCGGATTTTC
Organism: Aegilops longissima; assembly: GCA_021605205.1. Taxonomy (NCBI): domain Eukaryota; kingdom Viridiplantae; phylum Streptophyta; class Magnoliopsida; order Poales; family Poaceae; genus Aegilops; species Aegilops longissima. The sequence continues at coordinate 211,638,229 of CM038680.1, forward strand.
TAGAAGGAAATGACAAGGATTTAAAGATGCTCAGGATCAGTTTAACATGGATAAATCCAAATTAAACTGGGGGCTAATGTCGGGGATATACCCCGCGGTATGACCCGGCTGGAGTTGTAAACCGGCTGGGACTTGGTAAACCGGCGGACAGTTAAGGCGGACAGTTAAGACAGACGGTAAACCGGCAGGAGTCAAGTCAGATGATAAACCGGCTGGTGGTAAACTGGAAGGAGTCAAGTCAGATGATAACCCGGCAGGTGTTAAGTCAGCTCATAAACCGGTAGATCATCATAAACCGGCAGATCATCATAAACCGGTAGACCATCATAAACGGGTAGACCATCATAAACCGGCAGATCATCATAAAGCGGCAGACCATCATAAACCGGCAAACAGTGATAACTGGGTTGCCAGGGGTTATGAAGCCCGAGACATTATGAAGCCCGAGACGTTATGAAGCCCAAGATGTTAAGAAGCCCATAAAGAGAAGTCAGAATAGTTAAGTCTTAAGTCCGAGTTGGACTCTACATGTAACCCGCCCCTTCAACTTATATAAGGAGGGGCAGGGCTCCCCCAAGAGGGACAAGCAAGAAGAAATAATCTCTAGGGCTAGACACAACTAGAGGAGAGCCGGTTTACGGTGACTCCCTCATGATGATAATGAGACCTAGCCACAAACAACATGTAGGGTTATTACCGGATGATGTTTCCCGGGGCCCGAAGCTGTCTAAATCGTTGTCTTGTGTTGCGTCTCTCGATTCCGCTCAACCCCTCTTAAGCTACCACATAGATGCATTGGCCTCACGACTAAGTCCTTTTCCTAGGACATCTGCCGTGACAATTCCACGACACTTCTCATAGTATTCAATGCACTTTATATGAATTTTTTTATTATATCCCTCTTGGATGCCTGTCATAATAGGACTAAATTTATAACCAAAGCAAATTACCATGCTGTTTAAAGACTCTCAAAGTAATATAAGTGAAGCATGAGAGTTCAACAATTTCTATAAAATGAAACCACCGCCGTGCTCTAAAAAGATATAAGTGAAGCACTAGAGCAAAATTGCCTAGCTCAAAAGATATAAGTGAAGCACATAGAGTATTCTAATAAATCACAATGCATGCATATCTCTTTCAAAAGGTTTGTACAACAAGGGTGATTGTGGCAAACTGAAAAGCAAAGACTCAAATCATACAAGACGCTCCAAGGAAAACACATATAATGTGGTGAATAAAAATATAGCCTCAAGTAAAATTACCAATAGACGAAGATGAAAGAGGGGATGCCTTCCGGGGCATCCCCAAGATTAGGCTCTTGGTTATCCTTGAATATTACCTTGGGGTGCCTTGGGCATCCCCAATCTTAGGCTCTTGCCACTCCTTATTCCTTAGTCCATCAAATCCTTACACAAAACTTGAAAACTTCACAACACAAAACTTAGCAGAAAATCTCATAAGCTCCTTTAGTATAAGAAAATAAATCACCACTTTTGGTACTGTTGTGAACTCATTATTTACTTATATTGGTGTAATATCTACTACATTCCAACTTTCCATGGTTTATACCCCCTGATACTACCCATAGGTTCATCAAAATAAGCAAACAACACATAGAAAACAGAATCTGTCAAAAATATAACAGTCTATAGCAATCTGGATATTTCAAATACTTCTGTAACTCCAAAAATTCTAAAACATTAGGACAACATAAGCAATTTGTTTATTAATCTTCTACAAAAAGAATTAGAATTTTATCACGCTTCTGTTAAAAACGGAAATAATTTTCCTGGGCGCAAAAGTTTCTATTTTTCAGCAAGATCAAATCAACTATCACCTTAAGCTATCCCAAATGTCTTACTTGGCACAAACACTAATTAAAAAACAAAACCTCATCTAACCAGAGGCTAGATGAATTATTTATTGCAAAACAGAATCTAAAAAGCAAAAAAATGGGTTGCCTACCAACAAGCGCTATTGTTTAACGCCCTTAGCTAGGCATAAACCACAAATAGATCTAGGTATTGTCATCTTTGGTATGCAATCCATAAGTAGCTCTCATAATAGATTCATATGGCAATTTAATTTTCTTTCTTGGAAAGTGTTCCATGCCCTTCCTTAACGGAAACTGAATCTAATGTTTCCTTCTTTCATATCAATAATTGCACCAATCGTTCTAAGGAAAGGTCTACCAAGAATAATAGGACATGTAGGATTGCGATCTATATCAAGAACAATGAAATCTACGGGCACATACTTCCTATTTTCAACAATAATAACATAATTAATCCTTCCCATAGGTTTCTTAATAGTGGAATCCGCAAGATGCAAATTTAAAGAACAATCATCAAATTCATGAAAACCTAACACATCACATAAAGTTTTTGGAATCGTGGAAATGCTAGCACCCAAATCACACAAAGCATGGCCCTCATAATATTTAATCTTAATTTTAATAGTAGGTTCCCACTCATCATGAAGTTTTCTAGGGATAGAAACTTCCAATTCAAGTTTTTCTTCAAAAGATTGTATCATAGCATCAACAATATGTTTAGTAAAAGCTTTGCTTTGATTATAAGCATGAGGAGAATTCAACATGGATTGCAAGAAGGAAATACAATCTATCAAAAAACAATTATCATAATTAAATTCCTTGAAATCCAAAAGAGTGGGTTCATTGCTACTTAAAGTTTTGACCTCTCCAATCCCACTTTTATCATTTTTTGCATCAAGATCTAAAAACTCCGAATCATTGGGACGCCTTTTAACTAAAGTTGACTCATCTCCAGTCCCATATTTTTCAAGATTTATATAGGAAAACAAAGATTCAATAGGAGTCACATCAATCACTTTAAGATTATCATTATTTAAAGACTCCGGTTTAACGACCATCTTATTTAGTAGAGTAGCTTGTTTATCAGAAATTTGGCGTACTAAATTTTCAGGATGAGCAAAGTGAGATTTCAAACCATCAATTCCTTAAACATGTCATCGAGCTCTTTATTCATGTATTCCATAAAGTTTTTCTGCTCCTTAATCTTGTTTCTAAAGAAACTATTATGCTCAAATTGTAAAGACATGAAGCTCCTAACATTATTTTCAATTTCTTCCATCCTCCTAAGGTGAGGATCAGTGTTCTTTGGTTGAGCCATAAAGGCAAGCAAGCACACCAACACACGAGCACACAAAAACCAAGCGAAGAAGATGAACGGAAGAGGGGCGAAGAAAAGGCAAATCTTTTTGAAAATCATTTTAGAAGTGGGGGAGAGGATAATGAGAGGCGAATGGCGAATAATGTAATGCAAGAGATGAGAGTTTATGATGGGTACTTGGTATGTCTTGACTTGGCATTGATTTCCCCAGCAACGGCGCCAGACATTCTTCCCGCTACTTCTTGAGCTTGCGTTGATTTTTCCCTTGAAGAGGAAAGGGTGATGCAGAAAAATAGAGTAAGTATTTCCCTCAGTTTGAGAACCAAGGTATCAGTCCAGTAGGAGATAACGCTCAAGTCACTGAATACCTGCACAAACAATCAAACAACTTGCACCCAACGTGATAAAGGGGTTGTCAATCCCTTCACGGTTACTTGCAAAAGTAACATCTGATAGAGAGAGATAAACGGTAAAGTAAATATTTATGGTATTTTTGGCTAATAGATCGGAAACTAAAAGATTGCAAAATAGTAGATCGGAAAGTTATATGATGGAAAATAGACCCGGGGGCCATAGGTCTCAAGATAGAAAATATTACGGTGGGTGAACAAGTTACTGCCAAGCAATTGATAGAAAAGCACAAAGTTATGACGATATCTAAGGCAATGATCATGAATATAGGCATCACGTCCGTGTCAAGTAGACCGAAACGATTCTACATCTACTACTATTACTCCACACATCGACGCTATCCAGCATGCATCTAGAGTATTAAGTTCATAAAGAACGGAGTAACGCATTAAGTAAGATGACATGATGTAGAGGAATTAACTCAAGCAAATGGTGAAAACCCCATCTTTTTATGCTCGATGGCAACAATACAATACATGCCTTGCTGCCCCTACTGTCACTGGGAAAGGACACCGCAAGATTGAACCCAAAGCTAAGCGCTTCTCCCATTGCAAGAAAAACCAATCTAGTTGGCCAAACCAAAACGATGGTTCGAAGAGAATTAGAAAGATATCAAATCATGCATAAAAGAATTCAGAGAAGATTCAAATAATATTCATAGATAAGCTAATCATAGATCCACAATTCATCGGATCTCGGCAAACACACCGCAAAAAAGTATTACATCGAATAGATATCCAAGAACATCGAGGACAACATGGTATTGAGAATCAAAGAGAGAGAAGAAGCCATCTAGCTACTAGATATGGACCCGTAGGTCTGTGGTAAACTACTCACGCTTCATCGGAAGGGCAATAGAGTTGATGTAGAAGCCCTCCATGATCGAATCCCCCTCCGGCAGGATGTCAGAAAAGGCACCTAGATGGGATCTCACGGGTACAGAAGGTTGCGGCGATGGAAAAGTGTTTTCGTGGATGCCTCTGTTGGTTTGGGGATATATGGGAATATATAGGTGCACGAGGGGCCCACAAGGGTGGGGGCGCGCCCTCCATCCTTGTGGCCGCCTCGTGGCTCTTCTGACTTCATTTCCAAGTCTTCTGGTCCAAGAAAAATCATCGCGAAAGTTTTATTCCATTTGGACTTCGTTTGGTATTCCTTTTCCGCGAAACTCAAAACAGGGAAAAAACAGGAACTGACACTAGGCTCTAGGTTAATAGGTTAGTCCCAAAAATAATATAAAATAGCATATTAATGCATATAAAACATCCAAAATAGATAATATAATAGCATGGAACAATAAAATATTATAGATAGGTTGGAGACGTATCAATATCTAGTTGGTAAGATTGCCTTGGAAGTGGCTTTTGGCGATGGCTATGACTACAGAGCAGAGATGTTATGGTTTGAAGTGGTTAAGGTCAAGAGCCCTTATCATGGCTTGTTCGAACGGCCGGCTTATGCCAAATTTATGGCGCGGCCTTGTTATGTTTATTTACAGCTTAAGATGCCTGGATGTAAGGATACTATTACAGTCCATGGTAATCAAAAGATTGCTTTGGAATGTGAAGAAGGAGATGATCCCTATGCTGAATCAGCCCGTGCCACTTAGGAGCTTAAATTTTATAAGGATAATGTTGACCCGCCTGATATGACCCCTTTGAAGAAGCCCACCATCGAGCAAGACCCTTCGTTGAAGTTTAAGTCGGCTGATGATACTAAGCTGGTTGACTTTGTCCCTCGGGGCTCATCTCAGCAGTTCACAGTGGGGGCTAACATGGATCCTAAATAGGAAAGCGCGCTCATCGAGCTCATCCATGAAAATTGGGACATCTTTGCATGGAAACCTCCTGACATGCCAGGTGTACCGAGAGAATTTGCTGAGCACACTCTTAATATGGATCCTAAATTTAAGCCTGTCAAGCAGTTTATTCGTCATTTCAATGAAGAACGACGCAAGGCCATTGGAGAAGGGGTGGCCCGGCTCTTGGCAGCCGGGTTTATTGTGGAAGTCTTTCATCCGGAGTGGTTGGCTAACCTGGTGCTGGTGCTTAAGAATAATGGTGCTTGGCATAGTGTGTTGAATACACAGATCTTAACAAAGCTTGTCCAGCTAATCCGTTTGCTCTCCCTCATATTGACCAGATTATTGATGCCACGACGGATTTTGAGAGTTTATGTTTTCTGGATACTAAGCAGGTTAAGCCCCTATCTTTCTCTGTGTCCGATTGAAGCTTTGAACACATAAGTATCACGTGAGTGTTAGCAATTGTGAAAGACTAAATGATAGTTGAGTATGTGGACTTGCTGAATAGCTCTTATATTGACTCTTTCTGATGTTATGATAAATTGCAACTGCTTCAATGACTGAGATCATAGTTTGTTAGTTTTCAATAAAGTTTCTGATTCATACTTTACCTTGTGAATTTACTTTAGCATAAGAAATTATATGACAATATATGTTGCTATTCTAAAGATGATCATGATGCCCGCATGTCCGTATTTTATTTTATTGACACCTCTATCTCTAACACATGTGGACATATTTTTTGATATCGGCTTTTACTTGACGACAAGCGAGGTCTAACTTGGGGGAGTTCATACATCCATCTTGCATCATGCTTTTATATTGATATTTATTGCATTATGGGCTGTAATTACATATTATATCACAATACTTATGCCTTTTCTCTCTTATTTTATAAGGTTTACATGAAGAGGGAGAATGCCGGCAGCTGGAATTCTGGACTTGAAAAGGAGCAAATATTAGAGACCTATTCTGCACAACTCCAAAAGTCCTAAAACTTCACGGAGAATTATTTTGGAATATATAAAAAATATTGGGCGAATAAAGCACCAGAGGGGGGCCACCTGCCATCCACAAGGTTGGAGGGCGCACCCCCTACCTTGTGTGCCACCTAGCAGGCCCCCGATGCCCATCTTCTGCTATATGATGTCTTTTGACCTGGAAAAAAATCAGAAGGAAGCTTTCGGGACAAAGCGCCGCCATCTCGAGGCGGAACTTGGCCAGAACCAATCTAGGGCTCCGGCGAAGCTGTTCTGCCGGGGAAACTTCCCACCCGGAGGGGGAAATCGAAGCCATCGTCATCACTAACGATCCTCTCATCGAGAGGGGGTCAATCTCCATCCACATCTTCACCAGCACTATCTCCTCAAACCCTAGTTCATCTCTTGTATCCGATCTTTGTCTCAAAACCTCAGATTGGTACCTGTGGGTTGCTAGTAGTGTTGATTACTCCTTGTAGTTGATGCTAGTTGGTTTATTCGGTGGAAAATCATATGTTTAGATCCTTAATGATGATTAATACTCCTCTGGTTATGAACATGAATATGCTTTGTGAGTAGTTACGTTTGTTCCTGAGGACATGGGAGAAGTCTTGTTATAAGTAATCATGTGAATTTAGTATTCATTCGATATTTTGATGAGACGTGTGATGTCTTTCCTCTAGTGGTGTTATGTGAAAGTCGACCACATGACACTTCGCCATGATTTGGGCCTAGGGGGAAGGCATTGGGAAGTAATAAGTAGATGATGGGTTGCTAGAGTGATGGAAGCTTAAACCCTAGTTTATGCGTTGCTTCGTAAGGGGCTGATTTGGATCCATATGTTTCATGCTATGGTTAAATTTATCTTAATTCTTCTTTCGTAGTTGCGGATGCTTGCGAGAGGGGAAAATCATAATTGGGAGGCTTGTCCAAGGAAGGGCCGCAGCCAAGCACCAGTCCACCCACATATCAAATTAACAAAGTAACGAACGCGAATCATATGAGCATGATGAAAACTAGCTTCACAGTAATTCCCATGTGTCCTCAGGAGCACTTTGCTTTATATAAGAGTTTGTCCAGGCTTGTCCTTTGCTACAAAATGGATTGGGCCACCTTGCTGCACCTTAATTACTTTTGTTACTTGTTACCCGTTATGAATTATCTTATCACACAAGTATATGTTACCGATAATTTCAGTGCTTGCAGAGAATACCTTGCTGAAAACCGCTTGTCATTTCCTTCTACTCCTCGTTGGGTTCGACACTCTTACTTATCTAAAGGATTACGATAGATCCCCTATACTTGTTGGTCATCAAGACTCTTTTCTGGCGCCGTTGTCGGGGAGTGAAGCGCCTTTGGTAAGTGGAATTTGCTAAGGAAACATTTATATAGTGTGCTGAAATTTACTGTCACTTGTACTATGGAAAATAATCATTTGAGAGGTTTATTCGGGGTATCTTCACCTAGACCGGAAGAGCAAAGAGTTGCTCCTCAACCTACTGCACCTACTAAAGATATTTATTATGAAATCCCTTCGGGTATGATAGAGGAACTGCTGGCTAATCCTTATGCAGGAGATGGAACATTACATCCTGATAGGCACCTAATCTATGTGGATGAAATTTGTGGATTATTTAGGCTTGCAGGTTTGCTCGAGGATGTTGTCAAGAAGAAGGACTTCCCTTTATCTTTGAAGGGAAAGACATTGGCTATGTGATGATATTGGATCTTGGAACTACAATCGATTGAAATTGGAATTTCATCAGAAGTTTTATCCTATGCATATGGTTCATCGTGATCGGAATTATATATATAATTTTTGGCCTTGTGAAGGAGAAAGTATCGCTCAAGCTTGGGAGAGGCTTAAGTCAATGTTATATTCATGCCCCAATCATGAGCTCTCAAGAGAAATTATTATTCAGAATTTTTATGCTTGGCTTTCTCATAATGATCGATCCATTCTCGATACTTCTTGTACTGGTTCTTTTATGAAGAAGACTATTGAATTCAAATGGGATTTATTGGAAAGAATTAAATGCAACTCTAAAGATTGGGAACTCGACGAAGGTAAGGAGTCAGGTATAAACCTTAAGTTTGATTTGTTAAATATTTTATGGATACCGATGCTTTTCATGATTTTAGCACTAAATATGGACTTGACTCTGAGATAGTAGCTTCTTTTTGTGAATCTTTTGCTACTCATGTTCATCTCCCTAAGGAGAAGTGGTTTAAATATCATCCTCCCATTGAAGTTAAAATAGTAGAACCTATTGAAGTTGAAGAAGAAACTATTACTTATAATGTTGACCCTATTGTTCCTACTGCTTATATTGAGAAACCACCTTTTCCTCTTGGAATAAAGGATCATGCTAAAGCTTCAACTATGGTTCATAAGAGTTATACTAGAACACCTACAACCCTTGAGAAAATTAAAGTTGAACCTAGTATTGCTATGGTTAAAGATTTCTTGGTTGATAATATTGATGGGCATGTTATTTATTTCTGTGATGAAGCTGCTAGAATTGCAAAACTTGATATTAAAGATAAACATAGACATGTTGTTGGCACGCCTGTTGTTTCTGTTAAAATTGGAGATCATTGTTATCATGGCTGATGTGATGTGGGTGCTAGTGTGGGTGCAATTCCTTATACCTTGTACCAAGAAATTATGAATGATATTGCACCTGCTGTGATAGAAGATATTGATGTTACTATTAAGCTTGCTAACAAAGATACTATATCACCAACTGGGATTGTTAGATATGTTGAAGTCTTGTGTGGGAAAATAAAATACCCTACTGATTTCTTGTTCTTGCTTCCCCACAAGATGATTTTTGTCCCATTATATTTGGTAGAGCTTTCTTGAATACTGTTAATGCTAAGATAGACTGCGAGAAAGATATTGTTACTGTTGGTTTAGGGGATATGTCTCATGATTTTATTTTCTCTAAATTTCATAGACAACCCCATGATAAAGAATTGCCTAGTAAGGATGAAATTATTGGTCTTGCTTCTATTGTCATGCCTCCTACTGATCCTTTGGAACATTATTTGCTAGACCATGAAAATGATATGTTTATGAATAAAAGAAGGGAAATAGATGAAATATTCTTTAATCAAGGACCTGTTTTGAAACACAATTTGCCTGTTGAAATCCTTGGGGATCCTCCTCCACCCAAGGGTGATCCCGTATTTGAGCTTAAACAATTACCTGATACTTTGAAATATGCTTATCTTGATAAAAGAAGATATATCCTGTGATTATTAGTTCTAACCTTTCAGAGCATGAACAAAATAAATTATTGAAAACTCTAAAGAAGCACCGTGCAACTATTGTATATACTCTTGATGATCTTAAGGGCAATAGTCCCACTCTATGTCAACATAAAATCAATTTGGAGCATGGTGCTAAACCAGTTGTTGATCACCAACGACGGTTAAATCCTAAGATGAAAGAAGTGATAAGAAATGAAATACTAAAGCTTCTAGAGGCAGGTATAATTTATCCTATTGCTGATAGTAGATGGGTAAGTCATGTTCATTGTGTCCCTAAGAAGGGAGGTATTACTGTTGTTCCTAATGATAAGAATGAATTGATCCCACAAAGAATTGTTATAGGTTATAGAATGGTAATTGATTTTCACAAATTAAACAAAGCTACTAGAAAAGATCATTACCCTCTACCTTTTATTGATCAAATACTAGAAAGACTATCCAAACATACACAATTTTGCTTTCTAGGTGGTTATTCTGGTTTTTCTCAAATACCAGTGCCAAAAGATGATCAGGAAAAGACCACTTTTACTTGCCCTTTCGGTACTTTCGCTTATAGAAGTATGCATTTTGGTTTATGCAATGCGCCTGCTACCTTTCAAAGATGTATGACTGCTATATTCTTTGACTTTTGTGAAAACATTGTTGAGATTTTCATGGATGACTTCTCCATTTACGGAACTTCTTTTAGTTATTGCTTAAGCAACCTTGATCGAGTTTTGCAGAGATGTGAAGAAACTAATCATGTCTTGAATTGGGAGAAGTGCCACTTTATGGTTAATGAAGGTATTGTCTTGGGGCATAAAATTCCTGAAAGAGGTATTGAAGTTGATGAAGCTAAAGTAGATGCTATTGAAAAGATGCCATGTCCTAAAGATATCAAAGTTATAAGAATTTTCCTTGGTCATGCTAGTTTCTATAGGAGGTTTGACTTCTCTAAAATTTCTAGGCCTCTCTGTCGGTGTACAAAAAGAGGGGCACACTTTTGTACCCCTTTACTGTGCAGGCGATGTGAGCCGCCCACACCACCACAACAAGCAGAGCGGGGAGGTGAGCCAAGGTAAGACCGAAGCCCAGGATAATCGAGCAACGCCAAGGCCAAGACCACAAAAAGCAGAGGGGCAAGCAGGTTCCCCGGCAAGACCCTTGCGGGGCAACCTCAGCGGCCCGGCAAGATCCTCGCCAGACAGCTCGCCCCATACCCTGTGAGCGAGCCACCCTTGAGCCTGACCGCCAACACCGTCATCAGCGTGGGGCCATGGCTTGGGAAGGCACCTCTGTGGTGGCATGCAGATCTTTGTGAAGACATATTCAAGATCGATGAGGATTAGAAGGCGGCGATCCTCGGCAAGATCCTTGCCGAGGAAGGCTACTGAGACCCGGCAAGACCCTTGCCGGGGCGGCAAGACGCCACGCAGCAAGACCCTTGCCGGGCCACACGGCAAGACCCTTGCCGGGCAACCCGGCAAGGCCCTCACCAAGGACGCCGGCGGGACCACCGCCAGGCCCGCGCCAACCAAGCTTCCACCGCCATTCCCATACAGCTGCCAGCCTAACCAGCTAGGCGGGCACCTGCGTGGCAACATGCAGCTCCCAGGCCAACTCATCAAGCGCCTGCGTGGCGGCATGCAGATCTTCGTGAAGGCTCCACCACCGTGCCACCTCAGCTGCCTGCCTACCTACATGGCACCGCACGCATCACTGGCCGGGGTGCGTGTCGAAGCGAGGAGGAGCGGCGACAGACGGGACGTGCCTGTTGGGGAACGTTGCAGAAAATAAAAAATTTCCTACGGTTTCACCAAGATCCATCTATGAGTTCATCTAGCAACGAGTGATAGGAGTGCATCTACATACCTTTGTAGATCGCTAGCGGAAGCGTTCAAGTGAACGTGGTTGAGGGAGTCGTACTCGTCATGATCCAAATCACCGATGACCAAGTGCCGAACGGACAGCACCTCCGCGTTCAACACACGTATGGAGCGGATGACGCCTCCCGCACCTTGATCCAGCAAGGAGGAGGGAGAGGTTGATGAAGATCCAGCAGCACGACGGCGTGGTGGTGGATGCAGCGAGGTTCCGCAGAGCTCGCCGAGCCTGCGAGAGGGAGAGGTGTAGCAGGGAAAGGGCGCCAAGGCTTGAGGTGCGGCTGCCCTCCCTCCCCTTTATATAGGCCACAGGGGCGCTGGCCCTCTAGATCCCATCTAGATGGAGGGGGGGCGGCGGCCAGCCAGGGGAGGCTTGCCCCAAGGCAAGTGGGCGCCCCCCCCCTAGGGTTTCAACCCTAGGCGCAGGGGGGCCCAAGGGGGGGCGCACCAGCCCACCAGGCTGGTTCCATCCCACTTCAGCCCAGGGCCCTCGGGATAGGTGGCCCCACCGGTGGACCACGGGACCCTTCCAGTGGTCGGTACAATACCGTGAACCCGAAACTCTCCCGATGGCGAAACAGCACTTCATATATATAATTCTTTACCTCCGGACCATTCCGAACTCCTCGTGACGTCCGGGATCTCATCCGGACTCGAAAAACTTTCGGTTTGCTGCATACTCATATTCATACAACCCTAAGCGTCACCGAACCTTAAGTGTGTAGACCCTACGGGTTCGGAGACACGTGAACATGACCGAGACGGCTCTCCGGTCAATAACCAACAGCGGGATCTGGATACCCATGTTGGCTCCCATATGCTCCTCGATGATCTCATCGGATGAACCACGATGTCGAGGATTCAAGCAACCCCGTATACAATTCCCTTTGTCAATCGGTATGTTACTTGCCCGAGATTCGATCATCGGTATCCCAATACCTCGTTCAATCTCGTTACCGGCAAGCCACTTTACTCGTACCATAATGCATGATCCCGTGACCAAACGCTTGGTCACTTTGAGCTCATTATGATGATGCATTACCGAGTGGGCCCAGTGATACCTCTCGTAATACGGAGTGACAAATCCCGATCTCGATCCGTGACAACCCAATGACACTTTCGGAGATACCTGTAGTGCACCTTTATAGTCACCCGATTACGTTGTGACGTTTGGTACACCCAAAGCACTCCTACGGTATCCGGGAGTTACGATCTCATGGTCTAAGGAAAGGATACTTGACATTGGAAAAGCTCTAGCAAACGAACTACACGATCTTGTGCTATGCTTAGGATTGGGTCTTGTCCATCACATCATTCTCCTAATGATGTGATCCCATTATCAATGACATCCAATGTCCATAGTCAGGAAACCATGACTATCTGTTGATCAACGAGCTAGTCAACTAGAGGCTCACTAGGGACATATAGTAGTCTATGTATTCACACGTGTATTACAATTTCCGGATAATACAATTATAGCATGAATAAAAGACAATTATCACGAACAAGGAAATATAATAATAATCCTTTTATTATTGCCTCTAGGGCATATTTCCAACAGTCTCCCACTTGCACTAGAGTCAATAATCTAGTTACATTGTGATGAATCGAACACCCATAGAGTTCTGGTGTTGATCATGTTTTGCTCGCGGAAGAGGTTTAGTCAACGGATCTGCGACATTCAGATCCGTATGCACTTTGCAAATTTCTATGTCTCCATCTTGAACATTTTCACGAATGGAGTTGAGCGACACTTGATGTGCTTGGTCTTCTTGTGAAACCTGGGCTCCTTGGCAAGTGCAATAGCCCGGTGTTGTCACGAGAAGAGTTTGATCGGCCCGGCGCATTGGGTATGACTCCTAGGTCGGTGATGAACTCCTTCACCCAAATTGCTTCATCGTTGCCTTCGAGGCTGCCATGTACTCCGCTTCACATGTAGATCCCGCCACGATGCTCGCTTGCAATCGCACCAGCTTACTGCTCCACCATTCAACATATACACGTATCCGGTTTGTGACTTAGAGTCATCCAGATCTGTGTCGAAGCTAGCGTCAATGTAACCTTTTACGACGAGCTCTTCGTCACCTCCATAAACGAGAAACATGTCCTTAGTCCTTTTCAGGTACTTCAGGATATTCATGACCGTTGTCCAGTGTTCCTTGCCGAGATTACTTTGGTACCTTCCTACCAAACTTACGGCAAGGTTTACATCAGGTCTGGTACACAACATGGCATACATAATAGACCCTATGGCTGATGCATAGGGGATGACACTCATCTCTTCTATATCTTCTGCCGTGGTGGGACATTGAGCCGAGCTCAATTTCACACCTTATAATCTGGTAAGAACCCTTTCTTGGACTGATCCATTTTGAACTTCTTCAATATCTTATCAAGGTATGTGCTTTGTGAAAGACCTATGAGGCGTCTCGATCTATCTCTATAGATCTTGATGCCTAATATATAAGCAGCTTCTCCAAGGTCCTTCATTGAAAAACTTTTATTCAAGTAGGCCTTAATGCTGTCCAAGAGTTCTATATCATTTCCCATCAAAAGTATGTCATCTACATATAATATGAGAAATGCTCTGAGCTCCCACTCACTTTCTTATAAACGCAGCTTCTCCATAAGTGCATAAACCAAACGCTTTGATCATCTCATCAAAGCGAATGTTCTAACTCGAGATGCTTGCACCAGCCCATAAATGGATCGTTGGAGCTTGCATACCTTGTTAGCATTCTTAGGGTCGACAAAACCTTGGGCTGCATCATATCAGTTCTTCCTTAAGATAGCCGTTAAGGAATGCCATTTTGACGTCCATTTGCCATATCTCATAATCATAGTATGCACAATTGCTAACATGATTGGATGGACTTCACTTCGCTCTGGAGAGAAAGTCTCATCGTAGTCAACCCCTTGAACTTGCCGATAACCCTTAGCGACAAGTCGAGCTTTATAGATGGTAACATTACCATCCGCGTCCGTCTTCTTCTTAAAGATCCATTTGTTTTCTATCGCTGCCGATCATCGGCAAGTCTGTCAAAGTCCATACTTTGTTTTCATACATGGATCCTATCTCGGATTGCATGGCTTCAAGCCATTTGTTGGAATCGGGGCCCGCCATCGCTTCTTCATAGTTCGAAGGTTCACCGTTGTCCAACAACATGATTTCCAGGACAGGGTTGCCATACCATTCGGTGTGGAGCGTGTCCTTGTGGACCTCTGAGTTCAAGAGCAACTTGATCCGAAGTACCTTGATCATCATCATTAATTTCCTCTCCGATCGGTGTAGGCACCATAGGAACATTTTCTGAGCTGCACTACTTTCCGGTTCAAGAGGTAGTACTTCATCGAGTTCTACTTTCCTCCCACTTACTCCTTTCGAGAGAAACTCTTTTTCGAAAGGATCCGTTCTTGGCAACAAAGATCTTGCCTTCGGATCTAAGGTAGAAGGTATACCCAATGGTTTCCTTAGGGTATCCTATGAAGACGCATTTTCCGACTTGGGTTCGAGCTTTTCAGGTTGAAGTTTCTTGACATAAGCATCGCATCCCCAAACTTTTAGAAACGACAGCTTAGGTTTCTTCCCAAACCATAATTCATACGGTGTCGTCTCAGCGGATTTAGGCGGTGCCCTATTTAAAGTGAATGTAGTTGTCTCTAGGCGTATCCCCAAAATGATAGCGGTAAATCTGTAAGAGACATCATAGATCGCACCATATCCAATAGAGTGCGATTCGACGTTCGGACACACCGTTATCTTGAGGTGTTCCAGCGGCGTGAGTTGTGAAACGATTCCACATTTCCTTAAGTGTGTACCAAATTCGTGACTTAAATATTCTCCTCCACGATCTGATCGTAAGAACTTTATTTTTCGGTCACGTTGATTCTCTACCTCATTCTGAAATTCCTTGAACTTTTCAAAGGTCTCAGACTTGTGTTTCATCAAGTAGACATACCCATATCTACTCAAGTCATCGGTGAGAGTGAGAACATAACGATATCCTTCATGAGCCTCAACGCTCATTGGACCTTTACATCGGTATGTATGATTTCCAATAAGTTGGTTGCTCGCTCCATTGTTCCGGAGAATGGAGTCTTGGTCATTTTGCCCATAAGGCATGGTTCGCATGTGTCAAATGATTCATAATCGAGAGACTCTAAAAGTCCATCAGCATGGAGCTTCTTCATGCGCTTGACACCAATGTGACCAAGGCGGCAGTGCCACAAGTATGTGGGACTATCGTTATCAACTTTACATCTTTTGGTATTCACACTATGAATATGTGTAACATCACGTTCGAGATTCATTGACCATTGGAGCATGACCATAAAACATATCTCTCATATAAATAGAACAACCATTATTCTTGGATTTAAATGAGTAGCCATCTCGCATTAAACGAGATCCTGATACAATGTTCATGCTCAAACTTGGCACTAAATAACAATTATTGAGGTTTAAAACTAATCCCGTGGGTAAATGTAGAGGTAGCGTGCCGACGGCGATCACATCGACCTTGGAACCATTCCCGACGCAAGATCGTCACCTCGTCTTCGCCGATCTCCGTTTATTCCGCAGCTCCTGCTGTGAGTTACAAATATGAGCAATGGCACGGTATCAAATACCGGGAGTTACTACGAGTCTTGGTAAGGTACACATCAATTACATGTATATCAAATATACCTTTAGTGTTGCGGCCTTCTTATGCGCTAAGTATTTGGGGCAGTTCCGCTTCGATGACCCTTCCCTTTGCAATAAAAGCACTCGGTCTCGGGCTTGGGTCCATTCTTTGACTTCTTCCCGAAGCGGCTTACGGTGCGGCAACATCCTTGCCGTCCTTCTTGAAGTTCTTCTTACCCTTGCCCTTCTTGAACTTAGTGGTTTTATTGACCATCAACACTTGATGTTCCTTCTTGATTTCTACCTCTGCTGACTTCACATTGAAAATACTTCAGAATAGTTTTCACCATCCCCGCATATTGTAGTTCATCACAAAGCTCTTGTAGCTCGGTGGGAGCGGCCGAAGGATTCTGTTAATGACCGCCTCGTCGGGAGGTTAATGTCCATTTGGGACGGCGGTTGTGCAACCAGACATTTTGAGTATGTGCTCCTTGTGAACTATTTTCCTCCATCTTACAACTGTAGAACTTGTCGGAGACTTCATATCTCTCGACCGGGCATGAGCTTGAAAACCATTTTCAGCTCTTGAACATCTCATATGCCCGTGTTGCTCAAAACGCTTTTGGAGCCCGGTTCTAAGCTGTAAAGCATGCTGCACTGAACGAGGGAGTAATCATCGACGCGTGGCGCCAAGCGTTCATAACGTCTTGGTTCTCAGGATGGTGCTTCACCTAGCGGTGCTTCTAGGACATATTGTTTCTTGGCAGCTATGAGGATGATCCTCGGGTTCGGACTCCAGTCCGAATAGTTGCTGCCATCATCTTTCAGCTTGGTTTTCTCTAGGAACACGTTGAAGTTCATGGTGACATGAGCGTTGGACATCAAGACATTTTGCAAAGATTTTAGACTAATGTTCATGATAATTAAGTTCATCTAATCAAATTATATAATGAACTCCCACTAAGATTTGACATCCCTCTAGTCATCTAAGTGTTACATGATCCGAGTCGACTAGGCCGTGTCCGATCATCACGTGAGACGGACTAGTCATCGTCGGTGAACATCTCCATGTTGATCGTATATTCCATACGACTCATGTTCGACCTTTCGGTCTCTTGTGTTCCTAGGCCATGTCTGTACATGGTAGGCTCGTCAAGTTAACCTAAGTGTTTTGCATGTGTAAAACTGTCTTACACCGTTGTATGTGAGCGAGGAATCTATCACACCCGATCATCACGTGGTGCTTGAAACGACGAACTTTAGCAACGGCGCACGCAGTTAGGGAGAACACTTTCTTGAAATTATTATAAGGATCATCTTATTTACTACCGTCGTTCTAAGTAAACAAGATGCATAAACATAATAAACATCACATGCAATTATATAGTAGTGACATGATATGGCCAATATCATATAGCTCCTTTGATCTCCATCCTCGTGGCACCATGATCATCTTGTCACCGGCATGACACCATGATCTCCATCATCATGATCTTCATCATCGTGTCTCCATGAGGTTGCTCGCCAACTATTACTTCTACTACTATAGCTAACGATTTAGCAATAAAGCAAAGTAATTACATGGCATTGAATCAATGACACGCAGGTCATACAATAATTAAGACAACTCCTATGGCTCCTGCCGGTTGTCATACTCATCGACATGCAAGTCGTGATTCCTATTACAAGAACATGATCTCATACATCACAATATATCATTCATCATACATCACAACTTTTGGCCATATCACATCACAAGGCAATTGCTGCAAAAATAAGTTAGACGTCCTCTAATTGTTGTTGCATATTTTACGTGGCTGCAATAGGGTTCTAGAAAGAATGTTTTCTTACCTACGAAAAAGCCACAACGTGATTTGTCAACTTATATTTACCCTTCATAAGGACCCTTTTCGTCGAATCCACTCCAACTAAAGTGGGAGAGACAGACACCCGCTAGCCACCTTATGCAACTAGTGCATGTTAGTCGGTGGAACCTGTCTCACGTAAGCGTACGTGTAAGGTCGTTCTGGGCTGCTTCATCCCGCAATACCGCTGAAGCAAAATAAGACTAGTAGCGGCAAGAAAGTTGACAACATCTACGCCCACAACTAATTGTGTTCTACTCGTGCAATAGAGAACTACGCATAATTCTGGCTCATGATGCCACTGTTGGGGAACGTTGCAGAAAATAAAAAATTTCCTACGGTTTCACCAAGATCCATCTATGAGTTCATCTAGCAACGAGTGATAGGAGTGCATCTACATACCTTTGTAGATCGCTAGCGGAAGCGTTCAAGTGAACGGGGTTGAGGGAGTCGTACTCGTCGTGATCCAAATCACCGATGACCAAGTGCTGAACGGACAGCACCTCCGCGTTCAACACAAGTACGGAGCGGATGACGTCTCCGGCACCTTGATCCAGCAAGGAGGAGGGAGAGGTTGATGAATATCCAGCAGCACGACGGCGTGGTGGTGGATGCAGCGGGGTTCAGTGAGCCAGCCGAGCTTGCGAGAGGGAGAGGTGTAGCGGGGAGAGGGAGGCGCCAAGGCTTCACAGGTGCGGCTGCCTCCTCCCCCTTTATAGAGGCCCACTGGGGCGCTGTCCTCTAGATCCCATCTAGATGGGGGGCGGCCAAGGGGGAGGCTTGCCCCCAAGGCAAGTGGGCGCCCCCCCTAGGGTTTCAACCCTAGGCGCGATGGGCCCAAGGGGGCGCACCAGCCCACCAGGCTGGTTACCTCCCACTTCAGCCCACGGGCCCTCCGGGATAGGTGGCCCCACCGGTGGACCCAGGATCCTTCCGGTGGTCGGTACAATACCGTGACCCCGAAACTCTCCCGATGGCGAAACAGCACTTCCTATATATAATTCTTTACCTCCGGACCATTCCGAACTCCTCATGATGTCAGGGATCTCATCAGGGACTCGAACAACTTTCGGTTTGCTGCATACTCATACTCATACAACCCTAAGCGTCACCGAACCTTAAGTGTGTAGACCCTACGGGTTGGAGACACATAGACATGACCGAGACGGCTCTCCGGTCAATAACCAACAGCGGGATCTGGATACCCATGTTGGCTCCCACATGCTCCTTGATGATCTCATCGGATGAACCACGATGTCGAGGATTCAAGCAACCCCGTATACAATTCCCTTTGTCAATCGGTATGTTACTTGCCCGAGATTCGATCGTCGGTATCCCAATACCTCGTTCAATCTCGTTACGGCAAGTCACTTTACTCGCACCGTAATGCATGATCCCATGACCAAACACTTGGTCACTTTGAGCTCATTATGATGATGCATTCTTGAGTGGGCCCATGATACCTCTCCGTAATACGGAGTGACAAATCCATCTCGATCCGTGACAACCCAACATACATTTTCGGAGATACCAGAGTGTACCTTTATAGTCACCCAGTTACGTTGTGACGTTTGGTACACCCAAAGCACTCCTACGGTATCCGGGAGTTACACGATCTCATGGTCTAAGGAAAGGATACTTGACATTGGAAAAGCTCTAGCAAACGAACTTGTAACATCCCAAATTTTCAATTTGGAATGTTATACATTAGGTCATCATGCATATCATATTTTCTCGCATTTTTCCGATCCTCGAAAATTTCACGCAACTCAAGGACCCTCGGAGAGAGTTGGAAGTTTCATTATTTTCATATTTGGGATTTCTCAAATTTTGAAAATAGGATCATTTGGATTTATTTAAATTATCTTCATAAAGTTTTTCCTATACAAAATTTTGGAGAGGGAATAATATGACTTACCCAACATTTAGGAAAAAAATGAAGATTTTATAAATAAATCAAATTTGGCCTTTGAAAGATTTATTTTGCTTAGGCAAAAATGAGCATTTTAAAAATATATGCATGTTTGCCGTTTTTAAAGTTCATTTTGTTCGACTCATTTTTAGGAGTCGGGGAAAATTATTTTTATTAAAATCGGAGTTCATTTGATATTTTTTTAATTCGTTTGGTTTAAATTTAAAAAAACGCGCGCGCCCACAGGCCAGGCCGCCCAGCTTGACGCCAGCCTTGCCCACCTCCTCCTCCTCTCCTGCACACAAGCCGCGCCTTGGCGCCCGCCGCCCGCCGCCACCCCCGCCGCCCGGGACTCGCCTCCGACCCGGCCCCCGCCCCCTCCCCAAGTCGCCACCCCCTCTAAAATACCGCCCCCCCCTCTCACCTCACCCGCCGCCGCCCGCCCTCCCGGCCGAGCCGCCGCCGTGGGCGCCGCCGCCGCCGTCTCGCCGCCGCCGAGCCCCGCCGCCTCGCCGCCCCTCCGACCCCGCGGACCCCCCCCGCCCGGAGCCCCCGCGGACCTCGCTGGCGGCCCCACGGAGGTAGCCGCCGCCCGCTCCGTTCGATCCGGTTTTCCCTAAAGACCGATCCGGTTTTTAAGATATTCGGTTTTAAAAAAAACCTAGATGGTTTTATTTTTTCGGTGTTCTTATTTATGAACGTTCACGAACCGTTCGTTTCAATGAACGTGTTCGTTGGATTAGTTCTGTTAACGAGCGTCCGTTATTTAATCCGTTAAATCGTTTTCTTTTAATCGGAATTAATCCGTTATTTTCCGATTCGATTTCGATCCGATTTTCAAATCTGTTTTATTTCTCGCTCGTTTATCGGAATCGGGTGATTCAAGCGCTGGAGTTTAAATATGACCGCCGTTCGACTACCCTACTTACACAGAGTTTTGCTACTGTAAAATTTTGACCTAGTTTCAGATTGCTAAACCGAGTCGTTCTCTCTCGAGTTTCGACTTTCGATGTTTATTTTGATTCGAATCTTTTGCAACCAGGGTTCTTAAGTTGAACTTTCTGGTTAGATCTTTATTCGAGATTTCCCCGTGCATTAGATGAGTACTTATTGTATGCTTGTTGTTTGTCTGCGTTAGATCACCCGGAGTGCGCCGCTTGTTACTTCGAATCTCTAGGTCTCGCGGATCATCAGCAAGGCAAGTAACACTTGATCATACCTTTTCTATTACCAGTTTTATTGCATTAGATCAAACCCTCAAACACTTGCATGTTTAGGATCAAATTAAATTGTGGGTTTGGGAAGTAGATTGAGGTAGTACCTATTACTGTTTTACTTATGAAACCTTGGGAGTTACTTCTCGTTTGCTTGTTATGCCTGCTATGCTAGTAGGCGTGGATTGGGTGAGTGAATATCCATGACAGATGTGAGATTGTTAATTAATGGTTTATCTAAGGTGGCAACCTAAACACACATCTGGGTGGATTGAGGCACTGGTTTCCATCGAGGACTTGCTGTATTTCTTGGACCGCCACCTGGGCTCTAAGGGATCATGAGATCATTCAAACTGGAAACTTCCGTGTGCAGCCACAAGCCAATTATGGGCTCTGGCGTAGTTGACTAAGTCGTGCGAACTCTTACGGGTAGGCTAGCTGATGTAGGGGAAGTAGGTTGGTACGGTCTACCCACATGTAAGGTGCTAAGCGCTTCGAAAGACTATGTCTCGGTCATCCGTTTCTCAAACACCATGTAGTCACGAGAACCAAGCGGAGGCGATCGAGTCTTGTGGGGAAAAGTCATAAACCTCTGCAGAGTGTATAAACTAATCATGATTAGCCGTGTCTCCGGTTATGGACGTTTTGAGTATCCGGTACTTGAATATCATGTGAATCTCAACATGTTACTTCTAAATAAAAGTTATTGGGTTTTGATGAGTACTTTTAATTGGGATTGAGAATCTGTCAACCATTCTCAATGTTTAACAACCACCATGATAGTTAAATAAAATTATTCCTTTGATGTAGGAAAAATCAGCTTTATGCAAATGTAACCGAGAGCCTTACCACCAGCCATATATGCATGTAGTGTGGGCTTATTCATTCATTGCTCTTATGTGTTACATTGCGGCATATTCCATGTCTTGACCCATTTTGGGCTGCAACTTTCACGTTGCAGACTTTTGAACGACAGTAAGGTGTTAGGTCGTGGTTCTATACTCGGTGATGCCGTTGGAGTTGATGGACTCGCTTATCTTCCAAGCCTTCGCTGTTATTATTAGATGGCCTTAAGCCATATTATTGTAATAAGTTCCCTTGTGGACAACGATGTAATAAGTGTGTGATTGCTACTCGCTATAAATCCTTGAAATCATTGTGTGGTGTCAAGACATTCTGATCCGGGGATGACATCGAGCACGTAGACTGGATCCATTCGGGTCTGGTCGCTACAGAGAACGGTATCAGAGCACACGCTGACGTTCCAGGAAGGACATTCGCCCCAATCACCAAGCCTATAGATAGTGTTTTCGATGCACCAACTTGGAGTGCAGGAAAGAGCATGGCAGCTCACATCACCATGGGGCGCATTGGAGAAGTTTATCGGGAAGACCTCAAGGACACCATCTACCAGATTTGCGGACGTCGAGATGACAACTGGGACGTCGTCAGCACCAAGAAGGATAGATCCATTGCAGCTTTCATCCAGGAGTTAAATCAGCACATTCGGCGCCGGAGAACCAAATGTCAACGACATGTTGGAGTTGCGAAGACAAAGGAAGGATCATCAAGCTGGAAGGAGAACTAAAGACTACACATAAGGACTACATGGGCGAGATCGTAGCTCGGCAAGACACAATAACGATCTTAAGTGCGAGATCGAAGAACTCAAGAAGAAGTTGGCGCTCAGAATGAAGACCGGTATGTCGAATACCCAGCGACTACATCAACATCGGCGACACCGATTCGGATCCAAGTGAACCCGACTTTGAAGGCGGTGGAGCAGACATCATGGAGTCTTCCACGGTTCAATTAGTAGAAGTCCCCACATATTAGTAGTATTTCCTCCATGTAAACATTATAGTACACGCACTTTCGCGATAGTTAGATCGTTGTAAGCCCTTGTTTGATTGAATGAAGTGATTTTGTGTGCATTTGCTCATGTGCATTTGGGTAGTGATTCCCCTTAGACCTCATTCTATTCTACATTTCTCTTCTTTTCTAAAACCCTCGGATGCCTCAGAGACGCGACCCGGATTCGTTTTCCCTTGAGAGATCACCCAATTGATCCAGCAGCGAGAATACCTGATTCAAACATTGGTGCGAACCAGGCAACAACAACAACAACAACAACAACCCACCGCCACCACCACCACTGCGGATCATCGACTCGTTTCCTTAGGCTGTATCCGCGGTGTATTCGATAACACCGAGCCAATTGTAGCAGATGGTGGCTCCGCAAGATAGGAAGGCCGACCGCTGCGGGATGCAGATGGAGAAAGAGTGAAGTTTGCAGCACATCAGCTTGAAGGACCCGCAGCAGCATGGTGGGAGAATTTCACAGCCACTTACCCGTGAACTTTGTCACATGGGATCAGTTTTAGCAAGCTTTCGACTTGCCCATGTTTCAGCAGGAGCCATGGCCATGAAGAAGCGTGAGTTTCGCAACTTCGCCAAGGAGGAAGGACTGTTGGCGATCGTGGATGATTTTAGCAAATTAGCACGTTATGCCCCGGATAGCGTTACTCTGAACGCGCTAAGCGGGAGAAGTTTCTAGAAGGACTGAATGATGAGTTGACATGCCGTTGATGGTAGCAAGTTTCAACAACTACCGGGAGTTAGTGGACCGAGCCCTCATGATTGAAGGAAAGCAGCAGCAAATTGAGAACTGCATAGCGGAAGTATGGACAAGGGAAGTATAACTCGAGCCCAGAGAAACCTCGTTATACCCTAAAACAGGAATTCAGTTTCAGCATACCCATGGAGGAGGAAATTCGCACAACCATAATGGCACCAAGAATGGGAGCGGAATGGAGGAAGCAACGGACAGAATCGCACCAACCCGTCAACACCATCCAAGATAGACTGAGTCACATTACTTGCTTTAAGTGCCGCAAGACTGGGCATTATGCAAATGGTATCGAAGGCGAATGGAAATGGCAATGGAAGCTACGGAAAGAAGCCCAACCCTTTCAACAGGGGCGGGTGAACCACATTGATGTGGAGGAGGTTGAAGATCAGCCCGATCACGATGTCGGTAAGTTTTGGTTAAGTCATTTACTGCAATTGTTCTTTTCGATCTTTGGTGCATCACATTCATACATATCAAGGGGATTTGTGGATAAGTACAATTTACCAACCCAAGCCCTTAGGTCACCCATGCTAGTAACCTCACCCGGAGCAGAGTACATGGCTAGTAAATGGTGTGATCGAATGCCACTAAGGATTGGACACTATGTTTTCCCCTCAGACCTAATAGTTCTGGAATCCCAAGGATTGGATGTGATATTAGGAATGGATTGGTTATCAAAGTATGGAGGAAACATAGATTGTACCACAAGATCAATTTTGCTCACCACACCAGAAGGAAGAAGGATTAAGTATGTATCACGACACGAGCCGAGGAGGGCACAAGTAAATTGCTTATCAGGAGTGGTACAGGAAGAAGTACCAGTGGTGAAGGATTATCTGATGTATTTCGGAAGAATTGCCAGGAATGCCACCGGATAGAGACATTGAGTTTTGATCGAGCTGTTGCCAGGAACAGGCCCGATATCGAAGCGACCGTACAGGATGCCCGCAAAGGATTTGGCGGAAATCAAGAAGCAGATTAAGGAACTATTGGATAAAGGTTTTATTCGCCCAAGTTCATCACCTTGGGGATCACCCGTTTTGTTGGTGGAGAAGAAGGATGGATCGTTAAGAATGGTTGTTGATTATCGTGGATTGAATGAAGTAACAATCAAGAACAAGTACCCACTACCTATGATAAATGATCTGTTTGATCGCTTGCAAGGAGCTAAAGTGTTTTCCAAGATCGACTTGCGATCAGGGTACCATCAGTTGAAGATTCGGGAGCAATACATACCCAAGACCGCATTTACCACGGGATATGGACTGTACGAGTATACCGTTATGTTATTTGGACTGACTAACACACCAGCCTATTTCATGAACATGATGAACAAAGTGTTTATGGAGTTTTTGGATAAGTTAAATCGTGGTGTTCATTGATGACATTTTGATTTTCTCAAAGAATGAAGAGGAACACAAGGAACATTTGCGATTGGTTTTGGAGGCGAGGAACACCAGTTGTATGCCAAGTTCAGCAAATGTGAGTTTTGGCTAAAGGAAGTTGGATTTCTCGGACATGTTATATCCGGAGAAGGGATAGCAGATTGACCCCACAAAAGTTGAGACCGTAACCAAATGGGAAGCACCAACGACAGTTGGAGAGATTCGAGTTTCCTTGGACTCGCAGGATACTACCAAGATTCATTGAGAATTTCTCAAGAATTGCAAAGCCTATGACAGAATTGTTGAAGAAGGAAAACAAATTCATATGGACTGAGGACTGTGAGGCAAGTTTTCAGGAGTTGAAGAAAAGATTGGTTACCTCACCAGTTTTGATATTGCCAGATCAGACTAAGGATTATGAGGTGTATTGCGACGCTTCACGTCGAGGACTTGGAGCCGTACTTATGCAGGAAGGAAGAGTTGTTTCGTATGCTTCACGACAACTTAAGCCCCATGAGTTGAATTATGCCACTCATGATTTGGAGTTAGCAGCCGTTGTGCACGCCTTAAAGACATGGAGACATTTTCTCATTGGAAATCATTGTGAAGTATACACGGATCACAAGAGTTTGAAGTACATCTTCACACAGAAGGAATTGAATCTCAGACAAAGGAGATGGTTAGAACTTATCAAGGATTATGATATGAGATTGCATTACCACCCCGGAAAGGCTAATGTCGTAGCAGACGCATTGAGCCGTAAGAGCCACGTCAATACCCTAATGATGGGAGGAATACCCCATGAGTTAGCCGAGGACCTTCGAGAACTATGTTTGGAAATAGTTCCGAGAGGCTATGTAGCAGCATTGGAGATTCGATCGACACGATGGACAAAATCGAGAAGCCCAAAAGGCGATAAGGAAGTTGCCTCTATAAAGGAGAAAATGGGCAAAGGAAAAGCTAAAGGATTTCGTGAGGATGAGCACGATACCCTATGGTTTGAAGACCGTGTTTATGTGCCCAATGACCCAGAGATCAGGAAGTTGATTTTACAAGAAGCCCATGATTCACCCTATTCGATTCACCCAGAAATACCAAGATGTATTTGGATTTGAAGAATATTTTCGGTGGACCGGAATGAAGGAGGATATTGCGGAGTATGTAGCAGTTTCGACGTATGTCGAAAGTAAAAGCGAGCATCGAAGCGATGAGGTTTGTTACAACCGTTGCCGATACCGAATGGAAGTGGGATAAACTAGGCATGGATTTCATCACAGGTTTGCCAAAGACTCGTTCGGGATATGACTCGATTTGGGTCATAGTCGATCGTTTGACAAAGGTAGCTCATTTCATTCGATCAAGACTACCTATAGCAGTGCTAAGTTGGCAAAGATATACATGACCAGAATTGTGTGTTTACGGAGTTCGAGGAGCATCGTATCGAGATGAGGAACCCGGTTTACCTCGAAATTTTGGAACCGGTTACACGAAACATTGGGAACCAGACTAGAATTCATACAGCTTTCCACCCACAGACCGATGGACAGACCGAGAGAGTCAATCAGATTTTGGAGGACATGCTGAGAGCTTGTGCACTAGATTATGGATCTAGTTGGGATGATAATTTGCCGTATGCAGAATTTTCCTACAACAACAGTTACCAAACCAGCTTAAAGATGGCACCTTTCGAGGCTCTGTATGGAAGAAGGTGCAGGACACCGTTGTCATGGGACTAAACCGGAGATCATCAGTTGTTTGGACCAGATTTGATTAAGGAGTGCAATGAAGGTTAAGTTGATTGAGCAGGCTCAAGGTAGCCCAGTCCGAACGGAAAGAGCTATGCCGATTCAAAGCGCCAGCGATTGAGTATGAAGTTGGAGCAGTATATCTCGAGTATCCCGCTTGAGGAGTTAAGCGTTTTGGAGTGAAAGGAAAGTTAGCACCCGTTTAGTTGGACCATATAAGATTTTGCAACGCATGGGAGAAGTTGCGTATAAGTTGGAATTGCGGAAGGACTGTCGGGAGTTCATGATGTATTCCATGTTTCTCGATTGAAGAAATGTCACCCGAGATAGCAGAGGTACCGTTAAGAACACGTGCCACTGGAAGCAATTGATTGAAGGATGACTTGACATATGAGGAAAAACCGGTTAAGATTCTCGATTATGCAGAGAGTTACCCAGCAAGGTTATCAAGTTTTGCAAAGTTCGATTGGAGCCACCACCGAGGATGAAGCCACACAGGAAAGAGAGGAAGTTTTGCTCGGGGACCACCTCACCTATTTTCTAGCCAACCCGAATCTCGAGGGTGAGATTCATCTTAAGAGGTAGGTTTGTAACATCCCAAATTTTCAATTTGGAATGTTATACATTAGGTCATCATGCATATCATATTTTCTCGCATTTTCCGATCCTCGAAAATTTCACGCAACTCAAGGACCCTCGGAGAGAGTTGGAAGTTTCATTATTTTCATATTTGGGATTTCTCAAATTTTGAAAATAGGATCATTTGGATTTATTTAAATTATCTTCATAAAGTTTTCCTATACAAAATTTTGGAGAGGGAATAATATGACTTACCCAACATTTAGGAAAATGAAGATTTTATAAATAAATCAAATTTGGCCTTTGAAAGATTTATTTTGCTTAGGCAAAATGAGCATTTAAAAATATATGCATGTTTGCCGCTTTTAAAGTTCATTTTGTTCGACTCATTTTTAGGAGTCGGGAAAATTATTTTATTAAAATCGGAGTTCATTTGATATTTTTTAATTCATTTGGTTTAAATTTAAAAAAACGCGCGCCACTGGGCCAGGCCCGGCCCAGCCATTGACCAGCCGCCCTGCCCACCTCCCTCCTCTCCCAGCACAAGACGCCCAGGCGCCCGCCCGACGCCACCCCCGCCCGGGACTCCGCCTCGAACCCCTGCCCCCCTGCCCCCTCCCCAAGTCGCGCCACCCCCTCTTAAATACCGCCCCCCCCCCTCTCACCTCACCCGCCTTGCCTCCCCTCCCGGCCAGAGCCCTTGCCGTGGCCCCGCCGCCGCCGTTCCTCGCCGAGCCGAGCCCGCCGCCCTCGCCGCCCCTCCGACCATGGGACCCCGCCGCCCGGAGCCCCGCCGGACCTCGCCCGGCAAGCCCCGCGGAGGTAGCCGCCGCCCGCTCCGTCCGATCCGGTTTTCCCTAAAGACCGATCCGGTTTTTAAGATATTCGGTTTTTAAAAAAACCTAGATGGTTTTATTTTTTTGGTTTTCTTATTTAATGAACGTTCACCGAACCGTTCGTTTCAATGAACGTGTTCGTTGGATTAATTCTGTTAACGAGCGTCCGTTATTTAATCCGTTAAATCGTTTTCTTTTAATCGGAATTAATCCGTTATTTTTCGATTCGATTTCGATCCGATTTTCAAATCTGTTTTATTTCTCGCTCGTTTATCGAATCGGGTGATTCAAGCGCTGGAGTTTAAAGAATGAAACCGCCGTTCGACTACCCTACTTACACAGAGTTTTGCTACTGTAAAATTTTGACCTAGTTTCAGATTGCTAAACCGAGTCGTTCTCTCTCGAGTTTCGACTTTCGATGTTTATTTTGATTGAATCTTTTGCAACCAGGGTTCTTAAGTTGAACTTTCTGGTTAGATCTTTATTCGAGATTTCCCGTGCATTAGATGAGTACTTATTGTATGCTTGTTGTTTGTCTGCGTTAGATCACCGGTCGCCACTTGTTACTTGAATCTCTAGGTCTCGGATCATCGACAAGGCAAGTAACACTTGATCATACCTTTTCTATTACCCAGTTTTATTGCATTAGATCAAACCCTCAAACACTTGCATGTTTAGGATCAAATTAAATTGTGGGTTTGGGAAGTAGATTGAGGTAGTACCTATTACTGTTTTACTTATGAAACCTTGGGAGTTACTTCTCGTTTGCTTGTTATGCCCTGCTATGCTAGTAGGCGTGGATTGGGTGAGTGAATATCCATGACAGATGTGAGATTGTTAATTAATGGTTTATCTAAGGTGGCAACCTAAACACACATCTGGGTGGATTGAGGCACTGGTTTCCATCGAGGACTTGCTCTGTATTTCTTGGACCGCCACCAGTGCTCTAAGGGATCATGAGATCATTCAAGCTGGAAACTTCCGTGTGCAGCCACAAGCCAATTATGGGCTCTGGCGTAGTTGACTAAGTCGTGCGAACTCTTACGGGTAGGCTAGCTGATGTAGGGGAAGTAGGTTGGTACGGTCTACCCACATGTAAGGTGCTAAGCGCTTCGAAAGACTATGTCTCGGTCATCCGTTTCTCAAACACCATGTAGTCACGAGAACCAAGCGGAGGCGATCGAGTCTTAATGGGGAAAAGTCATAAACCTCTGCAGAGTGTATAAACTAATCATGATTAGCCGTGTCCCGGTTATGGACGTTTTGAGTATCCGGTACTTGAATATCATGTGAATCTCAACATGTTACTTCTAAATAAAAGTTATTGGGTTTTGATGAGTACTTTTAATTGGGATTGAGGATCTGTCAACCATTCTCAATGTTTAACAACCACCATGATAGTTAAATAAAATTATTCCTTTGATGTAGGGAAAAATCAGCTTTATGCAAATGTAACAGTAGAGCCTTACCACCAGCCATATATGCATGTAGTGTGGGCTTATTCATTCATTGCTCTTATGTGTTACATTGCGGCATATTCCATGTCTTGACCCGTTTTGGGCTGCAACTTTCACGTTATGAGACTTTTCGAACGACAGTAAGGTGTTAGGTCGTGGTTCTATACTCGGTGATGCCGTTGGAGTTGATGGACTCGCTTATCTTCCAAGCCTTCGCTGTTATTATTAGATGGCCTTAAGCCATATTATTGTAATAAGTTCCCTTGTGGACAACGATGTAATAAGTGTGTGATTGCTACTCTGCTATAAATCCTTGAAATCTTGTGTGGTGTCGACATTCTTGATCCGGGGATGACACTGAGCACAGAGACTGGATCCATTCGGGTCTGGTCGCTACAGAACTACACGATCTTGTGCTATGCTTAGGATTGGGTCTTGTCCATCACATCATTCTCCTAATGATGTGATCCTGTTATCAATGACATCGAATGTCCATAGTCAGGAAACCATGACTATCTGTTGATCAACGAGCTAGTCAACTAGAGGCTCACTAGGGACATATAGTAGTCTATGTATTCACACGTGTATTACGATTTCCGGATAATACAATTATAGCATGAATAAAAGAAAATTATCACGAACAAGGAAATATAATAATAATCCTTTTATTATTGCCTCTAGGGCATATTTCCAACAGGGCCTCGCCCCCGTCCCCGATAAAGCAAGGGGACACCTAAGCCACGCATTAAATGCATCTTGTCCTGTAATACAAGCGATAAGCTCAGGGCACTGTACGCCTTTCCACCTCCTGTGTGACACTGTGGCAGCCCCTTCTGACTATAAAAGGAGGCCCATGGCATACTTGTAACACCCCGGAAGTAACTTTCCATATTTGTAACTCCAACTCTTGCCATTTTCGGCATTGATATATGATATTCCCTCCGTGGTTGGGTTTTTCTTCATTTTGCATTTTGTCCGTGTCATGCATTTTTATCATGTCATCATGTGCATCGCATTTGCATACGTGTTCGTCTCATGATTCCGAGCATTTTTTCCCGTTGTCCGTTTTGCAATCCGGCACTCCTATCTCCCGGCGGTCCCTTTACGTTTTTCCGTGTGCGGGTATTAAACCTTCTCGAAATGGACCGAGGTTTGTCTAGTGGCCTTGGTATACCACCGTAGACCACCGGCCAAGTTTGGTCATTTGGAGCTCGTTTGGTACTCAGCAGTTAACGCACTCTCATAAAGGCCTCTTTTAAGTTGCAGCCCAACACCCTTCAAAACAGCCCATTAACCCATCTAAGTCACTCCCATGCTCTCTGTCGTTCGATCACGATCGTGGGTGAAAACTACACCTCATTTGGACTCTCCTAGCTCCCTCTATGCCTATTTAAACACCTCCCGAAAATCCGGATCATCCCTCGAAACCCTAGCAAATTCTGCCTCGCGCGCCGCGGACACGTCCGGCGAGCCGCAGCGTCCGCCCGCCGCCGCCGTAATCATGGCGCCACGTCGCTCACCAGGCGCCCACATCGCCGCCCGCGCCCCGCTTGAGGCCAATGGCCGGCCCTCGGGGGCCGCCGCCGCCGCCGCCGCCCGCGCCCGCCGCCCGCGCCGCGCCCGCCGCCGCCTCCGGCCTTCTCCGGTCGCCGCCGCCCCCCGGACCCAGCCGCGCGCGGCGCCCGCCCATCCGCCATGCTCCTCCGCCGCCGCCCGCGGCCGGCCGATTCCGCGCCCGCTTCGCCCGCGCCCGCTCCGGCCACCCCGCCGGCGACCTCCCTCGCCGGAGCCCGCGCCCCACCGGATCCGCCGTCGCCAGTCCGATCGGGTCGGGCCCCGATCCGGCCTCGGGCCGAGCGCCGTTGACTTCTTCCCCTCCTAATATTTCTCTAAGTTTTTGCATCTAGTGTTATTTTGTGCAATTTTCAACATGCTATATCTTCGCATCCGTAGATCCATTTTGCGCGTATAATATGTCAAAATGTTCGTCTCGAAGAGTAGATCATTTCATCTCATTGCATCATTTTCATTTGAGCTCATCTTGATGCCCGAAATGCTGTTGGAAGAGTGCTATGTGATGTTAGTTTCTGTTTCGTAACATAAGTTGCACTTTTGTTATTTTTGCCATGATTATTGTGTGCATCCTATGAATTAGGGTCCTACATGTGTTTTGTAAAATGCCATGCCATCTTTCCAGGGGTGTATGCCATGTATTTTTGTGATCTATGTGGTGACTAGCACAAGCATGCAAAGTAGGTGTCCTAATGTTGCTGATTTCAGCCCTGTTTTAGCTGATTTTGATGCCATGTTAACTTGATGATACCGAGAGATCTATGCATATTTTGAGATACTTCAGTAAGGGTGTTTTGTAAAGCATGTCTTTATCTATCCATCCATGCCTTTGTTTGCAATTATGGAGTGCCATAGCTTGAGTCAATCGAGCTCTACTTTTGCTATCAAATGATTCCTGGCAGATTGTATACATGTTATTCAATTTTGCCTAGCTTGTTGTGGTTGATCCATATATGCTATGTTAGTGTTCTTGCCATGTATGTCTTCTATGCCATGTCTTCTTGATGTATGTATGCTTAGTTTATCATTTGGGGCTCTGTAGTGAGTGCATTGAGCTTGTAAACATGCCATCTCGTTATCAGTTTTTGACATGCCATGTTGCTGAATCTGTTAACGAGACTTTCAATATTGACATGGGTGTTGCTATATTTTCTAGTCCTTTTTGGCTTATGGTCAGTAAGGGACTTTTGTTCTAGGCTTTGAGTAGATTCATGCCATGCCTTGTGTTGCTATTTTAAGGTCTTGTAGCATGTAGTTTTGATGCTCTGAACATTGCAACCTGATGCTGTTTTTGCCATGTCCAGCCTGTTATTTTGTGCACTTTTGCCATGCTTGTTTGAACATGTTATGATGTGAACTAGCCGTAGCTCAGTGCTCATCATTTGTCGAGCATCATGTGTAGATCACTTCCATGTGCTTTGTTGTTACGTTTGGGTGCAGTAGCTTAATTAATTGTTGCTTGCTAAGTGGCATCATGCTGTTAATGGCAGATTTGCGCCATTCTTGTTTTGCTTGCCATTTGCAAACCGTGCATCCGTTTCCGGTGATCTTTATATCGATTTCAACCAAAATCATCTCATCTTTCCAGTGGCATGCTTGGTTTGCCAAGTTGATGCCTGGTTCATCATTACCTTCGGGCGCACATAAGCATTGCATATCGCATCCCGCATATCATGTCATGTTTTGCATCATGTTGATTGTGCATTGCACCGTGATTTATTGTGGTTCCTTTGTTTGTGTTGTTGCTTTGGGTAGAGTCGGGAGGCGAGTGCGTGAACGAGGAACCTGTTGAGAACGCTTACGAGGATCAAGCTTTCGACAACTCGAGAACATTGCGAGCAAGATGACCATACCCTCGAAATCACTTCTATCTTTGCTATGCTAGTTGCTCGCTCTTTTGCTATGCCTATGCTGCGATGCCTACCACTTGCTATATCATGCCACCCATATTACCATGTCAGCCTCTAACCATCCTTTCCTAGCAAACCGTTGATTGGCTATGTTACCGCTTTGCTCAGCCCTCTTATAGCGTTGCTAGTTGCAGGTGAAGCTGAAGTTTGTTCCTTGTTGGAACATGGAGATGTCGTTCCTATTTGGAACATGTTTACTTGTTGGGGATATCACAATATATATCTGCTATAATTAATACATCTATATACTTGGTAAAGGGTGGAAGGCTCGGCCTTATGCAGTGTTTTGTTCCCTCTTGCCACCCTAGTTTCCGTCATACCGGTGTTATGTTCCTTGATTTCGCGTTCCTTACGGTTGGGTGATTTATGGGACCCCTTGACAGTTCGCTTTGAATAAAACTCCTCCAGCAAGGCCCAACATTGGTTTTACCATTTGCCACCTAAGCCTTTTCCCGGGTTTTCGCGAGCCGAGGGTCATCTTATTTTAAACCCCGGACGGTGCTCCTTGGTGCTTGGCCCAACCTGGGCGATGTCCGGCGCCCTGGGCAATCCAGGTTTATGCCAACCCGACGTCTTGCCCATCCGGTGTGCCACGAGAGCGAGATATGTGTAGCTCCTATCGGATTTGTCGGCACATTCAGGTGGCTTTGCTGGTCTTGTTTAATTCTTTGTCGAAATGTCTTGTAGTCCGGATTCCGAGATTGATCGGGTCTTCGGTAGAAGAATATCCTTCGTTGACCGTGAGAGCTTATAATGGGCTAAGTTGGGACACCCTGCGGGGTAATATCTTTGAAAGCCGTGCCCATGGTTATGAGGCAGATGGGAATTTGTTAATGTCCGGTTGTAGAAAACCCAAAGTTGACCTCAAATAAAATACACATCAACGCGTGTGTAATCGTGATGGTCTCTTCTCGGCGGAGTCCGGAAGTGAACACGATGTTGGAGTTATGTCGGCGTAAGTAGTTCAGGATCACTTCTTGATCGCTATTAGCTTCACGACCGTGCTTTGCTTCTCTTCTCGCTCTCTTTTGCGATGTAGCCACCATAAATGCTAGTAAACACTGCAGCTCCACTTTACTGCTCAGTCCTTCCTATAAGCTTAAATAGTCTTGATCTCGCGGGTGTGAGATTGCTGAGTCCCCGTGACTCACAGATACTTCCAACATAGTTGCAGGTTCCGACGATGCCAGTGCAGGTGACTCAACCGAGCTCAAGTGGGAGTTCGACGAGGAACGTGGTCGTTACTATGTGTCGTTTCCAGATGATCAGTAGTGGTGCCCAGTTGGGACGATTCGGGGATCTGTGTTAGCATTTGGGGTATCTTCTTTTATGTTGGTTCCGTAGTCGGACCTTGAGTGTACTCTGAATGATGGATGTTTATTTATGTATTGTGTGAAGTGGCGACTGTAAGCCAACTATGTATCTCTTTCCCTTATTTATTACATGGGTTGGGTGAAGATTACCTCACTTGCGACATTGCTTTCAATGCGGTTATGCCTCTAAGTCGTGCCTCGACACGTGGGAGATATAGCCGCATCGGGCGCTAAGTTGGTAATCGAGCCTTCCCGACTTAGGAGCCCCTACTTGATTGTTTCTTTGGCGTTGTTGAGTCTAGAATGGAAAATGTTTTGAGTCTTAGGATTATATATATCGGAGTAGGATTCTTTTTACTTCCGGTCCTTAAATAAGCTCTGTGAGGTCTCTGACGTAGAGTTTTGACTCTTCTCTTCTCAAATTTCACTAAAATTTTTAGGATCACGTGGGTATCTTGGAATCGTTCCGATGGTTTTGTGACGAGAACATTGTTCTTGGTGCCTCGACATTTAGGGGTTGTGGCAGTGTCCGGGAGTTGAGCTCCGAGGTGTTGTCGTCACAATTTTATCGTTGCGATTCTGGAATACGAGTTTTGCCGACATCGAAATCTCTTTTGTGCAGTTGTTGGTGAGATAACCCGATAGCCCGATCTTGTGGCGAAAGGGAATATTGCCATGACTTGCATAACGGATGTTTTTGAAGGTCGAGGTACACGATTTCGAGGATTTCTTGGTTATGTGTTGACGGATGGATACAGCTGGATCTAGGTATTGTTAGTTTGGGTGATATATTTTGTGTCCCTGTATCCCCAACACCAGATTGCATAACCGAGAAAGTTTGGGAGTTTATAGGTGGGAATTCTAGTAGCTTACGGGATATTCTTTCCGGCGGATGTATGATTTGAGATTGGGGTTCAACGTCTAGTGGTCCGCCCATTCACGGTCGATTCTGATGGTCGCGGGGCGTCTTAAAGAATCCTTGGCTATGCTGATTCGGGGCGTCTTGTTAGTCATTCGTGACGTCCGCTATACGTCGTGTCCGTGTGAGCCCCACCACGAACACTTTGGGCGAAATCTCTATCATGTGTTTGTTCCGGCTCATTCTAGAAGCCAACCTTTTGTTTTCAGTTGTGATATTCGATTTGTTTCTAAGACAGATGTTGTTTCCATATCTTTATCTAAGTGGCTTCTCACCTTAATGGACGTGTGATGATTAACTTTGGAATTCATTCGTTCATTCTTGTTGAATGTTTATTGTGAAGACTTTATGTTGCAATTTCTATCCGTTGATTCTACTTATCTATTTGTCTATCAAAGGACTAACGGATGTCACCCTCTTGAGATGGCTCCCATGCAGCGTCGAATCCGGATCGCAATGATGGGGATCATCGAATCCTTCCCCTCCACCTCCACCTCCGCCTCCCGAGGCCTGGCAAGCTATCATGGCAGCCACCAATGCCAATGCTCCAGATGATTTTGCAGCTCTTGCAAGAAGCGTACTCAGGGGTAAGGCAATCAAGGCAATCAAGGTCAAGGCAACAATCAGCCACACTTTGCTACTCTCAGTCAGTTCCTCGCTAATCAGCCGAAGTCTTTCAGTTTCTGTGTCGAGGCCACAGACGCTGACGATTGGTTAGTGGACATCTGCAAGCACTTTGGTTGTAGCAATGTCGGACACGAGG
This sequence comes from Aegilops longissima, assembly GCA_021605205.1. NCBI lineage: Eukaryota > Viridiplantae > Streptophyta > Magnoliopsida > Poales > Poaceae > Aegilops > Aegilops longissima. Next base: position 211,674,440 of record CM038680.1, read on the forward strand.
ACTTTGTCAAGTTTGCATCGTTTCAACTCAAGGATCAAGCTGCTGAGTGGTACCAGCAATACAAAGATTCGAGAGGAGGTCGTGTCATTACAGGATGAGTTCGCCGTGATTTGAGCTCATCACATTCGAAAAGTGTTGTTGAGAGCAAGCGTGAAGAGTTCCGCAATCTCAAGCAAGGCACCATGTCATCTATCAATACAATATCCAGTTCGAAGCTCGCTTCGTTTTGCTAAGCAAGGCGTGCACGATGAAAGGAGTATGATCTACCAATTCGGAGGTGGTGCGAGAGAAGATCTGCAATTACCTCTTGTGCTGTTTGAGCCGGATAAGTATGATGATTTCTACAACATGGCTCTGAAGCAAGAAGCGGCCCAGCTCAAATGTGAGGCTTCTAAGAAGAGAATCAGGGATGCAGTTCAGTCCTCTTCGTCCTCTCAAGTGGCAGCCAAGCAGCAGAAGTTTTACCTGCCCCTCCTCCGTTCCGTCGGCCTTACCGGTGAGAAGAACTCAGGTGGCCGTGGATCTTCCCACCCACCCAACCCAAGCTATCGAACAAGTCTAATTCTCAAGCTCCAAGGTCAAGTGCTCCTTACCACCGTCCGCTCTCGAGGTCACTTGCAACAAGTGTCGCGGAAGGGTCACTCTGCGAACAAGTGCTTCAACGAGCCGCCTTCCGCCTCCTCCTCTGTGAAATCTTCCAGCAATGCGGTGGTCGGGCATAATCCCAAGTCTGCAAGGGTGAACATGATGAATGCAGCTCAAGCGGAGGAATCTTCTGATGTGATCATGGGTAATCTTCCAGTTAATGGTATTCCTGCAAAAGTCTTATTTGATACTGGTGCATCTATTTCTTTCATATCAAGACCTTTTGCATCCATGAATAATTTGCATACTGTTGATCTGCCTAAGCCGATAGCGGTTTCCTCTCCGGGTTTGTTCATGAATACAAAAATGATGGCCCCGGATGTTTCTATCAAGATGGGAGATTACAGATTTCTCGCTAAACCAATGGTTCTTGGTGACTCGGATATTGATCTTATTCTCGGAATGGACTGGCTTTATCAGCACAAAGCTCAGCTTGATTGTGCTGCCAGGGAAATTCAATTGACTCACTCTTCTAATGATGTGATCATCTATGCCGCTCGTGATGAAACTATTCGGTTGTTTTCTCTCAATGAGAAGGCGAACTGAATGCCATCTCTCGATTCGATCGTTTGTGAGTACCAAGATGTCTTTCGGAAGAGCTTCGGGTATGCCTCCTCATCGGCCCGTGGAGTTCGTTATCGATCTTGAGCCCGCTTGAACCCGTTTGTAGCGTCCATACAAGCTTGGACTGAAGAGCTGAAGGAATTGAAGAAGCAGCTCGATGAACAAGAGCGTCTGGTCTGATCGGACGAGTTCATCTCCTTGGGGTTGTGGTGTTCTTTTGTCCGGAAGAAGGATGGCGCGGACCGACTTTGCGTCGATTACCGTCCATTGAATAAGAAGACAATCAAGAACAAGTATCCACTTCCCAACATCAATGAGCTTTTCGAGCAACTCAAAGGTGCTACAGTGTTCTCAAGCTTGACCTTCGTATGGGGTATCATCAGATTCGCATTCGTGAACAAGATATTCCCAAGACAGCATTGAACAAGCTTTGGTTCTTATGAATATACTGTCATGTCTTTCGGCCTCGTCAATGCTCCTCCAACTTTCTCTCGAATGATGAACTTCATATTCAACCCCTACACCAATGAATTCGTCTTGGTCTATCTCGATGATATTTTGGTCTTCTCCAAGAATAAGAAGGATCATGCCAAACATTTGCGATTGGTACTAGACAAGCTCAGAGAGTACCAATTCTATGCTAAGTTCTCCAAATGTGAATTTTGGCTTGATGAAGTGCTTTATCTTGGTCATATCATCTCTGCCAAGGGCATCGCTGTTAATCCGAGAAGGTGTCCGCAATTGTGAATTGGGAACCTCCTCGGAATGTCAAGCAGCTCCATGATTTTCTTGGTCTTGCAAGCTATTGCGAAAGATTCGTTGAGAACTTCTCCAAGATTGCAAAGCCTCTTTCCAACCTCCTCGAAGCATGTGAAGTATGTCCGGTCTCCCGAGTGTGGCGTTGCTTTCAATACCCTCAAAGAGAAACTCGTCACAGCTCTGTCTTGACTCCTCTGATGAATCCAAGCCATTTGAAGTTTTTCGTGATGCTTCTCTTCAAGGTCTCGGTGCTGTGTTAATGCAAGAGAAGAGAGTTGTGGCTTATACCTCTCGCCAGATTGAAGCCCAACGAGAAGAACTACCCCACTCACGATCTTGAGTTGGCGGCAGTTGTCCATGCATTGATTACATGGAGACATCTCTTGTTGGAAGGAAAGTGGACATTTTCACCGATCACAAGAGTCTCAAGTACATCTTCACTCAGCCCAACCTCAACCTCGTGCGGACTCGATGGGTGAAATGATTCAAGAGTACAACCCAAGTATTGAGTATACTCCGGGCAAAGCCAATGTCATTGCAGATGCTTTGAGCAGGAAAGCTTCTGCAATAGTCTAATCCTCAAGCCCTTTCACCGGATCTCGTGAAGCTTTCGCAGCTGAATCTTCAAGTTGTTCCTCAAGGCTTTCTTGCCAACCTCATAGTCTCTCCTACTTTGGAAGATCAGATTCGTGAGGCTCAACCTGGATGCCATGGTGAAAAAGGTGAAGCGTGGTATCGACAAGGGCATTTCAAGTACAAGTGCTTCCACATTGATGACAAAGACACTCTGTTCTTTGAGGACGGATTATGGTTCCTAAGGGTGATCTGCGAAAAGTCATTATGAGCGAGGCTCACAATTCGCTTCTATCCATTCATCCCGAATGCGAAGATGTACCATGACCTCAAGCAGTCATATTGGTGGACTCGAATGAAGCGAGAAATTGCTCAATTCGTGAATGAGTGTGATGTCTGCGAGAAGAGTGAAAGCGAACACCAAAGACCAGCTGGTCTCCTCCAACCTCTTGCTATTCCTGAATGGAAGTTTGATCATATTGAAATGGACTTCGTGACTGGTTTTCCAAAGTCCAAGCGTGGAAATGATGCTATCTTCGTTGTCATTGACAAGCTTACTAAAGTGGCTCATTTTCTTCCTATCAAAGAATCCATCACAGCAGCTCGGTTGGCGAGCTATACACCTCGAGGATTGTCTCCTTGCGGCATTCCACAAGTGATCTCTTGAGACCGTGGCAGCATCTTTACCTCCAAGTTTCGGGATTCTTTTCGAAGGCCATGGGCACCAACATTCGTTTCAAAGACAGCTTTCCATCCTCAAACAAGTGGCCAAGTTGAGCGAGTTAATCAAATCCTTGAAGATATGCTCAGGGCTTGTGTCATTTCATTCGGTATGAAGTGGGAAGATTGTCTTCCATATGCCGAGTTCTCTTACAACAACAGCTTCCAAGCGAGTTCGGGCAAGGCCCCATTCGAAATTCTCTATGGCGAAAGTGCCGTACTCCTCTCAATTGGTGCGAGACGGTGAACGCCAACTTCTTGGCAATGACTTGATCACGAAGCGGAAGAAATGTGCCAAGTCATTCGTGAGAATCTCAAAGCCGCATAATCGCGCGGAAGAGCTATTATGATGATAAGCACCGTGATGTGGCTTTTGAAATCGGAGACCATGTCTACCTCGCGTCTCTCAATGAAAGGCACTCGTAACCCGGTATCAAAGGAAGCTTGCACCTAGATCGTGGGTCCTTTCAAGATCATTGGGAAAAGAGGCGATCTCGCCTATCAACGAGCTTCCATCCAACTTTGCAAGCGTGCGATGTGTTTCACGTGTCACAACTTCGCAAGTGCTTCAAGACTCTGAACGCACTATCAACCGAAGAGATTGACCTTCAAGAAGATCTCTCTTATCATGAGCACCCGTTGCTATTCTTGAAGAAACCGAGCGCAAGACTCGCAACAAGTCAATCAAATTCCTGAAAGTGAAGTGGTCACACCATTCGACCGAGAAGCTACACAGGGCGCGAGGATCACCTCCGTTCGAGTATCCGGAGTTCTTTCAGTCCTAGATCTCGGGACGAGATCCTCTTGTAGTGGTGGAGTGGACGAGCAGCGGACAAGCAGCGGATCGGTCGCAGACAGGACCAGGGCCGTGGCCTGCGAGCACCAGCATCGCCCAGGCAGTTGGAGCCTGGCGAGCAGCGTCGTTCGCGCGCCAGACGACCGGCTACACATCGCCGGATCCAAAGACGGAGCTGCCCCCCGCAGGCGGCGCAGGGCCCTCCAGGGGCGTCGTTGTGCCGACTCCGGGTGGCGCGACAACCTCCAAGACGCCTACACCGGCGACTGCCGCGCATTCTTCCCATGGTGTGCGCGCCGAGCAGCGTCACCACGTTGGTGACCATGGGCACCGCCGTGGGAAGAGCACTGTGCGTCATCGGCAAGATGAAGGGGTTCAGCACGCTCGCTGAAGCGCTGGTGAAAATGGCACGCAGCCGCTGGGCCGTGACGGAGCTCCTTCTAACATAGTTAGAAGTCGAAGCATGCTGCGATCCACGCAGCTGTCGCCGCCGCCCACGCCAGCGGAAGCTTTGGCGCGCGCACAGCTGCTCCTCGACTTCCCTCCTGCTGCGGAGAAGCTCGACGAGTGGAGGGACACCATCCGGATCCTCGTCGCCGTCGCAAACAAAGACGATCCGCGACCGGCGGGGCCCTCGTGTCGGCGCTCCACCGAGCCACCACATGCTGGCCCTGGGAGGACCGGGGGAGCTGCGGCCATGATGCACTCTCCTCCTCCTCGCCAGCCGCCGCGGGCGTCGGCCCGTCGCGACGACGCTTGTGATAACATCTCCATAGCGTCGTCCGACCCGTGGACCCTCCGCGACCAGCGCCAGGTCCTTCGGGAGCGAGCTCACGAAGACGCTCGAACCACCGTCGAGTGCCGGCGTGAAACACGCCGCCAGTCGGACAAGCGGGCGGGACCCGCTATGGACCACCCGACACCGGGGGGCCCCGGCGGCCTACCTTTCGAGGTGGGCTGCCCGGCTTTTACCCGTGAGCTGAGGCAGTTCCAGTGGCCGTCCCACCGCATGTTCAAGCCCGACGCCGGCGAGAAGTACACTGGCAAGACCCATCCGTCCAAGTTCCTCAGCATGTACACCATCGCGATGTAGGCCGCTGGGGTCGCGACGACAAGGTGCTTGCCAACTATTTCCCGCTGGCGCTCAAACCCAATATGATGTCTTGGTTGATGCACTTGCCGGTGGACTCCATTTCTTCTTGGTCAGATCTGTGCCATGAGTTCGTTGGCGCCTTCATAGGAGGCCACCAAGCTCATGGCCAGGCTAGTGATCTGCTTATCATTCCCCAGAAGGAAGGGGAGACCCTGCGCAAGTACATCCAGAGATTCAGCCGGGTGCAGTACAACATCCCCAACATTCATCCCGCTGCTGTGATTAGCGCGTTCCACTAGAACATGCACAATCGCAAGATGCACGAGTAGCTGGCGATGACCAAGGTTAAGAATGTGGCCGAGCTCTACGTTCTGGCCGATAGGTGCGCCTGGGCTGAAGAGGGAAGGAAGTACCCTGGCGAAGACGCCGGCGCGGAAACCGACTCTACCTATGAAGACGCCGCCACCCCGACAAAGAAGAGCCGGCGTCGCAACAGGAAACGCAAAGGCAAGGACGTGCTTGCCGTTGAGGGATCTGACAATACCGGTGCCGGAAAGAAGGTCAAGGTAGACGCCCCCGGAAGGGAGATTGCCGGGTGCGCCGCCTGCCGCGCCCTCGCGGCTACCGACAAGCCAGGAAGCTCCGGCAAGCAATACTGCAAGATCCACCGCACCAAGGGCCACGACCTCCAGAACTGCCGACAAGTCGAGCTGCTTGCTGAGAAGCAAAAGGCTGAGTATGAAAGGAGGGACAAGGAGAAGGACCAGGACGGTGCTGAGGGATCTGGCAAGAAGCGTGGTGGCCAAGGAGGCCGTCCCGGCAAGGACAACCAGCAAGAGAGGCCCGCCCGGGGCCGCGACAAGAATCATTAAGACGACGATCACGACGAGGACGACGAGTCTGGTGAGAAAGGGTTCCAGAAGGCCATGGAGGCCATGTGCATCAATGGCGGCGCCTTGCTGCATACCTCTCACCGCCAGCTCAAGCAGTGGGCGCGTGAGATTACAGCAGTGGAGCCGTCGTTTGACGCTCTGAAGCCGCTAAAGTGGTCCAGCACGCCCCTCATCTTTGACGCCGAGGACAACCCTGACCGCACTACCCGGTCGGGTGTTTGCCATTGTTGGTCTCGCCAACGGTACGCAACCTCAGGGTGAACAAGATGTTGGTTGACGGCGGGGCGGGCTGAACCTGATCTCTTTGTCGTGATCAAAGGTTGTAAATCCTGATGAGACCTCGAGGAAACAGCACGCTTCAAGGGGTCAATCCGGGAGGAGCCAGCCGAAGGAAAGGTCACACTGCCGTGACATTTGGAGGAGAGTTGAACTACGGGACGGAGAGGATCGTCTTGACATGGCGAGATCCCTTGCCCTACAGCAGGATCCTCGGCCGCCCGGCACTAGCCAAGTTCATGGTGGCGTCACACTACGCCTACAACATGCTAAAGATGCCCGGCCGTTGACCATCATCTCCGTCCCCTCCGACAAGAAGGACGCGCTGATCTCGCCGACCAACTCTCTTTGGGAAGCGATTGCGGCAGCTGCCGTCAAGGCACCTGCCCGCCGCTGAAGGCCCGGGAGGGAAGAAGGAGCGCGGCACGACCTCTCGCACCCACTCCGGCAAGCGCACCTCCTTGGAGTGTTGTGCTACCGTTGAGGACGTGCCAGAGAGCTCTACCGACAAGATCAAGAGATCCAGAGCCGAGCCGCCGCAGACCAAGAAGGTGCCCGTCGGGGAGGATGGCATGGGAGGGGCCTTCATCATAGGCTCCACCCTCGACAGCAAATAGGAATGCGTGCTCGTCACCTTCCTGCGGGCAAATGTCGACGTGTTTGCATGGCAAGCGTCCGACATCCCCTGTGTTCCCAGGGAGGTGATTGAGCACCACCTAGCTATCTTCCCCCATGCGCCCGTCAAGCAGAAGGTCAGAAAGAAGGCTCTGGAAAGGCAGGAGTTCATCAGATAGGAGATCAGGAAGTTGGAAGCGGCAGGTTTGGTGAGAGGGGTGCTCCACCCGACTTGGTTGGCCAATCCGGTAGTGGTGAGCAAGGTGAATGGGAAGTGGAGGCTGTGTATTGATTACACAGATATTAATAAGGCTTGTCCTAAGGACCCATTCCCGTTGCCGCGCATCGACCAGATTGTTGACTCCACAGCCGGGTGTGATCTGTTATCATTCCTCGACGCCTACTCAGGCTACCACCAAATCTTCATGACAATAGAGGATGAAGAGAAGATAGCATTCATCACCCCATGTGGTACATATTGCTTTTTACGGATGCCTTTCGGGTTGAAGAGTGTTGGCTCAATGTTTGAAAGAGCAGTCCAAATTGGTTTTGAACCTCAGCTCCATAGAAAGATGGAGGCCTACATGGATGACATAGTGGTCAAAACCAAGGACAGGCCAACTCTTGTGCAAGATCTGGAAGAGACATTTGCTAACCTGTGCAAGATCAACCTCAAGCTGAACCCTGAGAAGTGCGTTTTCGGCGTTCCGTCCGGCAAGCTTCTCGGGTTCTTTGTGTCGCAGCGCGGGATCGAGGCAAACCCAGACAAGATAAAGGCTATTGAGTAGATCGAGGCGCCCAAGCGGATCAAGGATGTGCGTCGGCTCACCGGCTGCTTTGCCGCCATGAGCGGATTCATCTCCAAGTCAGCCGAGCGCGCCCTTCCCTTCTTCAAAATCTTGAAGAAGGCAGGCCCAATAGAGTGGACCCAGAAGCCGAGGCAGCACTGCAGGATTTGAAGAAATACCTTTCCTCCACGCCAATACTGGTTGCGCCTAAACCACAAAAGCCGTTGCTGCTGTATCTAGTGGCGACGAATCAAGTGGTCAGCGCCGCACTCATGGCACAGAGGGAGATCGACGAGGAGGCAGTGCTACGTCTTGAGCTTGCGTTGGTTTTCCTCCAAGAGGAGAGGGTGATGCAGCAAGTGTAGCGTAAGTATTTCCCTCAGTTTTGAGAACCAAGGTATGAATCTAGTAGGAGGCTCCTCAAAAGTCCCACGCACCTACACAAACAAACTGAGAACTCGCAACCAACGCAATAAAGGGGTTGTCAATCCCTTCACGACCACTTGGGAAAGTGAGATCTAATAAAGATAGTATGATAAGATAAATATATTTTTGGTATTTTATAGTATAGATGCACAAAGTAAAGATGCAAATAAAAGTAAATTGGAAGCAAATATGATAAGAGATAGACCCGGGGACCATAGGTTTCACTAGTGGCTTCTCTCAAGATAGCATAGGTATTACGGTGGGTGAACAAATTACTGTCGAGCAATTGATAGAAAAGCGCATAATTATGAGATTATCTAGGCATGATCATGTATATAGGCATCACGTCCATAACAAGTAGACCGACTCCTGCCTGCATCTACTACTATTACTCCACACATCGACCGCTATCCAACATGCATCTAGAGTATTAAGTTCATAAGAACAGAGTAACACATTAAGCAAGATGACATGATGTAGAGGGATAAACTCATGCAATATGATATAAACCCCATCTTGTTATCCTCGATGGCAACAATACAATACGTGCCTTGCAACCCTTTACATCCTTTGGGTAAGGACACCGCAAGATTGAACCCAAAGCTAAGCACTTCTCCCATGGCAAGAAAGACCAATCTAGTAGGCCAAACCAAACTGATAATCCGAAGAGACTTGCAAAGATAACTTAATCATACATAACAGAATTCAGAGAAGATTCAAATATTATTCATAGATAAACTTGATCATAAACCCACAATTCATCGGATCTCGACAAACACACCACAAAAAGAGTTTACATCGAATAGATCTCCACAAGAGAGGGGGAGAACATTGTATTGAGATCCAAAAAGAGAGAAGAAGCCATCTAGCTAATAACTATGGACCCGTAGGTCTATGGTAAACTACTCACAAGTCATCGGAGGGGCAAGGATGTTGATGTAGAGGCCCTCCGTGGTTGATTCCCCCTCTGGTAGAGTGCCGGTGAAGGCTCCAAGATGAGATCTCGCGGATACAGAAGGTTACGATGGTGGAAATTGTGTTTCGTGGTGCCCCTGGATGTTTCCAGGGTACGTAGGTATATATAGGAAGAAGTACGTCGGTGTCCGCCCAAGGGGCCCACGAGACTGGGGGCGCGCCCTGTAGGGGGGGGGGGCGCCCTCCTATCTCGTGGAGGCCTCGGCTGCTTATTGACTTGCACTCCAAGTCCTCTGGATCATGTTTGTTCCAAAAATCACGCTCCCGAAGGTTTCATTCCGTTTGGACTCCGTTTGATATTCCTTTTCTTCGAATTACTGAAATAGGAAAAAAAAACAGCAATATGGGCTGGGCCTCCGGTTAGTAGGTTAGTCCCAAAAATGATATAAATGTGTAAAATAAAGCCCATAAATATCCAAAATGGGTAATATAATAGCATGGAACAACCAAAAATTATAGATACGTTGGAGACGTATCAAGCATCCCCAAGCTTAATTCCTGCTCGTCCTCGAGTAGGTAAATGATAAAAAAAGAATTTTTGATGTGGAATGCTACCTAGCATAATTCATAATGTAATTTTCTGTATTGGGCATGAATGTTCAGATCCAAATCAATACAAAATAAAAGTTCAATTGATAAAAGAAATAGTAATACTTCAAGCATACTAATCAAAGTAATCATGTCTTCTCAAAATAGCATGGCAAAAGAAAGTTCATCCCTACAAAATCATATAGTTAGGCTATGCTTCATTTTCGTCACACAAAGATGTTCCCAACTTCTATACCCCCGATGACAAGCCAAGCAATTGTTTCATACTTAAATAATCTCAAACTTTTTCAACCTTCACGCAATACATGAGCGTGAGCCATGGATATAGCACTATGGGTGGAATAGAATATAATGATGGGGATTGTGTGGAGAAGACAAAAAAAGGAGAAAGTCTCACATTGACGAGGATAATCAACGGGCTATGGAGATGCCCATCAATTAATGTCAACATGAGGAGTAGGGATTGCCATGTAACAGATGCACTAGAGCTATAAATAAATGCTCAACAAAAGAAAACTAGTGGGTGTGCATCCAACTTGCTTGCTCACGAAGACCTAGGGCATTTGAGGAAGCCCATCGTAGGAATATACAAGCCAAGTTCTATAATGAAAAATTCCCACTAGTATGAAAAAGACAACTTATGAGACTCACTATATGAAAAACATGGTGCTACTTTGAAGCACAATATATGAGACTCACTACATGAAGAACAAGGTACTACTTTGAAGCACAAGTGTGGAAAAAGATATAGTAACATTGCCCTTTTATTTATTTTCTTTTTTGGACCCTTTTTTTGGCCTTTTTTTTATTGGGAAATGCTCTAATAATGATGATCATCACACTTCTATTGATTACAACATAAGGATTACAACTCGAAACTAGAACAAGATATGACTCTATATGAATGCCTCCGACGGTGTACCAGGATGGTGCAATGAATCAAGAGTGACATGTATGAAAAATAATGCATGGTGGCTTTGCCACAAATACGATGTCAACTACATGATCATGCAATGGCAATATGACAAAAGTAAAGTATGTCATGATGATGATGAACGGAACGGTGGAAAGTTGCATGGCAATATATCTCGGAATGGCTATGGAAATGCCATAATAGGTAGGTATGGTGGCTGTTTTGAGGAAGATATAGGGAGGTTTATGTGTGATAGAGCGTATCGTATCACGGGGTTTGGATGCACCGGTGAAGTTTGCACCAACTCTCAAGGTGAGAAAGGGCAATGCAGTGCCGAAGAGGCTAGCAAAGGCGGAAAGGTAAAAGTGCGTATAATCCATGGACTCAACATTAGTCAAAAGAACTCATATACTTATTGCAAAAATTTAGAAGTCATCAAAATCAAGTACTACGCGCATGCTCCTAGGGGATAGATTGGTAGGAAAAGACCATCGCTCGTCCCGACCGCCACTCATAAGGATGCACAAGCCGGTACACTTCATGTTTCAAATTTGTTACACAACTTTAACCATACGTGCATGCTACCGGACTTGCTAATTTCAACACAAGCATTTTTTAAATTCATAATCACCCAACTAGCATGACTTTAATATCACTACCTCCATATCTCAAAACAATTATCAAGTATCAAGTTGATCATAGCATCCAATTCACTTCCTATGATAGTTTTTGTTATACCCAAATTGGATGTTCATCATTCTAGGAACAACTTTATGACCATAGAAAATACCATGCTGTTCTAAAAGACTCTCAAAATAATATAAGTGAAGCATGATAGACTAGCAATTTCTTCAAAATTAAGATACCATCGTGCTCTAAAAGATATAAGTGAAGCACTAGAGCAAAAACAATCAAGCTCAAAAGATATAAGTGAAGCACATAGAGTATTCTAGCAAATTCTAATCAAATAGGCTTCTCCTAAAAGGTGTGTACAGCAAGGATGATTGTGGTAAACTAAAAAGCAAAGACTAATATAATACATGACGCTCCAAGCAAAACACTTATCATGTGGCGAATAAAAATATAGCTCCAAGTAAAGTTACCAATGAACGAAGACGAAAGAGGGGATGCCTTCCCGGGGCATCCCCAAGCTTAGGCTTTTGGCTATTCTTGAATATCTTGGGGTGCCTTGGGCATCCCCAAGCTTAGGATCTTGCCACCCTTTATTCCATAGTCCATAAAAGCTTTACCCAAAACTTGAAAACTTCACAACACAAAACTCAACAGGAAATCTTATAAGCTCCGTTAGTGAAAGAAAACAAAACCACCACATAAGGTACTGCAGTGAACTCATTATTTATTTAATTTGGTGTTGAACCTACTGTATTCCAACTTCTCTATGGATCATAAACTATTTTATTGGCCATAGATTCATCAAAATAAGCAAACAACACACGAAAAACAGAATCTGTCAAAAACAGAACAGTCTGTAGTAATCTGTAACTAACACAAACTTATGGAACTCAAAAAATTCAGAAAAAATAGGACGACCTAGGAATTTTTTTTATTGATCAGCAGCAATTGGAATCACTATTTTATCAAGTTCTGGTGATTTTTAACAATTGTTTTCGTGAACCGAAAGTTTCTGGAAATTACAGCAAGATCAAATAACTATCATCCAAGAAGATCCTATAGGTTTAACTTGGCACAAATACTAATTAAAACATAAAACCACATCTAAACAGAAGGTAGATGGATTATTTATTCCTAAACAGAAACAAAAACAAAAAACACAAAGAAAATTGGGTTGCCTCCCAACTAGCGCTATCGTTTAACGCCCCTAGCTAGGCATAAAGACGAAGATAGATCTAAGTAGTGCCATCTTTGGTAGGCAATTTTTCAATGAGGCATCTACCTTCCTTAGAAATTTCTTTCTTTCTAGTAATTATCAAATTTTTAGGCAAAAGATCGAAGAATTCATTCGTAGCAAATGGTTCCTTAATGATAGCAAAAAGATTTGGATGAATACTTATAGATTTAAGATCCGCGGTTTCCTTACTAGAGGATTCACCCTTATTCTTAGGAACATACATGAGCTTAGCAATTTTAGTAGGTGGACTTGGAGTATTTTTTACGGAAGAAAAAGCGGTTCCCAAGTTGGTAATGATACCCTCAAGTTTATCAATTCTAGAGGAATCTTGATTTACTTTCTCATTAACTATGGGTTCCTTCTCCTTAATATCTTTCAAAATTACTCCTACCTTAGATCCATATTGGGTAATTTGATTGTGGATCTTTTTATCTAGATTTTCAATTAACTCAATGGTAGCAACTTTATTTTCAATAATTTCAAGTCTTTGCATTACATGCTCCAAAGTTAACATAGTCCCATTAACCAAAAGAGGTGGAGAGCCAAATAAATCTATCATAGCATTATAAGAATCAAAAGTATGGTACCCAAGAAATTCCCTCCGGTAATGGTATCGAGGATATATCTATACCAAGGACTATCACCTACATAAAAATGCGGAGAAGAACTGAGGTAGATTGCTTCCTGGTAGATCTATTTTGAGCATTGCAAATTCTGTACCAAGCGTCTTTTAGATTTTCTCCCTCCCTTTGTTTAAAATTTAGAACTTCATTCTCGGGAGACAAAGGAGAAGATATAAGACTAGCCATAATGACAAGGCAAATGAGCTAACACACGGCAAATGAAAAAAGGCAAGCAAAAAGAGAGGAGGAGATTGGGAGAGAGAGGGCGAATAAAACGGCAAGGGTGAAGTGGGGGAGAGGAAAACGAGAGGCAAATGGCAAATAATGTAAATGCGAGGGAGATGGGTTTGTGATCGGTACTTGGTATGTCTTGACTTGGCGAAGACCTCCCGACAGCGGCGCCAGAAATCCTTCTTGCTACATCTTGAGCTTGCGTTGGTTTTCCTCGAAGAGGAGAGGGTGATGCAGCAAGTGTAGCGTAAGTATTTCCCTCAGTTTTGAGAACCAAGGTATGAATCCAGTACGAGGCTCCTCAAAAGTCCCACACACCTACACAAACAAACTGAGAACTCGCAAGCAACGCAATAAAGGGGTTGTCAATCCCTTCACGGCCACTTGCAAAAGTGAGATCTAATAAAGATAGTATGATAAGATAAATATATTTTTGGTATTTTATAGTATAGATGCAAAAAGTAAAGATGCAAATAAAAGTAAATTGGAAGCAAATATGATAAGAGATAGACCCGGGGGCCATAGGTTTCACTAGTGGCTTCTCTCAAGATAGCATAGGTATTACGGTGGGTGAACAAATTACTGTCGAGCAATTGATAGAAAAGCGCATAATTATGAGATTATCTAGGCATGATCATGTATATAGGCATCACGTCCATAACAAGTAGACCGACTCCTGCCTGCATCTACTACTATTACTCCACACATCGACCGCTATCCAGCATGCATCTAGAGTATTAAGTTCATAAGAACAGAGTAACACATTAAGCAAGATGACATGATGTAGAGGGATAAACTCATGCAATATGATATAAAACCCATCTTGTTATCCTCGATGGCAACAATACAATACGTGCCTTGCAACCCTTTACATCCTTTGGTAAGGACACGCAAGATTGAACCCAAAGCTAAGCACTTCTCCCGTGGCAAGAAAGACCAATCTAGTAGGCCAAACCAAACTGATAATTGAAGAGACTTGCAAAGATAACTTAATCATACATAAAAGAATTCAGAGAAGATTCAAATATTATTCATAGATAAACTTGATCATAAACCCACAATTCATCGGATCTCGACAAACACACCGCAAAAAGAGTTTACATCGAATAGATCTCCACAAGAGAGGGGAGAACATTGTATTGAGATCCAAAAGAGAGAAGAAGCCATCTAGCTAATAACCATGGACCCGTGAGGTCTGTGGTAAACTACTCACAACTCATCGGAGGGGCAAGGATGTTGATGTAGAGGCCCTCCGTGGTTGATTTCCCCTCGTGAGTGCGGCGAAGGCTCAAGATGAGATCTCGCGGATCTGAAGGTTCTGATGGTGGAAATTGTGTTTCGTGGTGCCCTGGATGTTTTCGAGTGCGTGGGTATATATAGGAAGGAGAAATGCGTCGGTGGCGCCGAGGGGCCCACGAGACAGGGGGCGCGCCCTATAGGGGGGGGGCGCCCTCGTATCTCGTGGAGGCCTCGGCTGCTTCTTGACTTGCACTCCAAGTCCTCTGGATCACGTTTGTTCCAAAAATCACGCCCCGAAGGTTTCATTCCGTTTGGACTCCGTTTGATATTCCTTTTCTTGAAATCTGAAATAGGCAAAAAAACAGCAATATGGGCTGGGCCTCCGGTTAGTAGGTTAGTCCCAAAAATGATATAAATGTGTAAAATAAAGCCCATAAACATCCAAAAGGGGTAATATAATAGCATGGAACAATAAAAAATTATAGATACGTTGGAGATGTATCAGGTAGCAGTGGCACCAGAACCAGCGGATGGCTAGCCTAAGATTCCCCCGGCAGGGCCTGGTGCCGACAAGGCGTGGCCCCGGCAGAGTCTGGTGCCACCAAGGCAATGCCCGCGCAGTCGATTGAAGTGGTGCCAAAGAAGAAGATGATGCAGCACCCGATTGACTTTGTCAGCTCCCTCTTGCCAGGGGCTAGGTCGAGGTATTCCGGCATGCAGAAGTTGCTCTTCGGCCTCCTTATGGCCTCGAGGAAGCTGCGTCACTACTTCCAGGCCCACGAGAACACTGTCGTCACCCGCCTCCCGTTGCAACGGATACTGCACAACCAGGACGCAACCGGAAGGATTGTGGAATGGGCGTGTAACAAGGAAATAGCACAATTGGTACCTATTCTTGTCGGTTCTCACACTTACACAAGCAAAAGCTTATGGTGGATCTCGGTTAGGATGGTGGCACTAAATTTGATGCAATTGTTAGTGAGCCTCAATAATGTTGGAAAAGATTCACAAATGTGCAAATGCAACAAGTACACCAATAGCAAGATATGGTAGACGGAAACACACACTCGGAAAGATAAATGGGGCCGTGCAACCAAGGAATGAGCCAAAATGTGGAATCCACGAAAATGCTCTTGTTGCACAACACTATAGAGACGCTAGCACGATTGCACAATAGGCGGATACAAAACTTGTGCACAATCTACTAAGCAAAAATGCAACGACTTGTATCCCAAGTATTCTATTTGTATGGTATTTAGATGATATGATCCAAGATGATCGAGTATGACAATGTTAATTTAGTATGATGCTATGGTTCTTGCTTAAAAGCTCTTTGCTTGTCTTTCCCTTTTACTTAAAATCTTGGTTGGCTCTTTCTCTTTTGAGCTCTTTCTCATGCAAAACTTCACGAACAAAGATAGCAGTTGAATATGCGATGACAACCTTGTGACACAAGAGATGATATCAAGATATGTACCGAGATGATATGGTATGTATGCAATGGGAGCTATGATCACTAATGTGCACAAGTAACGTTGCCGGCAATACCGAAAGGCTAGTCTCGATAGGCAAGGGACGCAAAATGGGCTATGGGGTTATCAATGCAATGGCAAGAATGTACAATGATGGTATATTCGGTTGATGGTTTGTCAAGTGGAAGCAAGAACGGTTGTTGTCGATGACGAGTTTGTGTCGAAGACGAGCGACGGTGATGTCGATGTCGAACCGTTCCTAGTTAGCCGAAATACCCTAGGAAATGATGAACCACAACTCAAATTCTCAAAACCAAATGTGTCAAAATTTGTTGGAGTGCGTAACGAGTAAGCGATGGTGGCAGCGGAAAGCGGAAGGGCTATTGGAGTGCGTATGCGGAAGTGGAAATGGGTTGCGTATGCGAAAGTGTAGGTGGAAAGGTGGTGGTGGCCAAACTGAAATTTTTGAGTTTCGTCAAGAATCGTCGGACGTCCGCTGGTGGTCAGACGATCGGTACTCGTCTGACGACCGGAGACGGTCAGACGTCCGGTGCCTGGGCGATTTCGGGCACGAGATGAACTGGGGTTTTTGAGGTGGAGGTGGCAAAATTGGTCAAATTCAAGCAATTTTGTGGATGAAAATGGTGGAGATGATGGTGGAAAGCTAGATCCACTCATGGCAAGGAAAATCCATGGATCAAATCCAACAGAACTTCATCACACCTACAAATCACAAAAAAATTGGGGTTATATTTGGTGGGGATTTTTGAAATTGGGGAAGAACACAACAAAATCAAGCTAGAAAACAAGGGGTAGGGGCTCCAAATTCATGATCAACGTGGCTCATGATACCAAGATGATGTAGGGTAGAACCCTAGATTCCCAATCTTTCACGAAATGCAGGGGATCCTACGAAGAACACGAGGGGAAATGTGAGGGAAATACACTCTAACCAACAAGATTCAGTCACACATTTGCTAGATCCTCGAAAGACAAAGAGATACACGATCCAAATCCAACATAGGACGATACAAGAGGTAACTAGTTCATCTGTGTGAGGAGGCCTTGAGGGGTGTCTTCCCATGTGGGATCTTGAATCCGCTTGGGGGATCTTCTCCGAAGAGGTTGTGAACTCCAATGGAGATGTAACCAAGTGGATGAGCAAAGCTCTATCTCTCAAATGAGCTATCACATTGCTGACCCTAGAAAGAGGGAGGGAGGAGGAGTATATATGGTCTAAGGGGGCGAAGGGGTACTTGGGCTTTGGCCCAACACGAAGTCAACACACAGGCGTTAGACGTCCGACGACTTCCAGTTGTCCGATGGCTCGTGAGGGTCCGGACGTCCGGTGCGTGTCGGAAGTCCGATGTTTTGGCACGGGTGTGCTTTGGTCGGATTGTCCGGTCGGGGTCGGATGTCAGAGGCGCGGGTCATCCGATGATCTCCATACTTCCAATGTTTTCGTACTGGCCTGGTGGTGTCGGTCGTCTGGCGGAGCTCGGCTGTCCGAGTGCTGGGAGGTGTCGGACGTCCGACTGACGTCGGTCGTCCGGTCGCTGGAGCATGCGCGGGCTAGGACTTGGTGTGCTGGCTGATGCTCCAGGCGTCAGACGTCTGACAAGGTTCAGCCGTCCGATGGCTGGGGATTTCCTGGCAGCTCTTTTTCTTATCCCTTGTACTTGGTGTCCTCACCGTCTTGTCCGTTGGGTGTAGCTACTCCATGGCCTTCCTCCAAGTACCTGATCACGCATAGGGTTTCCGCTTGAGGTAGTAGCCATGTCTCATATGTAGAGAGTGGTAACTCGTAGAGGAGCGAGTTCACCTTATCTTCGATAGCCTTTGCTCGGTCTCTTGTCATTGGCCCAAGTTGTGCCATGGGAGACATAGGTAGGTCCATGGGGATGACCTTGGGATGCTCCGCATCAAGAAGTTTCGAAGCAATTTCCATAGGTCGAGTATTTGGTTTCCTATCACGTTGAGGTAGCTGTGGCCCGTTGAATGTATTGTGATAATCTGGAGGGCTTGAGACTGCTACTTTTCCCAAAGAAAAATATTCCATGACTCGCAGTGTATCACATACAAGAGGAATGAAGCTTTTGTGACTGACTTTTGCCAAGTATTCGATGTGCATTGCATAATCAACCACTTTCTGAATCCAAGGCGCAAAGACTTTGATGGTTTTCGGATGCCAAGCAGAGTCCTTCAATATGCACAGAAACATGTCTGCGACATCAAAGATTTAACCTTGGGAGATGGCATGAATGGTGTTTCGAAGAACATCAGATATAGAATTATCAGAATTCATCCCGGCCAGAGGACAGATGGTATAGGTGAGCATGTGGTATAGAGTCTAATTATCAAAGGTCTAATGCTCGGGCAAGGGAGGACCATTGTAGTCACGAATTTTCTCTTGATCCATGTGAAAGCACAAGTGCTCCCTGGGTGATTTGGTAATTAATGTCAACATATCTCTTGTTGGACTAATACTTTTATCTAGTATATTTCAGATGAGTTCAACAATGGCGTGGCAAGGACAAGAGGCTGTGGAACCCCCTGAAAATGCTAAGGACAAAGATTGGCAAAAGCTCAAGACTCTTCTTTTTCATTTCAGTGATCCAAAATCATATTGAGTCCATAGGAAAGCCAATACTATTAAAAGGGGATGAGGTGTTGATTAATGGTCTAATTGCTCAAAGTGCTTAGTGATATTGCTCCAAAACCCTTAGCCACTTTCTCATTTCCAAATATGTCCAAAACCCAAAGTAAAACTTGGCCCCACCGATTTGATCTATCCTACGCCACCGAGTTTATTTGACCTAGCCACTGCCAGAAACCCTAGACAGTTTGGTCTCTCGAGATGGCCTTGCAAACTCTCTGTTGCCTGTTGTAATTATTTTGGTCTCACCAAAATGTGCAATCGGTCTCACCGAGTTTGCTTGACGAACTCTTTGTTTTCTCATTGCTAAAATCGGTCGCACCGAGTTCATGCAATCGGTCTCACCGGATGAGGTTTTGCCCTAGCCCTAGCACATCGGTCGCACCGAGTTGATCATGTCGGTCCCACCGAGATTCCTAACATTCACATTTTGAACCGAATCGGTGATGCGGAGTATCCCTCGACCATCCCCATGGAAGTCACACCGCCATTGCAAGCACAGAGAGGACCTACGACAAGAGCTCACGCACATGCCGTCGAAACCGAGGTGAACTCTTTCCTCTCCGAGTTTCGTTCGGATTCACATATGAATTGGGTTCTACCTCAGAGAGAAGCGTTATACATTCTTAGGTACTTCGGAGATGATCGCGAGGAAGCATCGAGGGATCACCAAGTCCACATGGAGGAAAAGAAGGAAGAAGGAAGCGAAGGAACGGACGCTCTAGACAGCCCTGGTGCCCAGACAAGAGGACCCCAGGTGCCCGGGCACAAGGCCGTGGGGATGGAA
Source organism: Aegilops longissima (assembly GCA_021605205.1). Classification (NCBI taxonomy): domain Eukaryota; kingdom Viridiplantae; phylum Streptophyta; class Magnoliopsida; order Poales; family Poaceae; genus Aegilops; species Aegilops longissima. Next base: position 211,693,903 of record CM038680.1, read on the forward strand.
AACCCCCTGGACACCCCGGGTGTCCGGCCCCTCCAGCCGCGGCCTCCCTGCGTGGTCCGGGTGCCCGGCCCCTCACCATCGGGTGCCCGGCCTCCCCCCTGGTGCCCGTCCCTCCACCTGCTAGTGCCCGACCCCCTCCCAGGCGCGTCCCCAGGGTGCCTAGACCCTCAATCGTGGCTACGTGTTTTTCGGGATAAATTACCCATGTACCCTTGTTTTACTCTCATGTCGTCCCTAGGCTATATAAACTCCTTCCCTAGCCCATTAGAGAGGACAACAAAGTATTTGATAGACAAAGAGAGATTTTCTCATCTTCCTCCTCATGGAGATCATGACCTCCTAAGGGAGAAGATCACCTAGTGGATATCAAGGCCTCCTCTTGGAGAAGGATCCCCATCATAGGATCAATAAGACCTCTCTCCTCATAGGATTGGGATGAACTAGTTACCTCTTGTATCTTCTTGTGTTGGATTTGGACCTTTGTATCTCTCTTTGTGTGATTGGATCTAGAACATGTGTGATTGGATCAAGTTAATTTGAGTGTTCCTCTTGTTTTCCCCCTTTGTGTTCTTCTTGTTCTTGGTGACTTCCCCTCCATTTCGTGAAATATGTCCATCTAGGGTTCCACCCTACAACATCTTGGTATCATGAGCCATGGTTTCTCAGAAATTGGAGCCCCCCTTCTTGTTCTCTAGCCTAATTTTGTTGTGTTCTTCCTAAATTTCAAAAATTCCCCACCAAAAATAGCCCCAATTTTTTTTGTGATTTGTTGGTTTGATGAGGTTTTGTTGGATTTGATCCATGGATTTGCTTGGTTTCAAGTGGATCTAGACTTCCCCCATCCATCTCCACCTTTACCTCCATGAAATCCACCAATTTCTTCCATTTTCCCACGAATTTCCGCCCAAATCCATGACCCCCGTGGACGAAACTTTGAACGGTCTTCAGCCTGTTTTTCCTACGAAGAGATCGTCATCAAGTTGCTGCAATCTACAAAGGTAATATGATACCCAATTCCCCTTTGTAGATGCAAATAATCCATATGTTGTTGCTGGATCACCTAATGAGCATAATGTATCGGCTAGCCCTAGTTTTATCAATCATGCATCTAATTATGCGCAAGGGCTGATGCAAAGCAATCTTCATTCTTCAAATTCTTATGATTTTAGCAACGTACAACATATGTATCCAAACTCTCATGCATCGGCAACCCCACAAATCCATATGCCGATGAACAACATGATGGGTTTGGTTAATCAATTTGAAACACCTCATGTTAAAATTTCCAATAGTATACAAGAAAGTGTTTCACCTTTTTATTCATCAGCAACTAATTTGCAATATGTGAATCCAATCTTGCCGATGGATGGGAGAATTGACCATGCTACTACTAGCTATTCGGCCAGTTACTCTCAACCTTCATATGCTACACCTCATGTCAGTAATTTTTCAGGACCATACATAACTGTAGATGTTCATAATTCGGCTTCACACCTTCCTGGTCATAGCCGAATGAATGTAAATTTTACAGGAGCGGTTGTGCCCAATATTGTAGAAGATGAGGTAGTAGTGGCTGCATTGAAAAGTTTAGCCCAAAATAAGAGGATTAGTTCTCTTTGCCTTGAACAACATGAAAAGGGGCTATTTCTTGATAATGCCGCAATAAAAGCTAGAGTTTTGCAAGCAGATGAATCTTTGCCAATTGATAAAATTGGCGAGCAAAAATATGGTTTTGCAACAATGCATATGCCTTCACCTAGTACTACATCATATTATACACCCCTACACTATTGCAAAATTTCGGCAACACCCGTGTGTCATTGCCGAAAGAATCTAAAAACATTGGGGGGCAATCATATCCGTAGTGGGCTGAAATTGAGAAAAAGCTTAAAGACAATTTTGCCGCTCGCTGCCAAAAACAAATAGAAAAAGAATTGGCTCAGATAAAAGAAGCATTGCCAATTGGTAGTATCAATGAAAAGAAGGATGATTCAGAACTTGAAAGTGCTTCGGTTGAAAAAGCCGAATCAAGTAGTATATATTCCGGATCCATCAAATCCAAAGAGGCAAGCATTATTGAGAAAGGGCATGGCAAGCATAGCCAAACAACCATGCTTGATTTTTCTGAAGTTAATGGAAACTACTTCCTGCCCTATGAGTTCTGTGCCATAGAAATTGACAAGCCTCAAGGATAAGAGCAAGTAGCCGAACAAAGTTTGGCTGACAAGGATCTTCAAGGTAATGATGCACGGAATAAAGAAAAAGATGATGAAAAGGCGTTGGAGAGTCATCCAAAGACGAAGCTAGATATTGTTCAAGTCACACCACCATCACGCTCTCCCAACGTATTTGAAGAGGTATGCGTAGTGAGTCATTTACCTATTTTCAGATTTGGTCGCAACTTCATTACTGATGCATCTATAAGAAATATTCTCATAAGTAATTTTGAAAGACCAATGAAGAAGGGTAATTTACTTGTTAGCAATAAAATTGTTATGGAACATATCGGTCAACCCATTGCGCCATTTATAAAGACGGATAATGACTTATTGTTACAGCCAAAGCATTCCCCGTTGCTTTATCTAAACTTCATATCTAGTTGGGTAGCTTTGCTTATTTCGCACTTGGCTTGCACTTGGTCTCAACTGAGACATGTATGTTCTAAATATCTTTGTTTCAGAAATTTAAAGCCAAGGTTAAATTCTATTGAGAAAACCGATGCTAATATAATATCTTATCCAAAGACATCGGAGATAGAGGGGAAAACACAATGCATAGCCGAATGGGGAGATTCCAAATCTGAACCATTCGTTTGCTTATCTCCAAAGCCGTTCACACAGCAAGATCGGGTAGAAAATAAGAAGTATACCTTCAATTCAAGCATGTGTGATCAAATATTTGATTTGTTGCTGAAAAATAATTACATTACAATTCTTGATCACCATGTTAAGCCATCAACCCAAGGACGAATGTATTGTAAGTTGCATGATTCGTCCAAGCATAATTTTGAGGATTGTAACATGTTTCGTCAAATAGTTAAATCGGCCATTGAAAAAGGACGATTGAAGTTTGTTGAAACACCAAGAGATGACCACTCTATTCCGATTGGTCCCGATGGCAAAAAGTTTTTGCATCGGCTGCTTCAAGCCGATCCATTTAAAGAGAAGGTAAAAACTACAGGTGATGGGATTAAGCTTTCAAATAAAGAAGTTGTTGAAGAGCATAATGAACATAATCTTGAGGGCAAGAATTCCATCGAAGCTACAATGGAGACGCCAAGGACTGGGGGGCAGCAAGCAAATCCAATGATCGATGAAAGCAAAGAAAAAGAAAACAAAGGCCGAAATAAGCGCAAGTGTAAGAGATCAAAAATCACCTTCGCTGAACTATTGGATAAATATCAAAGGAAGAGTGAAGAGAAGGATGCTTATCAGCCCAATCATGCAAAGAAACCAAGATCACCCCCAAGGCGCAAATATGAGCATCGATATTGGCAAAGTGAGAATTTTAATGCAACATATTCATATCCTTATTTTGGGCCGCCAATGCCAATGTCGTGGATGCCTCCCTATGCTCATACAGATCCATATCCATCATGGGACAGGTATGATACAAGGGCACATGCTCCATCTTATTTTAGACCATCTCACCAATATTATGCAACTCCGAGAAGATCAACATTTGAACAATCACATGTTAAAGATCGTTTCAATCATAAGGAATCGGTCCATAACTCAAGGAAGAAGGAGGTGGTGAAGTAAGTTTACCGTGTTAAAATAGATGGTCGTAAGAGTGGAACTTCATATTTGATCTCAAATGAAAGAGAGCCAGTTAAAGTGTTGACATTGGCTACTAGAGGCAACGAGACGAACCAACCAATTATTCAGAATCAAAGTGCCAAATCCGAAGAAGAGAAGTGGAGAGTGCACAAGGCCAAAAAGGAATTGCCATTGGTCAAAATGGAACCACAGCCGAGATGCCACTCGGCTTATCGTATTGGCAAACGAAGGAATTACAAAATCTTATTGCACAAGAGCTAAGACAGAAGAACATGGCATGGGTTCCCAAGAGGATCATTCATAACAAAAATGATGTGCATGCTTCTATTGCGACAAGTGCAATAAAAGTGAAGAAAGAGAAGAATGGAAGAAACAAACAATTAAGCCGAAGGTGTGCATCACAACATTAAAATTTTCGGTTAGCACATCATCCATTTTCTTCAACAATGCCATTGATGCCTTTGCCATGGAATTCATCCACAGTACCATGGTGATTATATATTGATGATTAAATTTATAGCAATGGCCAAGGTCTTGGTGTTGTTTATATATCTCCCTATGGTGCTATTCTATGAAGCCTCATACCGCTTAAAATATTTATGCACAAATGATCAAAGCCAAATATGCAATGTTATTCGGTTTGGAGCTTTTTGGTGCCATAGGTGCTAATCACATTGAGGCTTTCAGTGATTCGTTATGAGTAGTGCAACAAATATCCAAGGGTTATCAATGTTTTGACGAATCAATTATGAGTAGTTCATTTTTGATTATCTGCAAAATCCTAGCGAAAGGGTGAGCAATATGGTCCGGAGGATGGTTTTGATCTATGGAACCTTATCACCGGATTGTTATAGAAGTTGAGAAGTTTTCACCAAAGTTTGCATCAAGAGGTTCAAATAAACAATGGCCGATATAGAATTATCATCCTAAGAATATGCAAAATGGTCAACGGAGTGTTGACATCGTCCTTAGAGAGCAAGCTATGTGCAAATTATTTTTCGGCACGCAAGCTTTGCCAAAAACAAGGACATGTGTTGACACCAGATTTTGGCACGGTTAAGAACTTATTTAAGATGACCTCAAATGGAAGAGTGATCTACATCAAAGAGTTCCGTATTGTTGATATGAACATCTTTGAAGTTTGGGCCATCGCCATCCGATCTCATCTCGAAGGCCGAAGTTGTGTTTGAAATACTGAGATTTATATTCAGAACACTATTTGGCTCATTACGCCACCAAGACTGCCTTGTATAGAAAAATGATCTACACGGATTGTCTTCGTCTCGTTGAAACGATCGATTTCGATATAGAAATAGTTACAATCTGAGTTAGTATGAGAACGTTAGAGCCATCAGAATGCAGCTCTGTCTGGAGGCAGAAAATGGCGCGCCCCACCAAACACCCTGTCTAATGGGTAGCGCGAATAATAGCTTGTTTTGCGTGAGCTAGCGCGAATAATAGCCTATTTTGCGCGAGCAATTTGACCCTTAAGATAACCTTTGATCAAAAAACGTTCAACATGAAAGTTGTTTCCCTCGTCGAAACGGTCAAGATTGATTTTGGACTCGTTTTCATCCGAGGTCGTTTACTTTCACAAAAAGAACCCGCAAGATGCAGCCAGTTTAAACCGAACAGTTTTGGGAAGTTCGAACAAAACCAATCCGAATTTGACTAGGGTTTTGGACGTGAATCCAAGCCTTTTCCTTGCACGGGAATTCCAACCGCCTCTTATATACCTAAGGGGTGACGGCCGATTGAATAACACACAATCGATCAAATCATCTACCACTTTTTATCTTTTATCTTTTCTCCTTAACCCTAGTTCTTCTTCTTCCTCGTTCTTCGTCTGTTCTTCTTGTTGCAGGGCGGCGAACCTCGAGGCCCTAGGGGCGGTCAGGTCGACCTAGGGCGGCCCATAGCCGCCATGCGCCCTGACGGGGTCCCTCCCGGGCGTGTGGGGTTTTGGGTCAACAAAAGCGCCCGCCGGATTGCCTGCGTACCGCGCTTTCGGACGTGTATCCTTCGACGTGAGCTGCGGTGCATCACCCCCGGCGTCGAGGGTACACGGTGACATGTTCGTGTGCGAACACCATGCCATGACCACCTAGCTTCGGATATGCATTGTTTTGGATGTTGTCAATATTCTCAATATGATGTTTCCACTATTGCTCATGAGGACACCCCCATAGTTTCCTCATACATTTTAGGAGATTTTGATCCATCCTATCCATTGCATGATCCCAATACTTGTGTGCACCATATGCTCCCCATGAATGAAAATGATATTGATGTGCCATATACTTGTATGCTAAATTCGCATCACAATCATGTTATACATAACAACTATTCTTTCATGATGGATGACATGTTCATATACCATATTTCCAATTTCTTTGAGCAATGTTTATCTTGTGCTAACTCTCACGAGTACATACACATCATGATGGATAATGTGTACATTTACCACGCATGCAATTTTTTGGTTTGTGTCTCTTTTGTGTAGGTACTCATGAATACTTGTCAACTTCACAATCCCATGAGTTGACAAAGGGAGCTCTAGAGAGCAATGATGACTTGGGATACCGTGGATTCTCATTCCCGCCACTCTCTTTGCGCAAAGACTTCACGCATTTCTTCTACACGGCTCTCACATGGTTATGGGTTATCGTCCATTACATATTATATGCCCATCTTGCCATGTTCACTTTGCACGATATGCTCATTCCTATGCCTTTGCCATGCATTTGTGACCCATGCTTTGCATTACACATGATGATTTATTTTAGTACTTGTATGTGTATTTGCAAGCTTGGTGGAGATATTGCTTCTTATTGCCATCTTTCATTTATGCCACATTCCTACGATGATAATATGATTTTGCTTGGTGCTCGTGCTCGCGATATGCCATGTGCATTACCTATATCTATTATTTGCTCGCATGATATGATTGCCATGATTTCCACTAGTGTGTTGCATCTTCGCTCCACTAGTTTGCACGACTTGATTTCTATGCTTTCTCATGGTGCATCCAATTCTTGGATTACTGGCTCCTATCATATGTTTGGTTGCAACAATGTCATTACTTCACATATGCCTATGCCTACTATTTGCTCACATGACTTGATTGCCTCGCACATGTTGCAAAATTGCTATATCATTTGTGTTGAGTGCCTCACTTTCTTCACCACACCATATGCACATTATACTTGGATTGTCTTGCACTTGCCCCGTGTGTTTAGACATTGCATTTCATTTGGTGCTGTGAATGACTCTTATGCCTACCATAGACAGTTCACTGAGAGTCCTATGCATGCTTGCTATGACATTGAGGTAGACGCTTATTCTCTTGTCACACATATCTGCATCTCTACCTCACATTTACATGCTTGTTTCCTTGATGTCCTTGATTTTGCTCCATTTATGCACTTACATGACATGACACAATCCCTTGTCACACCATATATTATTCTTGATGATGACACTTGTTTGGTGACACACCATATATTATTCTTGATGATGACACTTGTTTGGTGAATCACCTCTTGAATGCTTTGTTTTGCACTAACGCTAACCACATTTGTTTTTCCTAGTGTTTTTTATACTTGCTCCTTTTGAAGGAATAACAAGACGGTGAGACATTGCAGAGTGCCCATTTCGAGCAACAACATGATAAGTGCTTGGTGGTTGTCCACTTCTACACAGCGACACCCTCTCTTTCCCATGATGATGAATATCACGATCCGTGGACGGATCTCTCCCAAGGGGGGGGGGGATGATGCGGAGCATCCCTCGACCATCCCCATGGACGTCACATCGCCACCGCAAGCACGGAGAGGACCTACAACGAGTGCTTGCGCACGCTCCATCGAAACCGAGGTGAACTCCTTCCTCTTTGAGTTTCGTCCGGATTCACATATGAATTGGGTTCTACCTCAAAGATAAACGTTATGCATTCTTAGGTACTTCGGAGATGGTCGCGAGGAAGCATGGAGGGATCACCAAGTTCACATGGAGGAAGAGAAGGAAGAAGTACGCGAAGGGACGGACGCTCTGGACATCCCGGGTGCCCGGACAAGAGGACCCCGGGTGCCCGGGCACAAGGGCGTGGGGAGGGCAAACCCCCTGGACACCCCAGGTGCCCGGCCCCTGGAGTCCCGGGTGGCCGGCCACTTGGCCCCGGGTGCCCGGCCCCTCCAGCCCCGGCTTCCTTGGGTGGTCCGGGTGCCCGGCCCCCTCACCAACGGGTGCCCGGCCTCCACCCCGGCGTGACCCTGGGTGCCCGGCCCCCTCCCAGGCGCGACCCCCGGGTGCCCGGTCTCCTTGACCCAAGTGCCCAAACCCTCAACCGGGGCTACGCGTTTTTCGGGATAAATTACCCATGTACCCTTGTTTTATTCCCATGTCGTCCCTAGGCTATATAAACTCCTTCCCTAGCTCATTAGAGAGGACAACAATGTATTTGATATACAAAGAGAGAGCTTTGCTCATCTTCCTCCTCACGGAGATCATGACCTCTGTCGGATTTCGGGTTCCGGCAGACCCTTGAGGTTCGAACACTGGGGTGCGCACGGAATCTCACCCTCTACCTACCTGCACCCCGCCGCCTCGCTAGGATCTAAACTACGAAAGGAACATCACAAGAGACACAAGGTTTATACTAGTTCGGGCCACCATTGTGGTGTAATACCCTACTCTAGTTTGTGGTGTGGTGGATTGCCTCTTGGGCTGATGGTGATGAACAATACAAGGAAGAACAGCCTTGCGAGGGTCTGTTCTTGGCCGGGGCGATGAACTGCTAGGAGGAGTTTAGTCCCTCTCTCTCTGCTGATTCCAGATGCCTCTACCCTGTGGGTGGCTAGTCCTATTTATAGGCAAGGACCCTGGGCCTCTTCCCAAATATTGAGCGGGAAGGGCGCCAACAATTGGCCATTTTGAAGGGGAACATCTGGTACACTTATCCTGACTTAAGTCGGTCCTCGCCTGCCAAAAGCTCTGGTGGTGACGCTGGCTTGGGCTCCACAATGACTTCCTTCCTGCCATTGGGCTGGTCTTGGTCTTGTTGCACCGAAATGGACACCTTTGCTTGATGCTCTCGCCTGCGCTTGCTCCCTTTGCACCTGCGAGGAAAGAGGACCTGCGTGGGCTGGTGCCCTTTGGCGCCCTTAGTGCGTCATGGCTTGCGTCATGGGCACCTCGTGAGGTACCCGCCTTGATCTCTCCGCCTCCTTGCGAGTCAGCTGATGAGGCCGTGCACGAGAAGCTCCTGTTGTCCGCCCAGCAATCTGGCCCCTCGCGAGGTCTTGAGCTTGTGTTGATGAAGATGGGCGTGATGGGCCCCCCTTTGAGCCACGCCCAGCAAGTCTGGGACCCCGTTCCCGAACACCGTGATAGCCCGGGCCCAAAGCGCGCCGGACTTGGCGAGCGAGAGGCGAAGGGCAAGTCTGCAGTCTGTGAGCCCTAACAGCCTGCGGCCTTGGGCGTCAGCGTGGCGATTGATTGGGCGTGGGCGGCCCTGCTCCCCACGATGCCTCGGCGGCCTGCAATTGACAAGTCCTGCATGCAAAGCGGGTCATGATTACTGCTGTCGTGGGGTCGGTGGTTGGCCTTCCCGACTATAAATGCAGGGACGGCGCTGCCTTTCTAGTCCATCTCCTCTTGCTTCTTCTTCTTCTCCATGGCTCCTTGAAGAGGTTCTCGGCATGAGAGAAGGGAAGGCTCGCCAGTGGGGCTGACTCTCCCCCATGGCGCGGTCGAGGCCGTCCTCGCAAACACCTGTGGCTCCCATGGTGGCTCCTCGCGATCGTGGAGGTAATCTCCCAGCAGTGGCGGGCGGCAGGCAGCTCTGAAGTGCGCTTCAGCCCGCGACCCCTAGGCCGCGCTTCCACTCGGCAGAGGTGCTGCCGGAGTTCGTTATGTGGTCAGCGGAGCCGATCGGCACCCGGCTCCAGCTTCCTCGCTTCCTCCTAGGCGAGCTTCCGGCCGGTGCCCCGGATGGCCTCTGGCTTCAGGCGGATGGTTGCTGCAGTCGGGCCTCCTGGCTTCACTGGAGGTCTCTGCAGCCGGAGCCTGGCCCAGCCCGCTGGGTGACAAGCGTTTGCCAGCAGCTGTCTGAGCGGCGATGCACCCTGCACTTCAAGTTCGGCGGCGATGCCACCCTCACGTGAGGGTGTTCGGGAAGATGGTCGATGTCTTTGGGTGCTGCCACGAAGCGACAACCGTGGCAGCGGGTTCAGCCCCAGCGATGATGAAACGACGGTAGCGTGTGGTCGGCGACGCCCGGGGCTTGTCGAGCTTCGACGGCTCTTCTTCGGGCAGCGGCTCCTCAAGCGGTGGCCGCGACCAGCCTCCGCGCCGCCACGCCCGCCTGGAGGGAGGTAGCGAGTCCGCCCGCCGTCTTGCCCCGGTGAAGCGCGAGAGGGAGTCCGCCTGAGCTCCGGAGGCAGTTCGAGTCTCCCCCGCGAGTTGGTGTCAGGCCAGCCGCGCCTGTTTTGTTCTTTTTCCTTTTCCTGCGCAAAGAAACAGTAGCATAGGGCCCCGCGTGGGCGTGCTTGGACTATTGCTGTTAATTATCGTACTGTTTCTGCTATCTCGGTATTATGCCCTTGTGCTACACGCTTGCGCATAGAAATTACTTAGCTCGGGGGCGCCCGTCGTGGCCCTCGTTTCCCGGGGTCGAGGCCTCGTTGAACGCTTGATGTCCTGCGAAGGTTAGTCTGGAGAGGTAGCTCCCGGCCTCAGTTGTGGAGGCGACTGACCCAGGTCCTGTGTTCGTGTCGCGGTGCTCGTGGGGCGTGGACTGGAGGGGTGCTCCTGTAGTGAACACGGGTAGGGAAACCTCGAACAATAAGGGCAGAGAACACTCGCGCGGGTGCTTAGGCTGTCCCCCTCGCGAGACCTTGCGCGAGAGAAATCGAGGTAGGAGGGCGAAAGGTCGAAGAGCCACAAATAAAAAACGACAACAGCTTCGATAAAACTTCAAATGAGAATGAACAAGCCAACTGCAGAAAGCAAATGAAAAAGCCACGTCCGGCACCTAATCTAGTCTTCGACGTCTTCTCACTAGCGCGGAGCTAAGTGCTGCCCTTGGGCATGGGAGGGAGCCCCGGGGCTGAGGCCAGCGCTCACGAGACTCCGGCGTGTACAGCCCCAACTCATTATTACGTGAGAGTGTCACAGGCGGCGAGCCAGGCGTTGGCCTTCTTCACATGCTCGGGCCTTTCTTGGGGAGCAAGCTTCACGGGCATTGGCCCTCTTCACGAGCTCTGGGCCTTTTCCAAAAGCAGCAGCAGCTTCACGGGCACTCGCCTTCTTCACGAGCTCTGGGCCTTTTCCAAAAGATAGCTTCACGGGCATTCGCCTTCTTCACATGCTCTGGGCCTTTTCCAAAAAGACAGCTTCACAGGCATTCGCCTTCTTCACAGGCTCTGGGCCTTTTCCAAAAAGACAGCTTCACAGGCATTCGCCTTCTTCACGAGCTCTGGGCCTGTTCCAAAAACAGCTTCACGGGCATTCGCCTTCTTCACAAGCTCTGGGCCTTTTAGGTAAAACCTCCAGAGGTCTTTGGATGTTCCAGCGTTACGGACTGGCACCCCCTCCACGAGTCTCAAGCGCGGGCCGGGCACTGGAAACATGAACAACCTTGAGCAGGCCCTCCCACATGGGAGAGAGCTTATGCAACCCCTCCCTGGAAGAACCGCTGAGCACGAGGTCCCCTACCTCGAGAGTTACGGGGCGGATGTTGCGGCGATGGTATCGTCGCAGTGCTTGTTGGTACCTTGCCGCCGCATAGCGCAGCTTCTCGACGGCGCTCCTCCCCAAAGACGAGATCCGTCCCCGCATGGCGGCTGCTGCGCCTCGTCGAGCGCCGGGACCCGTGCGGAACGACGCGTCGACCTCGTGAGGAAGGACCGCCGGCTCCATAGACTAGGAAGAGCGGGGTCTCTCCGGTTGGCTTGGTTGTGGTCGTGCGGATGGACCACAACCGGTGAAGCTCGGCATACCAACCTGCGCGCGAGCCTCCGGTTTCTTCTTGAATGTTCGGTTTTGAGGCCCCTCGGGACCTCTGCGTTAGCCCTTCGGCCTGGCCGTTGCTTGAGGTGCGCCACCAAAGCGTAGCATATAGGCATTCGAGTTAGCACGGTATGTTTTGAAGAGTTCTTGGTGAACTTGAACCGTTGTCGGTGATGATGCGGTTCGGCACCCGAACCGCTCACGATGCCCTTGATGAACTTGACCGCGAGCTGCGGGGATGGTGCGGACGGCTTGCACTTCAGCCCACTTGGTGAACTTGTCCTGACGGCGTAAGTGGCGATAGCCTGGCGCCCGAGAAGCGGGCGGGATATCCAACCAATTGCGAATGGCCACGAGAGGGGTATAGTTTGCGAGACCTCGCGGTGATGGATCGCTTGGCATGGAATTGGCGAGCCGCAAGCCTTCACTAGTTCTGGCGTCGTTGGCGCGATAGGCCAATAAAACCGCTCCGGAATGCCTTGCCCACGAGGGTTCGTGATGACGAGTGATGCCCACGGTCTCCACCATGTATATCCACCAGCAATTCTTTCCCTTGCTCACGGAGATGCAGCGTAGTGCCACATCATTGATCGCTTCGATAGAGCTCTCCATCCACGATGCGATGCTGTTGTGGCTTGCCACGCCACGCGCTCGCTTCCTCCTCCTTCTCCGCGAGGTCCCTTGCGTTAAGTAGCTCGGAGCTCTGTGATCCAGCACCCTCCCGAGGCTCCATCGTCGGGGGGCAGCGGCCTCTGAGGCGGACCCCTGCACTCGGGCTCTGAGGCAGGTGGCTGGGAGCTCCTCCGAGCTGCGCCGTGTTTGATAGTGATGGCATGGCCGAGGGCTTGAAAATCCGCTCCTCGAACACGCCGGGCTCTGAGGTAACCGCTGGATGCTCGTTTGGCGATGTCGTCGGCCTCTGATTGGTGCTTGCTTGGGGCACATGCTGCAACTCAACCCCCGAACTGCTTCTCCATCCTGCGGACCTCCATAAGGTAGGTTTCCATGTGCTCATCTTTTGGCTCGTACACCTTGTTGGAGAAATTGGCGAGGGCTGCGAATCGCCCTTGATGGTAGGTGCTTCACCCCTAGGGCTGCTGCGGCCTTCAAGCCCGCTATTAGACCTTCATACTCCGCTATGTTGTTGGAGACCTTTTCACCTTCTTTGGAAGCAGAGCTGCATAGCGTAGTAGAGCTTGTCTGAGTGGGAGATATGAGCACCGCCCCAGCCCAGCGCCATGCAGGAACGCCCATCGAAGTACATGACCCAGCCTTACAGGCGCCGCTTCCGGAGAGAGGACCGATCCTCGTCGGCCTTGAGGCCGGTGCCTCCGTCCATTCTGCCATGAAATCCGCTAATCACGGCCCCTTGATGACTCTGGTGGGTGCTGAATTGAGCTGAAAGCGCTTGCGGTTCAATGTTCCACTCAGCGACCCTTCCGGCTGAGTTAGGGCTCTGAGCACCCTTTCAAGGGGTATCTTGAGGCGACCTTGATGGGGTGACCCTGAAAATAGTGCCGCAGCTTGCGTGAGGCCACCAATAGCGAGGAGGAGTTTACGAGGCATGGGGTACAGCGCCCTGCGTCCTGCAACACCGTCTTGCAGAAATATCTTGGGTGCTCAACGAGGTTTGGGCGCCGATGTTGAGCACCAGTGCCTTTGGCACCCTCACAGGGGACCGTGGCGCCTCTGAGGCGATGGGGCCTCGGAGGCTGGTAGTCTAGGGAGGGACCTCTTAGTCCCGGTGTGCTCCCTGCGGCGGTGACCCTTCTTAGCGCGGCGATGGTTTCTGTGGGTCTTCCTTGTTCTGCTTTGCCTTGACTGAGGCTCTTCTTTGTGGTTTGGTTTGGCGCTCTTCCCTAACCGCCACGAGTTCTTGTTGGCGGAGTAGGAGTGGCGGTGAGTAGAGCACCAGGGGTTCTGTGAGCGTGGGGCCACCATGACGGAGGGCTGGTCAGTACCTCTTGAGATCTTGGAATGCCTTGTCGGCCTCTTGATCCATTCAAAGGGTCCCTTTTTCTTCATTAGTTGGAAGAAAGGCAGCTTCGTTCCCCAACTTGGAGATGAAGCGCCCTAAGCGATCATGCGCCAGTGAGCTTCTGCATTTCCACGAGGGTCTTTGGCGGGCTCATGTCCTCGACCGCCTTGACCTTTTCGGGTTGGCCTCGATGCCTCGGTGGGATCTGAGGAAGCCCAAGAGCTTGCAGGGGACTCGAACACACACTTCTCCGGGTTGAGCCGTGGGTTCACTGCGTCGAGGCTCGTGAAGGTTTCCTCCGGTCTTGTATCAGGGTTCTGGCCTCCCGAGACTTCAGCACAATGTCATCGACATAAGCCTCAACATTCTTCCCGAGCTGCGGACCCAAGGTGATGTGCATCAGCCGCTGGAAGGTTGCCCCCGCGTTGCGCAGCCCGAATGGCATGCACGTGTAGCAGGACACCCCACACGGGGTCAGGAAGGCCGTCTTCTCCACGTCTTCTACAGCCATCTTGATCTGGTGATACCCGGAGAAGGCATCCAAGAAGCATAAAAGGTCGCACTCAGCGGTGGAATTGACGATCTGGTCGATCACGAGGGAGGAGCGGATCTTGCGGGCATGCCTTGTTGAGGTTGGTGAAGTCGACACATCGCTCCTTCCTCCCTTCTTTGGTACAGCAGCGGGGTTGGCCAACCAATCCGGATACGGACCTCATGAATGACCCGGCAGCTTCTAGTTTGCGGGTCTCTGGATGATGAAGGCTTGCTTTTGGTGGACTACCGCCTCGCTTTACGCTACGAGGCGTCGTTGGGAACTGCGTGGAGGTGATGCTCGATTCGCCCCTAGGGATCCTGCCAACTGATCAGGCTCCCGGCGAATACCTTCTTGTTTGCGCACGGGAACTTGACCGGGGCCTCCTCCTGCTCGGGCTCGAGGTTGGCGCCTATGGTGAAAGTGGCGTCAGTGGACCCGTCCTCGTCGACGGGTATTTGCTTAGTCTCTGCCTTGTCTTGGTGAACAACTGTTTCTTCTTGGTTGGCGCAGCCCCTTGAGCTCGGGGTCTCTGCGGCCGGCGGGCTCTTGGCGCCGCCGTCTTGAAGGCGAGCTTGAGCACTCATAGCGCATCTCCGGTGTCCCCGACACGGTGAGTACACCGTTGCTCCGGGCATCTTCATGAGGTTGTATGCCGGGTGAGTCGCGGCCATGAACTGGGCCAGTGTTGGGTAGCCGAGGATGGCGTTATAGGGGAGGCCGATGGGGGCGATGTCGAAATCGACCTGCTCCGTCGCGGAAGTTGCCATAGGTGCGAAGGTTACGGGAGCGGATCTGTCCCAAGGAGCTGGGCGACCCGCCCCGGCAAGAAAGGCGGCTGGGCTGCGGCCGCTCGGGGTATGCGAGAGGAGGTTGAAGGCCTCAGCGAGAACACGTTGAGGCCAGCGCCGCCGTCGATGAGAGTCTGGTGGCAGCCACTGGCAGATGGTGGGGGTGCCTGACATGGGGGCGCTTGCGAGCGAGCTGAGTTGGAGGTGGTCCTCGAGCTGAAGGTCGAGGCCGGCCTTGGCGCCGACCGGTCTGGGGGCTCCTGCTGCGTGGAGGCGGCGCCGACCCGATGGACGAATGGCTTGATGTGGTGACTTGAGGGCGGCGCCCACGAGCCGCCCAGGAGGGCCGCGACGACCGGGGGCACCGGCGCAGCGTGGTGGGTGAGGAAGAGGCCATGGAGGCCACCGGAAGGTGGAGCAGCCACGCGCGCAGAGCGCCGGTGAGGGCCATGGGAAGCCAGTTGGCCATGACCCTGTCGTCACCTCCGGCCGAGGGCGGCCTCCTCGTGCGCCAGCAGGAAGGCCATCGGATCGGTCGCGCCGTTGTAGCCTTGACAGCGTCGTCGGCTTGAACTTGTCGGTCACCGCACCGTTGCAAAGGCGGGCCAGTCTTAGAGCCCCTGGCTCCTTGGCTTGCGCTTGTGGGCGGCTGGCGGCGCGCTGCTCATCGCCAGTGGGGTGTGGCGGTGGCGGGAGAAACTCCAGTGCACCCCTACAGCGCGCCAAATGTCGGATTCGGGTTCAGCAGACCCTTGAGGTTCGAACACTGGGTGTGCGGAATCTCACCCCTCCACCTGCACCCGCCGCCTCGCTAGGATCTAAACTCTGAAAGGAACAACACAAGAGACACAAGGTTTATACTAGTTGGGCCACCATTGTGGTGTAATACCCTACTCTAGTTTGTGGTGTGGTGGATTGCCTCTTGGGCTGATGGTGATGAACAATACAAGGAAGAACAGCCTCGCGAGGGTCATTCTTGGCAGGCGATGAACTGCTAGGAGGAGTTCGGTCCCTCTCTCTGCTGATTCAGATGCCTCTACCTGTGGGTGGCTAGTCCTATTTATAGGCAAGGGCCTGGGCCTCTTCCCAAATATTGGCGGGAAGAGGCGCCGACAATTAGCCATTTGAAGGGAACATCTGGTACACTTATCTGACTAAAGTCGGTCCTCGCCTACCAAAGGCTCTGGTGGTGGCCTTGGCTTGGGCTCCTAATGACTTCCTTCCTGCCGTTGGGCTGGTCTTGGTCTTGTTGCACGAAATGGACACCTTTGCTTGATGCTCTCACTGCGCTTGCTCCTTTGCACCAAAGAGGAAAAGAGGACCTTTGCATGGGGTGGCGCCCGCTGGCGCCCTTGGTCGTCATGGCTTGCGTCATGGGCACCTCGTGAGGTACCCGCCTTGATCTCTCTGCCTCCTCATGAGTCAGCTGATGAGGCCGTGCACGAGGAAGCTCCTGTTGTCCGCCCCATGAATCTTGGCCCCTCGCGAGGGTCTTGAGCTTGTGTTGATGAAGATGGGCCGTGATGGGCCCCCCTTTGAGCCACGCCGCAGGCCGCAGGCAAGCAAGTCTGAGGACCCCCGTTCCCAGAACGCCGACAACCTCCTAAGGGAGAAGATCCCCTAGTGGATATCAAGCCCTCCTCGTGGAGAAGGATCTCCATCATAGGATCATCAAGACCTCTCTCCTCATAGGATTGGGATGAACTAGTTACCTCTTGTATCTTCTTGTGTTGGATTTGGACCTTTGTATCTCTCTTTGTGTGATTGGATCTAGTGCATGTGTGATTGGATCAGGTCAATTTGAGTGTTCCTCTTGTTTCCCCCCTTTGTGTTCTTCTTGTTCTTGGGCATTTCCCCTCCAATTCGTGAAAGATCTCCATCTAGGGTTCCACCCTACAACAATCGGTCTCACCGAGTGAGGGAGTCCTGGACTAAGGGGTCCTCGGGCATCCGACCTGTTGGACATGGGCCGGACTGATGGGCTGTGAAGATACAAAATCGAAGACTCTCACCCGTGTCCGGATGGGACTCTCCTTGGCGTGGATGGCAAGGTTGGCGTCCGGATATGAAGATTCCTTTCTCTGTAACCAACTTTGTACAACCCTAGTCCCGTCCAGTGTCTATATAAACCGGAGGGTTTAGTACATAGGGACAATCAAAATTAGACAGGATATACTTCTAGGGTTTTAGCCATTACGATCTTGTGGTAGATCAACTCTTGTAACATTCATATCCATCAAGATCAATCAAGCAGGAAGTAGGGTATTACCTCCATAGAGAGGGCCCGAACCTGGGTAAACATCGTGTCCCCTGTCTCCTGTTACCATCGACCTTAGACGCACAGTTCGGGACCCCCTACCCGAGATCCGCCGGTTTTGACACCGACATTGGTGCTTTCATTGAGAGTTCCACTGCGTCGTCTTCGAGAGGTTCGATGGCCCCATCAATCATCTACAACAAAGCTGTCCAGGGGAATTTTTTCTCCCCGGATAGATCTTCGTATTCGGCGGCTTCGCACTGCGGGCCAACTCTCTTGGCCATCTAGAGCAGATCGACTGCTACACCCCTGGCCATCAAGTCAGGTTTGGAAGCTTGAACTATGTCGCTGATGCCCGCGAAGACTTGATCTTCGACGGGTTCGAGCCCATGGCAGCCACTCCCTGCCACTGCGATGAGCATGACCTAAATCTGTCATCGGACCATACCCAGGAGATAGCACCTGTAAGTACTCCGGCCCTAGATCCGGAGCAGATTGCGCCATCCGAGGACGGGAAGCTCATCCCCGCATCGGGAGCCACAGAATTAGCGGTGCTGGAGCCGCACACAGACTCAACCTCGAGCGTGACCTGCGTCACCGGAACCTCGGATTCATCTCCGGCCACAGGTTCCGAACCACGCACGCTCGTGTCCGTCGGGCCCGATCAGGCGTCGGTCGTCAGATTCAGTGCCACGGACATCTTCCAGCACTCACTCTTAGGTGATGTGCTGAACTCATTAAAAACCCTCTCCTTAGCAGGGGACTCACAGCCGAATTATATCTGGTTTGAACTAGGGGTTGATGACGGGGAATTTCGCTCCCCACCCACCTCCTACTTCTTAGCCACTATCGAGGACTTAACCGACATGCTCGATTACGGCTCCGAAGACATCGACGGTACGGACGACGATGCCGGAGAAGAGGAGGCCCAAAACCCGCCGTTTACCGGACGCTGGACGGCCACTTCCTCGTATGACGTGTACATGGTAGATACACCCAAAGAGAATAGCGGTGACGACAAGGAAGACTCAGTTGAGGATAAACCTCCTGAGATACAGCCAAAGCGCCGACGTCAGCGGCGCCGCTCCAAGTCACGCCGTGGAAAAGACAGCAATACCGGCACAAACAATACTCTGGACGATGCCGAAGACAATGAAGACCCCGTTGAGCCGACTTCCGAACAGGACGAACGGGAAGACGGGCAAGTTAGCCCTGATGAACAGGCCATAAACGAAGACTCGGAGGACAGTAATTATCTTCCGCTCTTCGAGGATGAGGTGAGCCTCGGCAACGAGGATTTTATCGTGCCTGAGGAACCTCTCGAGTAGGAGAACTTCAAGCACCGGCTAATAGCCACAGCAAGGAGCTTGAAAAAGAAGCAGCAGCAGCTTCAAGCTGATCAAGACCTGCTCAACGATAGGTGGACTCATGTCCTGGCAGCCGAAGAATACGGCCTCGAGCGCCTAGCCAAAAGTTATCCGAAGCGCAAATTGCTACCTTAGTTCGATGAAGAGGCGCTGGAGCCCATACCATCATCACGCAATGCGGCTGACCGACCACCACATGGTCGGGACAAAGCGGCAACTCAAGCCAAATATCAGGCCATACTACCTCACCGTAAAGGCAGTGATAAAACAGCTCGGGGACATACATATGACTTGCGACAGGACTTGGATAGTAGAGTAGGTCAGAACAGATAAATCTATGGATCACGGGGGTGTGCCCCGACACGCGACAATGGCTACCTAGCCGGATGCAACAATCATAATCACGGCCGGGCCATGAACCGCAGACGGACTCCATCCGAGCTACGTCGCGACGTGGCCTGATATAGAGGCGTCGCACACCCCTTTTGATTCACTGACGAGGTAATGGAGCATGAATTCCCAGAAGGGTTTAAACCCGTAAACACTGAATCATATGACGGGACAAAATACCCCGCGGTATGGATCGAGGACTTTCTTCTCCATATTCATATGGCCCGCGGTGATGATCTCTATGCCATCAAATACCTCCCACTAAAACTCAAAGGACCAGCTCGGCAATGGTTGAACAGTCTGCCCAAAAACTCCGTTGGCAGCTGGGAGGACTTGGAAGTAGCCTTCCTTGACAACTTCCAAGGCACATATGCCCGACCTCCGGATGCCGACGACTTAAGTCACATAATTCAACAGCCCGGAGAGTCAGCCAGGAAATTCTGGACTAGGTTCTTAACCAAATACAACCAGATCGTTGACTGTTCGGATGCTGAAACCCTAGCGGCCTTTAAACATAGCATCCGAGACGAATGGTTTTCCCGACACCTCGACCAAGAAAATCCGAAGTCCATGGCAGCCCTCACGGCGCTTATGACCTGCTTTTGCGCGGGCGAAGATAGCTAGGTAGCCCGTAGCAATAATAATGCAAGTGAACCTGGCACTTCGAAAGCCAGAAATAGCAACGGCAAGCCCCGACACAACAGACACAGGCGTCAAAGCAACGATGATAATACCGACGACACGACGATCAACGCCGGATTCATTGGCTCCAAGTCCGGCCAGCGGAAGAAGCCATTCAAAAGGAACAATTCGGGCTCATCTAGCTTGGACCGCAACTCGATCGCCCATCCAGATACACGGCACCCCCGATAAACCAGCCAATCACAACAACATGAGTTGCTGGGTTTTTAAATAGGCCAGCAAGATAAATGCCAAAAACAAGGAGAAGGGGTCGCAAAGTGAGGACGATGACGAGGAGCCCCGTTCACCGAACACAGGGGGACAAAAGAAGTTTCCCCCTTAGGTCAAAATGGTGAACATGATATACGCTACCCATATCCTCAAGAGGGAGCACAAGTGCGCGCTTAGGGACGTCTAAGCGATAGAGCCAGTCGCCCCAAAATTTAATCCATGGTCATCATGCCCGATCACTTTCGATCGCAGGGATCATCCGACCAATATCCGTCATGGCGGTTCAGCCGCACTGGTCCTCGACCCAATAATTGATGGATTCCACCTGACGCGAGTCCTCATGGATGGGGGCAGCAGCCTCAACCTGCTCTACCAGGATACAGTGCGCAAAATGGGCATTGATCCATCAAGGATCAAGCCCACCAAAACTACCATTAAAGGAGTCATACCAGGTGTCGAGGCCCGTTGTACGGGCTCAATGACACTGGAAGTTGTCTTCGGGTCCCCGAACAACTTCAGAAGCGAAGAGTTGGTCTTCGATATCGTCCCCTTTCGCAGTGGCTATCACGCACTGCTCGGACGAACTGCATTCGCTCGATTTAATGCGGTTCCACACTATGCTTATCTCAAGCTCAAGATGCTCGGACCACGCGGGGTTATAACAGTCAATGTAAACACGGAGCGTTCCCTATGTACTGAAGAGCACACCGTGGCCCTTGCTGCGGAAGTACAGAGCGGCCTTTTAAGGCAGAATTTTAATTCAGCGGCCAAGCTACCGGACACTATCAAATGAGTCCGGACTACTCCGCAGCTTGACAGTCCGACTCGTCAGGAGTCAGACTAGCAATCCGGCCTCCATCTCAGCCCTGACCAAATGGTGGCATACGTACCGTGCGTACATAACTACGCACTCAAAATACCATGGGCAGAGGAGGCATAACCAGACTGTGGTCCACAATATAGCATCGACCTCCCCCGGACACACATACTTTCACTTTTCTTTTTATCCTTTTCAATTTTCTTTTTCCATAGGCCCCTAGCAGCGGTCTGATAAACAGTCCTTTCAAAGCAAGGATACACCAAGGCGGCAAGTAGCACAGACGCGTGGAGGGATTTCTGGATGTCACCCTCAATGGTCATTCTACCTGTTTTCAGGGCCCACGCGCAAGCTCCCCCCTTGATTGTAGAGGCATTAATAATATTACTATTCGTTATCGTCATCCTATTCCTAGGCTAGATGATATGCTTGATGAATTGAGTGGCTCTACAATTTTCTCCAAAGTTGATTTGCGTAGTGGATACCATCAAATTCGTATGAAATTGGGGGATGAATGGAAAACAACATTTAAAACTAAGTTTGGATTATATGAGTGGTTAGTCATGCCTTTTGGGTTAACTAATGCACCTAGTACTTTCATGAGATTAATGAACGAAGTTTTACGTGCTTTCATTGGACGATTTGTGGTAGTTTACTTTGATGACATATTGATTTATAGAAGATCTTTGGAGGAACATTTGGAACATTTACGTGCTATTTTTATTGCTCTACGTGATGCACGTTTGTTTGGTAACCTTGGGAAGTGCACCTTTTGCATCGACCGAGTGTCTTTTCTTGGCTATGTTGTCACTCCACAGGGAATTGAAGTTGATAAAGCCAAGATTGAAGCTATTGAGAGTTGGCCGCAGCCCAAAACGGTCACACAAGTGAGGAGTTTTCTTGGCCTTGCTGGATTCTATAGGCGTTTTGTGAGAGATTTCAGCACCATTGCTGCACCTCTCAATGAGCTTACAAAGAAGGATGTGCCTTTTATTTGGGGTACCGCACAGGAAGAAGCCTTCACGGTATTGAAAGATAAGTTGACACATGCTCCTTTACTCCAACTTCCTGATTTTAATAAGACTTTTGAGCTTGAATGTGATGCTAGTGGAATTGGATTAGGAGGTGTGTTATTACAATATGGAAAACCTGTTGCATACTTTTACGAAAAATTGAGTGGGCCTAGTCTGAATTATTCTACTTATGATAAAGAATTATATGCTCTTGTTAGGACTTTAGAGACATGGCAGCAGTATTTATGGCCCAAAGAATTTGTTATGCATTACGATCATGAATCTTTGAAACATATTAAAAGTCAAGCTAAACTGAATCGTAGACATGCTAAATGGGTTGAATTCATTGAGACTTTCCCTTATGTTATTAAATACAAGAAGGGTAAAGAAAATGTTATTGCTGATGCATTGTCTAAATCGCTATACTATGCTTTCACAACTTGACTTCAAAATATTTGGTTTGGAGACCATCAAAGATCAATATGTGCATGATGCTGATTTTAATGGTGTATTGCAGAATTGTAAAGAAGGGAGAACATGTAACAAGTTAAATCGTTAATGATGGATTTGTGTTTCGTGCTAACAAGCTATGCATTCCAGCTAGCTCTATTCGTCTTTTGTTGTTGCGGAGGCGCATGGAGGGGGATTAATGGGACACTTTGGCGTGAAGAAGGCGGAGGACGTACTTGCTACACATTTCTTTTGGCCAAAGATGAGGCGGGATGTTGAGCGTTTTATTGCTCGCTGCACTACATGTCAAAAAGCTAAGTCACGACTCAATCCTCATGGTTTATATATGCCTTTGCCTGTACCTAGTGTTCCTTGGGAGGATATATCTATGGACTTTGTTTTAGGTTTACCTCGAACAAAGAAGGGAGGATATCATATTTGTTGTCGTGGATAGGTTCTCAAAATGGCACACTTTATACCATGTCATAAAAGCGATGATGCCGTTAATGTTGCTGATTTGTTCTTTCATTGAAATTATTCGCTTGCATGGTGTGCCCAATACTATTGTTTCAGATCGTGATACTAAATTTCTTAGCCACTTTTGGAGATGTTTATGGGCTAAGTTGGGGACTAAACTGCTTTTTAGTACTACTTGTCACCCCCAAACTGATGGACAAACTGAAGTAGTCAATAGAACATTGTCTACTATGCTTAGGGCTGTTTTGAAGAATAATAAGAAAATGTGGGAAGAATGCTTGCCTCATATTGAATTTGCTTATAATCGTTCATTGCATTCTACTACTAAGATGTGCCCTTTTGAAATTGTGTATGGTTTCCTCCCTCATGCACCTATTGATTTGTTGGCTCTTCCATCTTTGGAGAAGGTTAATTTTGATGCTAAAGAACGTGCTGAATTGATTTTAAAAATGCGTGAGTTAACTAAGGAAAACATTGAGCGTATGAATGCTAAATATAAACTTCTTTGGAGATAAGGGTAGAAAACATGTTGTGTTTGCACTGGAGATCTTGTTTGGTTACATTTGCGTGAGGATAGGTTTCTAATTTGCATAAATCAAAGCTAATGCCACGTGCTGATGGTCCATTTAAGGTGTTAGAGAAAATAAATAACAATGCATATAAACTTGAGCTGCCTGCAGATTTTGGGGTTAGTCCACTTTTAACATTGCAGATTTGAAGCCTTATTTGGGTGAGGAAGATTAGCTTCGTCGAGGGCGACTTCATTTCAAGAAGGGAGGATGATGAGGACATCAATACCATTGTTACACCCATAACCCCTACTATTACATATAATGGACCAATTACTAGAGCTCACAAGACGCCAATTAAATTACCAGGTACTTTCGTTTCTTGGTAATGATTCTAATGTTCATGAGAATATGATGCTGCCTAAATTGGATACATTTGTTTTTCTTACAAATGAAGGGCCTAGCTTGGAGAAGGATGAACATTGGAGCAAGAACAAGCATGGAGTTGATGGCATGCATGAGGGAACAAGAACGAGTTACAAGCGATGATTTCAGGACTTTGAAGCCACCATAAGGAGTGAATGAAGCCTTGGACGAAATATACAAGATGCCACTTCATAAATTTCGTCCAGAGGCTATTCTAGGTGCTGCGTCACCTTATTATTGGGCCAGGCCCATGTAATTTCGAAATACATAAGTATAGGCTGTTTTTAGAGTCCGTATGTGTGGGGAAACAAGAGGTAGGGTTGGTTTCGGACCCCTTCCCCAAGGGCCACGAAATTCCCCCCCTCTTCCTCCATATATACAACCCTTAGGGCACCGTTTAGACTTTGGGGTTTTGTTTAGATTAAAAGTTCGCCATAGCTGCAACTTCGCGTACTTCGTTTGTGTTCAACGACCAGACAAAGGCGTCACAGAACCCCACCTTGATCAATAAAGCTTTCATCTTATATTCGCAATATCCAGATTGCAATCTCAGTTTCTTGCTTGTTCTTCGTTTGCTCGCAGGAAACAGACCCTCGTGGTCAGGTTGATCGTGCTCCGGCGTGGTCGATAACCTCTCGGAATTGGTTTAGCGATTGCTAAGGCGTGACGTCCTCGCATGATCGTAGTCGGATCGTCAAAGTCGATTTCCACCAAAGCGATATCCATCATCTCATCGAAAGACGGGACACCTTTGCCTCTATCGAAGGCAAAGATAACATGAATGTATTCATTCGACGATAATGTCTTTTGCACATTGCGTCGCCACAATGCGGGACACTCCAGGACATCTTCAAAATACCGCTCGGGCGTGCGGTGCTCCTTAGTAGCGGGCGGTCCCTCGGTCGCAAGCTTGACAATGTTCATCTTCGCCCACTACACCTTGACACGGGCGAAGGCCATCCGCGCACCCTCGATGCAGACCGATCGCTTGATGACATCAAGCCCGGGGCAGACATTGACCAGCCGCTTCACGAGCCTGAAGTAGCTGCTGGGTATAGCTTCGGCAGGCCACAACCGGATTGTTAAATCCTTCATGGCTTGTGCGGCCACCCTATGCAGTTCGACCAGCTGTTTTAGCTGGTCGCTAAAAGGCACCAGATGCTCTGGCGCAAGGTATTGCGACCAGAACAGCTTCTCCATCGAGCTCCCTTCTTTGGCTCGAAAGAACTCCGTAGCATCGACAACACTGCACGGCAAATCCGCAAACGCTCCTGGAGAACTCCAAATCTGGGTTAGTAAGAGATACCTCTTCTTCACATATTTAATCTACATAATGAAGGCCTTACCCGCCGCAATCTTCTTGGCCTCCTGAATCTCCTAGAGAGCGCCCTGGGCTTCAACCCGGGCATCTTGTGCATTTTGACGAGCCTTGGCAAGTTCGGTCTTTTGATCCGCAATATTGCGCTCCAAGGACTCGCATTTCTTGACTGCGTCCTGGAGCTCCAGCTGGACCTCATCAACCCTGGCCTCGTGTTTCTCACGGGCGGCTTGGTCCTCCGCCTCTTTCTCTTGGGCCTCGGCTAGCACCTTCTTGAGGGTCTCCACCTCAGTCGCCGCTCCTACAAATACCATGACACTATAGTCAACATAAATCATCAAATGCTTTCTATTATACAACAGGTCATTACATACCTTGCTTATCCACCAACCGTTTCCTTGCTTGGCCGAGCTCCTCCTCGGCTCGCTCCATCCTTTGCTTCAGTCCAGAGACTTCGGCAGCATGAGAAGCCGCGGATAGCAACAACGCCTGCTTATTCACATAGACATATATGGTTAGTCTCCTACGAAAAACTATTCGATCCTCTGTTCGACTCTTCTTTCCGAACATCGAACAGAGTCTCCGGGGCTACTGTCTATACTGTGACTTTCTATATAATTACGTCGCTTACCTCAAAGCCTGTCAAAAGTCTAGTGCAGGCTTCGGTCAGTCAGCTCTTAACAGACTGAACCCTCTCAATCACCGTACCCATAAGGGTGCGGTGCTCTTCCACGATAGAAGCGCCTTGCAGCGCTTCCATTAAAGTACCCGGTGCCTCTGGACGGACAGAGGTCACTGGGGGATGGGTTCACCTCCTTCTTTTGAAGGAGGCTTCCTCCTTGGTTCCGGAGCCTTATGGGTCTCCAGAACAGTATTTGGCTGGGGGGACGAGTTGGATATGGCCCCCATCACCAGTCTCCAGGGGGATCCGCCCCCTAGGTTTCCGGCAGCTGAGGTTTCACCCTCCGGCGCCGCTTTGATGGCCTCTCGCGCCTCTCCCTGGCCTATGAACATCCTTCGGGACACCGGTTCAGCGTCATCCATGGTCTTGGGAGAGGTGGCAGTTGGCAGTGAATCACTATCCATGGCCTTCGGATCCAGCGAACCCCCCGATGTGGATTGCCGGGAGCTGTCATGGGCCAGACTGTAGCACGTGATTCAACGCATCAGAATTACGAAATAAGGGAGTCGGGCATATAAGTGTGTCAGATCCTTCGGATACTTATGATCCGGCCAGGGGCTTCTCCCTGGGGCACCACTTCGAGCTGCTATCGGTGTCCAGGGCGGTGTCGTCCGCGAGGGTGGCACTCCCCCTCTTGGACGCTTCAGCCTCCAGACGCGTGGAGGCCTCCCTTTTCTTCCTTCCCCTCATAGTGGGGAGTTGCTTTCTTCCTCCTCCTCCTCCTCGTCATCGGTGGCGGGTGAGGACTGGGTCTCGGCGTCTTCGGACGTCACGTCCGTAGTGCCCTTGTGACGGAGGCCACCTCTGCCCCCCTTGGCCTTCTTCTCCAGCGCCTAGTAGGCCGCCGGAACCAGCATCTTCATCATAAGAGGAATTGCTGGGTCTTCGGGCAGTGGAGCCGGACTCTTGATCAGCTCCCTCTTCTTCGTCCAGCCCTAAAAAAGTGAAGACGGGGAAGCTCAGACGTGCCCCTGGAGCAGGTACGTAAAGGATACACTACACCTTGAAAACATGAGAAAACTTACCGGACTGGCGGGGTGGGTCAGGTTGTTCCCACGGTCTTCGGTCTCCTTCAGCCATGTCTTTTCGGCCTTGAAGAGCACCTTCAAAATACCTTCATGTGTAATGCCGAAGAAGTGTTGCAGGGTCTGGTGCTTGGCCGGATCGAATTCCCACAAATTGCAGGTCCGGCTTTGGCATGGAAGGATCCGGTGAAAGAGCATCTACTGGATCACATTGACAAGCTTGATGTTCTTGTCGATCATGCTCTTTATGCGCGTCTACAGCGCTGTCAGCTCGTCCGACGAGGCCCATTCTAGGCCCTTCTCTAGCCAGGAGGTGAGCACATCGGGGCCCCGGACCTGAACTCAGGAGCCTCGGCCCAGGTGGTGTCTCGGGACTCTGTGACATAGAACCACTATTTTTCCCACCCTTTGACAGTCTCCATGAAAGTGCCTTTGGGCCATATGACGTTGGGCATTTTGCTCACCATGGCGCCTCCGCATTCTGCGTGCTGGCCGTCCCCCACCTTCGGCTTCACATTGAAGACTTTCGGCCACAATCCGAAATGGGGTGAGATGCGGAGGAAGGCCTCTCACACGACAATAAATGTTGAGATGTTGAGGAAGGAGTTGGGGGCCAGATCGTTGAAATCCACCCCATAGTAGAACATAAGTCCGCGGACGAATGGGTGGAGTGGAAATCCCAGCCCACGGACGAATGGGTGGAGTGGAAATCCCATCCCGTTGACGAAGTGAGGGATGAACACTGCCCTCTCATGGGGCTCCAGGATAGGTACGACTTGTCCCTCGGTCGAAAGCCGGTGGGCGACCTCCTTGGCCAAATATCCGGCCTCCTGGAGCTGGGTGATGTTCATCCCTCACTTCTGCCCACCCACTCTGCCCACCCACTCTCGAGCTCCAAAGTGAGGGATGAGGACTTGGGTGCTGGAGCTCGAGAGTGGGTGGGAAGAGGGAGATAAGGCGTGGGTGAAAGGGGGCGAATCCTTATCCCTTTATAAAGGCAGTGAATATCAAGCGCCTCCCCACTCGCCTTAAAACTCGCTTGTTTCCCAAGGGCCGCGCAACCGGCACGGTTGGTTTAACCACACCTGTATTGATGAGAATCTCGTAATAAGGGGACATGATGTCCGCTTTGACAAGACGTGCCAATAAAACCACATCTCAAAACATGGAGCGGCAGGCCAAAAAACGGTTTGAAATAATGACTGGGTGGTGACGTGGCATCACGCTGCAAAAAGTTGTTAGTAGATTGGACTCGTGAAATATTATACTATCTGCGGTTGTGTGTGGTACTTGTTTTATAGAGTCAGACACGTTCTTTGTGTTCGAAGGCGGTTTTGGAGTATTCGGAGGAGGAACCCACCTTGCAATGATGAAGACAATCTGCGCGCTGGACACATCGACATTGAGGCCTGGTTCAGGGCCTACTGAGGGAGTCCTGGACTAAGGGGTCCTCGGGTGTCTGGCCTGTTGGACATGGGCCAGACTGATGGGTTGTGAAGATACAAGACCGAAGGCTCTCACCCGTGTCTGGATGGGACTCTACTTGGCATGGATGGCAAGCTTGGCGTCCGGATATGAAGATTCCTTTCTCTGTAACCGACTTTGTACAACCCTAGTCCCCTCCGGTGTCTATATAAACCGGAAGATTTAGTACATAGGGACAATCATAATCAGACAGGCCAGACTTCTAGGGTTTTAGCCATTACGATCTCGTGGTAGATCAACTCTTGTAACATTCATATTCATCAAGATAAATCAAGCAAGAAGTAGGGTATTACCTCCATAGAGAGGGCCCGAAACTGGGTAAACATCGTGTCCCCTGTCTCCTGTTACCATCGACCTTAGACGCACAGTTCGGGACCCCCTACCTGAGATCCGCCGGTTTTGACACCGACACTGAGTTCTTCTATTCGATCTAACCGAGTTGGGTCAAATGTGTGTAATGGTTGGATTTTGTGTGGAGGCCATATATGAAGGAAATATGCCCTAGAGGAAATAATAAAGTTCTTATTGATATTTCCTTATATCATGATAAATGTTTATTATTCATGCTAGAATTGTATTAACTGGAAACTTAGTACATGTGTGAATACATAGACAAACATAGTGTCCCTAGTGTGCCTCTACTTGACTAGCTCATTAATCAAAGATGGTTAAGTTTCCTAGCCATAGACATGTGTTGTCATTTGATGAACGGGATCACATCATTAGAGAATGATGTGATGGACAAGACCCATCTGTTAGCTTAGCGTAATGATTGTTTTGCTTTTTCTGATATTGCTTTCTTCATGACTTATACATGTTCTTCTGACTATGATATTATGCAACTCCCGAATACCGGAGGAATACCTTGTGTGCTATCAAACGTCACAACGTAACTGAGTGATTATAAAGATGCTCTACAGGTGTCCCCGATGGTGTTTGTTGAGTTGGCATAGATCGAGATTAGGATTCGTCACTCCATATATCAGAGAGGTATCTCTGGGCCCTCTCGGTAGTGCTCATCACTATAATCCTTGCAAGCAATGTGACTAATGAGTTAGTTGCGGATGATTCATTAAGGAATGAGTAAAGAGACTTGCCGGTAACGAGATTGAACTAGGTATGATGATACCGATGATCGAATCTCGGGCAAGTAACATACCGATGAGAAAGGGAACAACATATGTTGTTGTGCGGTTTGACCGATAAAGATCTTCGTAGAATATGTAGGAGCCAATATGAGCATCCAGGTTCCGCTATTGGTTATTGACCGGAGATGTGTCTCGTTCATGTCTACATACTACTTGAACCCGTAGGGTCCGCATGCTTAATGTTCGATGTCGATTTGTATTATGAGTTATGTGGTTTGATGAACCGAAGTTTGTTAGGAGTCCCGGATGAGTTCACGGACATGATGAGGAGTCTCGAAATGGTTGAGACATAAAGATTGACACATTGGAAGGTTATGTTTGGACATCAGAATGGTTTCAAAAAGGTTCAGGCATTTTTTGGAGTACCGGGGGTTACCGGAACCTCCCAGGGGAGTTAATGGGCCTTCATGGGCCCTAGTGGAGAGAGGAGGCGGCG
Source organism: Aegilops longissima (assembly GCA_021605205.1). Classification (NCBI taxonomy): domain Eukaryota; kingdom Viridiplantae; phylum Streptophyta; class Magnoliopsida; order Poales; family Poaceae; genus Aegilops; species Aegilops longissima. The sequence continues at coordinate 211,723,705 of CM038680.1, forward strand.
GCTAGGTGGTGGCGCGCGCCCCCACACTACTAGGAAAAGGGCTAAATATAGGATTGACACTAATGGCGCACCAGAAAAGTGGTGCGCCACTACTATATACTAATGGTGCACTGGTGGAATCGCCATTAGTGTGGAATACACTAATGGCGCACAGGCGGAAGGTGCGCCACTAGTAAAACATTTTTTTCATTTTTCAAACATTCTAATGGCCCATCCGGGCAAAGTCGCCATTAGTAGTTAGAACTACTAATGGCGCCTTTGGAGACAGATCTTGATAAATTTTTTTACTTTTGGCAAAAAACTTATTCCTCCTCCCTTCCTCCCCACTCCAACCGTCGCGCCTTGCGCCACGCCCCGCCCCAACCGCCGCCGCCGCGCCCCACGCCCCTCCGTCCCTGGCGCGCCGCCCGACCCCGCCCCACGCCCCCACGCTGCCTGCTGCTGCCCTTGTGCGCCTGCCGGCCGAACCCTCCGCTGCCCGCCTCGGTACAGGCCCCTCCAGCCCAGCTGCGCCCCGTCCGCCTCCTCCTCTCTTCTCCGCAACCTCCCCCTACCCCTCTCCACCGCCCGTCCCTCGGTGCCGCCCGCCGTCTCCCGAGCCCTAGCTCCACCGGCGTCGGGGCGACCACCTCGTCGGCCTCACCAGGCGCGAGCCCTCAAGCCCCACGCCGTCCTCGGCCTCGCCCGTCTCCACCGCGGCTCCCTTCCTCCGCTCTGCAGGCAGCTGACAACGATAAACAGCAGGTAAAACTGTGTTGTGAAGCTAAGATGATGATGCTATTTTCTTATATGATGAAGATATTGTGTAAAACTGTGTCATGGTATAAAGACGCCATATTTAGCTCAACCGTACACTGTGTAAAACTTTTACATTTTAGTATTGTTTGCATCGAGGTGGGCTAAAATCATTTTCCTTGCTACCGCTTTATAGTCTAAGTTTGTCTATTTGTAGAACAACAAAGAATATCATGGAACATATAAATACCATGGACCACAGGCATTTTATTCTACAATGTTGTATAATACTACATTGTACAATATTAATAGTAGTACATCATAAATAGCATAACACTCCAAGCACACCATCCAGGTCTTACAAGCGGTTACACTACACGCATATAATGAAGAACTACATCTTTAATTCAGAAATTGCCAACTTGATAATTAGTTCATCCACGGATATCGAGTTGGTGCCCATAATCCTTTGTCTTAGTTTCATCATTATGGCCTGTTATAAGTTGGTGGTTTGTGATTAATACCACGAAAATCTCCCACGGAGACATCACGGTGGGACTCTATGGTAGTGGTAGTTTCAACATTTGCTATTTCAGCACTATTTCTCACACATCCTGCATTGGTCGCACCAGAAACATGCCCACCAAGGGATGAACTCATCCCACTAAAGGATGCCTTCTGCTCTGCATTAATCACTTTGCGAGAGAATAGAACTTGCCTCTGGTGTGCAACGCCCTCCAAGACATTGTAGGAGAACATAATTGCCGTATTTGTTGTGAATCATGTCAATGGATCAGTCATGCATCCATGCACTAGATAGATTGATATACATATACATACGATATATTTCCCTCATATTTGTTGTGAATCATGTCAATGGGCCAGTCAAAGGCCAGCAATGACCAATGTGCGTCTCTAGTAAGTTAATGGGTTGTTAATTTGAGGACACAATCTGACTTTCAGTCTCCAACTATGCTTCCTTCTAGTTTATGTAGTTTGCTCAATCGTGTATTGCCTATGGGATCATACAAGCTTTTGCATCGCTCATTTGGTACTTCTTGTTACTAAGATAAGCATTATTAGATGCTCATCAGGTTTGGATATGTTAGTATTTTGATTTGCATGCATAGCTTGGGAACTATAAATTATAGTGAAATTAAGTAGAAATTATAGTAGTTTGGTTCTGTTTTTCTTTGGTGTTTGGTTCTAAAGATGAGTAGCAATTATAGTAGGAAGATGATGCATAGTAGTTTTATGTTGTTGTAGTAGTTGTAGTTGTAGGAACATTAGATACAGATAACAAGTGTCATGTTGTTGTATTAGATCTGATGAGTAGTATCATGTCTTCTTTGAAGATGAGTAGTTGTAGGAAGATGATGCCCTAATGGAAGTGACATGAATATTTGGCCTACCTTTTTTTCGATGTTGGTTCATTAATCTTAGGCCCATCATGTTTGTTGGTTGTTTGCTGTCATGTTGTTATTACTTCCATTAGGGCATCTGTTGGTTCATTAACCTTTCCAACATCTGCATATTTCAGGTTTCGAGGAGGTAAAGGAAGTGAAGTTCGAGACGAGCAGCAGCAACAACACCTCCAAGGTGAGAAATATGTTCCTATTTATCTTTTTTTGCTCAAGTTCTTCTGTACATCATATAATATAGAGAAGTGCAGGTCAAGTGGTGCAATCATATACATCTGCCACTTAAGTCATCCTTCCCTTTAAGAAGAGTGATGCCTTTCGATGTCACACAATAATGTTTGTTACAAGAACATTCTACTCTTAGTGTTCGTTTGTTTTCGTGCATAAAAATATATAGTTTTCTTTGTTGTTATCCACAGTATTCACTGCTGCTGCTGCTGTACTTGTGATGATGTTGTAGGTACCCGAGAGGCCCTTGAGTTTGCCGGAATGTCGATTAACTTCCGTTCGGCAAATTGGTACTCCATATGTCCTATTTTCAGCAAAGGTAATGCTGAAATTTTCCGTGAATTTTAGCATTACTTTGCTAAAATAGGACATATGGGGTACTGCGACTAATACTGTTATCATGCATGTTTTATGATCTGTTGTAAGGGTACTAATTGGTCTCTTCGCTGCTTAATTATCGAGATGGCGGAAGCAGCCACCGCCGCTCTGCGACATCCATGATCTGAGTTGGATGCTTCCGAGTTCTTCACTATCATACTTGGGACTTGATTATCATCCATGACGCAGGTATATAAAATGAGAGATCTCCCTAGCTTCACCCATCTCATTATGATATCTGTTGTTTGCCTACATCACTCATTGTCCCAAACCGCAAAGGCTGCCCGACAGTTTTAAGAACATCTTGATGGGTGAAGATCCGCCAAATAATGTGAAGGTGCGACAGGCGGCAGCGGGTTTCAGAGGCTGTGGGATGTGGAGTTGGTGATCAAGGAGGGCCACATGTACTTGTCTCGTGGGTGGGAGAAGTTCTATCGTGCTTCACGACTGCGGTGGGGTACTTCCTTATCTTCACGTCGCGCCGCCGCCACCATGCTTATCGTGAAGGTGTTCAACGCGACTATGTGTGCATGCGCCTCTGTTGAAGATTATGATGCGATGCGTTCGCCTCTTCTTATTCCTCTACATTTGGCTTTGTCTCACATTGATTGTTAACGGTCATTGTTGCATTTGGACAGTAATGGGAGCAGAAGAAGCGACAATGGCTACTGACCAAAGCAGCGGCGACCATGGCTATAGCGCAAGGCGACCATGGCTATGTCAGAAGCGAAGCAGCAGCGATTCTGGTCAGTATGTGGCAGCAGCGATTCTGGCAGCAGCATATACAACAAGAAGGATGATCCGGACTGGAGGCGGGAGAAGAGGAGCAGAGTGGGGATGAGGAGCTGCAGGATGACGATGGGCATCGGTGAGGATGACCTAGCGGTGGTGGTGACCAAGGGCAAGAGATGGTGGTGGTGACCATGGGCAAGAGATGTTGGTGGCTGACCATGGGCAAGAGATGGAGGTGGCTGAGGATGACCTAGTGATGGTCGTGCTGAAGGTGGCCTCACGATGGTGGTGGTGCTGACAATGACCACGCACCGGTGGTGGCGCCGGGCGATCCCACACCGGGCGACATGACCACGCCAATTGAGGTGAAGACTACATCCCACTGCCTCCACCGCCTCCACCGCCTCGCCGCTCTTGGCGCATCAGACTGAGGATGGAGAAGGAGAAGAACAATGCATGAGAACTGAACTTTGTCAGGTATGTCAGATCTCCAAAATGATATATATATATATATACTTAGTTACCTATGTTATCTCTAATATGCTTAGTTTCCTATAGGTTAGCTTCATTTTACCTAAGTTGGCTCTAATATGCTAACTTAGATCTTATATGCTTAGTTTCCTATAGGTTAGCTCCAAAATAACTTATGTTAGCACAAAATGATCAAGTTTACATAATAAGCTTATAGTCTTTTTCTTATTCTTCTTCTTTTCCAAAATGACATAGGTTAGCTTCATTTTACCTAAGTTGGCTCTAATATACTAACTTAGAGCTTATATGCTTAGTTTCCTATAGGTTAGCTCCAAAATAACTTATATTAGCACAAAATGATCAAGTTTACATAATAAGCTTATAGTCTTCTTCTTATTTCTTTTCCAAAATTCTTCTTATTCTTCTTCTAGTGTTCTTCTTCTTCTAGTATTCTTCTAGTCTTCTTCTTTTTCTTCTTCTAACTTCTTGTTTATCATTTTGCAGATTTGATTTAATTCACGAAAGCTTGCATGCATGGAGTGCTTCTTTTCCATTTGTGTTTTTATTTTGTATCAATGTGAAACTTTTGTGAATTGATGGATAACGGTGTTGGATGAACAATGTGAAACTTTTGTAATATGTAACGATGGAACTTGTGTGTTGGCTATGTATGTATATATGATGGAACTTGTGTGTTGGCTATGTATGTATATATGATGGAACTTGTGTGTTGGCCATGATTGTTATATGGATGCTTGTTGTATATATATGTGTTGGATATCTCATAGGTGAAATAGTGACCTGAGATTAAGAAAAAAAAATTAAAAAAATTGTTACTAATGGCGGACACTAGTGGCGCACCGTGGGCAAAACTAATGGCGCACTGCCTGGTGCGCCATTAGTATACCAGATACTAATGGCGCACCAGTGGTGCGCCATTAGAAAAAAATTCTAGTGGCGTGATACTAATGGCGCACCAGTGATGCGCAGGCAAAACTGGTGCGCCATTAGTAGCGCCGAGCCCAATCTGAATTGGACAAGGATTGGGCAGGGGGGGGGGGCTTTCCTTCTCTCCTTCTCCTCCTTTCCTCCTTCTCCTAGTGGGAATTGGAAACGGGGATCCTACTTGGACCGGAGTCCAAGTAGGACTCCCCCCATGGCGCGCCGCCCTTGGGCCGGCCACCTCTCCTCCCCCCTTTATATACGTGGGGGGGGGCATCCCAAAGACACACTAAACCTTCTCTTAGTCGTGTGCGGTGGCCCCATCCACAGTTACACACCTCGGTCATATCATCGTAGTGCTTAGGCGAAGCCCTGCACTAGTAACTTCATCATCACCGTCGCCACACCGTCGTGCTGACGGAACTCTCCCTCGGACTCAACTGGATCAAGAGTTCGAGGGACGTCATCGAGCTGAACGTGTGCTGAACGCGGAGGTGTTGTACGTTCGGTGCTTGGATCGGTTGGATCGCGAAGACGTTCGACTACATCAACCGCGTTACTAATCGCTTCCGCTTTCGGTCTACGAGGGTACGTGGACATACTTTCTCGGCTCGTTGCTATGCATCTCCTAGATAGATCTTGTGTGATCGTAGGTAAATTTTTTGAAATGCCCAACAGTGGCATCTGAGCCAGGTCTATGCGTAGATGTTATATGCACGAGTAGAACACAATGAGTTGTGGGCGATAATAGTCATACTGCTTACCAGCAATGTCTTACTTTGATTCGGCGGTATTGTTGGATGAAGCGGCCCGGACCGACATTACATGACTGCGTTCATGAGACTGGTTCTACCGACGTGCTTCGCACAGAGGTGGCTGGCGGGTGTCTGTTTCTCCAACTTTAGTTGAATCGAGTTTGACTACGCCCGAACCTCTTTGAAGGTTAAAACAACACACTTGACAAAAAATCGTTGTGGTTTTGATGTGTAGGTAAGAACGGTTCTTTCTAGAAGCCCGTAGCAGCCACGTAAAACTTGCAACAACAAAGTAGAGGACGTCTAAGTTGTTTTTGCATGGCATGTTGTGATGTGATATGGTCAAGACGTGATGAAATATAAATTGTTGTATGAGATGGTCATGTTTTGTAACAGTTATCGGCAACTGGCAGGTGCCATATGGTTGTCGCTTTATTGTATGAAATGCAATCACCATGTAATTGCTTTACTTTATCACTAAGCGGTAGCAATGGTCGTAGAAGCAATAGTTGGCGAGACAACAACGATGCTACGATGGAGATCAAGGTGTCAAGCCGGTGACGATGGTGATCATGACAGTGCTTTGGAGATGGAGATCAAAGGCACAAGATGATGATGGCCATATCATATCACTTATTTTGATTGCATGTGATGTTTATCCTTTATGCATCTTATTTTGCTTAGTAGGACGGTAGCATTATAAGATGATCCCTCACTTAATTTCAGGGTACAAGTGTTCTCCCTGAGTATGCACCGTTGCTACAGTTCGTCGTGTTGAGACACCACATGATGATCCAGTGTGATAAGCTCTACGTTCACATACAATGGGTGCAAGCCAGTTTTGCGCACGCAGAATACTCAGGTTAAACTTGACGAGCCTAGCATATGCAGATATGGCCTCGAACACTTTGAGGCCCGAAAGGTCGGCGTGAATCATACAGTAGATATGATCAACATAGTGGTGTTCACCATTGAAAACTACTCCATCTCACGTGATGATCGTACATGGTTTAGTTGATATGGATCACGTGATCATTTATATGACTAGAGGGATGTCTATCTAAGTGGGAGTTCTTAAGTAATATGATTAATTGAACTTTAATTTATCATGAACTTAGTACCTGATAATATTTTGAATGTCTATGTTGTTGAAGATGAATGGCCCGTGCTACTGTTCTGTAACATCCCAAATTTTCAATTTGGAATGTTATACATTAGGTCATCATGCATATCATATTTTCTCGCATTTTTCCGATCCTAGGAAATTTCACGCAACTCAAGGACCCTCGGAGAGAGTTGGAAGTTTCATTATTTTCATATTTGGGATTTCTCAAATTTTGAAAATAGGATCATTTGGATTTATTTAATTATCTTCATAAAGTTTTTCCTATAAAAATATTAAAGAGAGGGAATAATATGACTTTCCCAACAATTAGGAAAAATGAAGATTTTATAAATAAATCAAATTTGGTTTTGAAAGATTTATTTTGCTTAGGCAAAAATGAGCATTTTAAAAATTTACGCATGTTTGCCGTTTTTAAAGTTCATTTTGTTCGACTCATTTTTAGGAGTCGGGAAAAATTTGTTTTATTTAAATCGGAATTCATTTGGTATTTTATTTAATTCGTTTGGTTTAATTTTATTTAAAAAAACGCAGCCTTACCGGGCCAAGGCCCAACTGCCCAGCCTACCAGCCCAGCCCAATGCCTGCCCACCTCCTCTCCTCCTGCCGCGCGCCGCCTGAAGGGAGCCCCACACCGCCGACGCCCGCCGCCCGGAGTCCGGCTCAGGCCGGCCTCCCTACCCTCCCCAAGCCACCGGCGCCCTCCCCTTTATAACCGTGCCGCCTCTCCTCACCTCGACCCGCCGCCCGCCCTCACCGCGCCAAGCCGAGCCGCCCTTGCGCCGCGAACGCCGCCGCCGTCCCTCGACGCCGAGTCCCGCCGCCGACCCCCCGCCCCTCCCGACCCGCCGCCGACCCCTAGCCCGCCGCCAGAGCCCCGCCAGCGATCACCGAGGTAGCCCGCCCGATCCGGTTTTCCCTAATAAACCGATCCGTTTTTCTAAAAAAGATGTTCGGTTTTTAAAAAAACCCTAGATTGGTTTTATTTTTTCGGTTTTCTTATTTATGACGTTCACGAACCGTTCGTTTCAATGAACGTGTTCGTTGGATTCGTTGTGTTAACGAACGTCCGTTATTTAAATCGTTCGTCGTTTTTCTTTTAATCGGATTTAATCCGTTATTTTTCTGATTCGATTTCAGATCCGATTTTCAAATCTGTTTTATTTCTCGCTCGTTTATCGGAATCAGGTGATTCAAGCGCCTGGAGTTTCGTAACGAAACCGCCGTTCCGACTAACCTACTTTCACAGAGTTTTGCTACTGTGAAATTTTGACCTAGTTTCAGATTTGCAAAACTGAGTCGTTCTCTCTCGAGTTTCGACTTTCGATGTTTATTTCGATTCGATTCTTTTGCAACCAGGGTTCTTAAGTTGAACTTTCTGGTTAGATCTTTTATTCGAGATTTCCCTGTGCATTAGATGGTACTTATTGTATGCTTGTTGTTTGTCTGCGTTAGATCACCCGGAGTGCGCCGCTTGTTACTTCGAATCTCTAGGTCTCGCGGATCATCAGCAAGGCAAGTAACACTTTGATCATACTCTTCTCATACCCAGTTTTTGTGCATTAGATCTATTCCTCAAACACTTGCATGATTAGGATCTAATTAAATTGTGGGATGGGAAGTAGATTGAGTAGTACCTATTACTGTTTTACTTATGAAACCTTGGGAGTTACTTCTCGTTTGCTTATTACGCCATGCTATGCTAGTAGGCGTGGATTGGGTGAGTGAATATCCATGACAGATGTGAGATTGTTAATTAATGGTTTATCTAAGGTGGCAACCTAAACACACATCTGGGTGGATTGAGGCACCTAGTTTCTATCGAGGACTTGCTGTATTTCTTGGACCGCCACCGGGCTCTAAGGGATCATAAGATTATTCAAGCTGGAAACTTCCGTGTGCAGCCACAAGCCAATTATGGGCTCTGGCGTAGTTGACTAAGTTGTGCGAACTCTTACGGGTAGGCTAGCTGATGTAGGGGATGTAGGTTGGTACGGTCTACCCACATGTAAGGTGCTAGCGCTTCGAAGACTATGTCTCGGTCATCCGTTTCTCAAACACCATGAAGTCACGAGAACCAAGCGGAGGCGATCGAGTCTTGTGGGGAAAAGTCGCAAACCTCTGCAGAGTGTATAAACTAATCATGATTAGCCGTGTCCCGGTTATGGACGTTTGAGTATCTGGTAATTGAATATCATGTGAATCTCAACATGTTACCTCTAATAAAAGTTATTGGGTTTTGATGAGTACTTTTAATTGGGATTGAGGATGCTGTCAACCATTCTCAATGTTTAACAACCACCATGATAGTTAAATAAAAACTATTCCTTTGATGTAGGAAAAATCAGCTTTATGCAAATGTAACAAGTAGAGCCTTACCACCAGCCATATATGCATGTAGTATAGGCTTATTCCTTCATTTCTCTTATGTGTTACATTGCCGGCATATTCCATGTCTTGACCCATTTTGGGCTGCAACTTTCACGTTTGCAGACTTTTGAACGACAGTAAGGTGTTAGGTCGTGGTTCTATACTCGGTGATGCCGTTGGAGTTGATGGACTCGCTTATCTTCCAAGCCTTCCGCTGTTATTATTAGTTGGCCTTAAGCCATATTATTTTAATAAGTTCCCTTGTGGACAACGATGTAATAAGTGTGTGATTGCTACTCTGCAATAAATCCTTCGAAGTACTGTGTGGTGTCAGCATTACTGATCCAGGGATGACACTGAGCACAGAGACTGGATCCATTCGGGTCTGGTCGCTACATGCTCCTTTGAATTTTAATGCGTTCCTAGTGAAAGCTAAGTTGAAAGATGATGGTCGCAACTACACGGACTGGGTTCGTAACTTGAGGATTATCCTCATTGCTTCATAGGAGAATTACGTCCTAGAAGCACCGCTAGGTGGAAGACCCGCTGCAGGAGCAACTCCAGATGTTATGAACGTCTGGCAGAGCAAAGCTGATGACTACTCGATAGTTCAGTGTGCCATGCTTTACAGCTTAGAATTGGGACTTCAACGACATTTTGAACGTCATGGAGCATATGAGATGTTCCAAGAGTTGAAGTTAATATTTCAAGCAAATGCCCTGATAGAGAGATATGAAGTCTCCAATAAGTTCTATAGCTACAAGATGGAGGAGAATAGTTCTGTCAGTGAAAATATACTCAGAATGTCTAGGTACCACAACCACTTGACTCAACTAGGAGTTAATCTTCCTGATGATTGTGTCACTGATAGAGTTCTTCAATCACTGCCACCAAGCTACAAAAGCTTCGTGATGAACTATAATATGCAAGGGATGGATAAGACAATTCCCGAGCTATTCGCGATGCTAAAGGCTGCGGAGGTAGAAATCAAGAAGGAGCATCAAGTGTTGATGGTTAACAAGACCACTAGTTTCAAGAAGAAGGGCAAAGGGAAGAAGTGGAACTTCAAGAAGAACGGCAAGCAAGTTGCTGCTCAAGTGAAGAAGCCCAAGTCTAGACCTAAGCACGAGGCCGAGTGCTTCTCCGCAAAGGGACTAGTCCTTTGGAAGCGGAACTGCCCCAAGTATTTGGCGGATAAGAAGGATGGAAAAGGAAAGGTATGTTTGATATACATGTTATTGATGTGTACCTATCTAATGCTCGTAGTAGCGCCTGGGTATTTGATACTGGTTCTGTTGCTCATATTTGCAACTCGAAACAGGGTCTACGGATTAAGCGAAGATTGACTAAGGACGAGGTGACGATGCACGTAGGAAATGGTTCCAAAGTCGATGTGATCGCGGTCGGCATGCTACCTCTACATCTACCTTCCGCATTAGTTTTAGACCTGAGTAATTGTTATTTGGTGCCAGCGTTAAGCGTGAACATTATATCTGGATCTTGTTTGATGCGAGATGGTTATTCATTAAATCTGAGAATAATGGTTGTTCTATTTATATGAGTAATATCTTTTATGGTCATGCACCCTTGATGAGTGGTCTATTTTTGTTGAATCTCGATAGTAGTGATACACATATTCATAGTATTGAAGCCAAAAGATACAAGTTTAATAATGATAGTGCAACTTATTTGTGGCACTGCCGTTCAGGTCATATTGGTGTAAAGCGCATGAAGAAACTCCATGCTGATGGGCTTTTGGAATCACTTCATTATGAATCACTTGATGCTTGCGAACCATGCCTCATGGGCAAGATGACTAAGACTCCGTTCTCCGGAACAATGGAGCGAGCAACAGACTTATTGGAAACGATACATACTAATGTATGCGGTCCAATGAGTGTTGAGGCTCGCGGTGGGATCGTTATTTTCTGACCTTCACAGATGATTTGAGCAGATATGGGTATATCTACTTGATGAAACATAAGTCTGAAACATTTGAAAAGTTCAAAGAATTTCAGAGTTAAGTGAAAATCATCGTAACAAAAAAATAAAGTTTCTACGATCTGATCATGGAGGTGAATATTTGAGTTATGAGTTTGGTCTTCATTTGAAACAATGCGGAATAGTTTCACAACTCACGCCACCTGGAACACCATAGCGTAATGGCGTGTCCGAACGTCGTAACCACACTTTATTAGATATGGTGCGATCTATGATGTCTCTTACTGATTTACCGCTATCGTTTTGGGGTTATGCTTTAGAGACGGCTGCATTCACGTTAAATATGGCACCATCTAAATCTGTTGAGACGACACCATATGAACCGTGGTTTGGCAAGAAACCCAAGTTGTCGTTTCTTAAAGTTTGGGGCTGCAATGCTTATGTTAAAAAGCTTCAAACTGATAAGCTCGAACCCAAATTGGAGAAATGTGTCTTCATATGATACCCAAAGGAAAATGTTGGGTACACCTTCTATCACAAATCCGAAGGCAAGATATTCATTTCTAAGAATGGATCCTTTCTAGAGAAGGAGTTTCTCTCGAAAGAAGTGAGTGAGAGGAAAGTAGAACTTGATGAGGTGATTGTACCTTCTCCCGAATTGGAAAGTAGTTCATCACATAAATCAGTTCCAGTGATTCCTACACCAATTAGTGAGGAAGCTAATGATGATGATCATGAAACTTCTGATCAAGTTACTACCGAACCTCATAGGTCAACCAGAGTAAGATCCACACAAGAGTGATACGGTAATAATCCTGTTCTGGAGGTCATGTTACTTGACCATGATGAACCTATGAACTATGAGGAAGCGATGATGAGCGAAGATTCCGCGAAATGGCTTGAGGCCATGAAATCTGAGATGGGATCCAGGTATGAGAACAAAGTGTGGCCTTTGATTGACTTGCCCGATGATCGGCAAGCCATAGAGAATAAATGGATCTTCAAGAAGAAGACTGGCGCTGACGGTAATGTTACTGTCTACAAAGCTCGACTTGTTGCGAAAGGTTTTCGACAAGTTCAAGGAGTTGACTACGATGAGACCTTCTCACCCGTAGCGATGCTTAAGTCTATCTGAATCATGTTAGCAATTGTCGCATTTCATGATTATGAAATCTGGCAAATGGATGTCAAAACAGCATTCCTTAATGGATATTTTAAAGAAGAGTTGTATATGATGCAACCAGAAGGTTTTGCGATCCAAAATGTGCTAACAAAGTGTGCAAGCTGCAGCGATCCATTTATGGACTGGTGCAAGCCTATTGGAGTTGGAATATACGTTTTGATAGTGTGATTAAAACATATGGTTTTATACAGACTTTTGGAGAAGCCTGTATGTACAAGAAAGTGAGTGGGAGCTCTGTAGCATTTCTGATATTATATGCGGATGACGTATTGTTGATTGGAAATGATACTGAATTTCTGAATAGCATAAACGGATACTTGAATAAGAATTTTTCAATGAAAGACCTCGGTGAAGATGCTTATATATTGGGCATCAAGATCTATAGAGATAGATCAAGACGCTTAACTGGACTTTCACAAAGCACATACCTTGATAAAGTTTTGAAGAAGTTCAAAATGGATCAGTCAAAGAAAGGGTTCTTGTCTGTGTTACAATGTGTGAAGTTGAGTCAGACTCAATGCCCGACCACCGCAGAAGATAGAGAGAAAATGAAAGTCATTCCCTACGCCTCAGCGATAGGTTCTATCATGTATGCAATGCTGTGTACCAGACCTGATGTGTGCCTTGGTATTAGTTTAGCAGGGAGGTACCAAAGTAATCCAGGAGTGGATCACTAGACAACGGTCAAGAATATCCTGAAATACCTGAAAAGGACTAAGGATATGTTTCTCGTTTATGGAGGTGACAAAGAGCTCGTCGTAAATGGTTACGTCGATGCAAGCTTTGACACTGGTCCGGATGACTCTAAGTCAAAACCGGATACGTATTTATATTGAATGGTCATGTCAGTTGGTGCAGTTCCAAGTAGAGCGTCGTGGCGGGATCTACGTGTGAAGCGGAGTACATAGCTGCTTCTGAAGCAGCAAATGAAGGAGTCTGGATGAAGGAGTTCATATCCAATCTAGGTGTAATACCTAGTGCATTGGGTCCAATGAAAATCTTTTGTGACAATACTGGTGCAATTGCCTTGGCAAAGGAATCCAGATTTCACAAGACAACCATGCACATCAAAAGATGCTTCAATTCCATCCGGAATCAAGTCAAGGAAGGAGACATAGGGATTTGCAAGATACATATGGATCTGAATGTTGCAAACCCGTTGACTAAGCCTCTCTCGTGAGCAAAACATGATCAACACCAAGACTCCATGGGTGTGAGAATCATTACTATGTAATCTAGATTATTTACTCTAGTGCAAGTGGGAGACTGAAGGAAATATGCCCTAGAGGCAATAATAAAGTTGTTATTTATATTTCCTTATATCATGATAAATGTTTATTATTCATGCTAGAATTGTATTAACTGGAAACTTAGTACATGTGTGAATATATAGACAAACATAGTGTCCCTAGTATGCCTCTACTTGACTAGCTCGTTAATAAAAGATGGTTAAGTTTCCTAGCCATAGACATGTGTTGTTATTTAATTAACGGGATCACATCATTAGAGAATGATGTGATGGACAAGATCACATCATTAGAGAATGATGTGATGGACAAGACCCATCCATTAGCTTAGCATAATGATAGTTTTGTTTTTTCTGCTATTGCTTTCTTCATGACTTATACATGTTCCTATGACTATGAGATTATGCAACTCTCGAATACCGGAGGAATACCTTGTGTGCTATCAAACATCACAACGTAATTGGGTGATTATAAAGATGCTCTATAGGTGTCTCCAATGGTGTTTGTTGAGTTGGCATAGATCGTGATTAGGATTTGTCACTCCCTGTATCGGAGAGGTATCTCTGGGCCCTCTCGGTAATGCTCATCACTATAAGCCTTGCAAGCAATGCGACTAATGAGTTAGTTGCGGGATGATGCATTACAGAACGAGTAAAGAGACTTGCCGATAACGAGATTGAACTAGGTATGATGATACCGACGATCGAATCTCGGGCAAGTAACATACCGATGACAAAGGGAACAACGTATGTTGTTGAGCGGTTGACCGATAAAGATCTTCGTACAATATGTAGGAGACAATATGAGCATCCAGGTTCCGCTATTGGTTATTGACCGGAGATGTGTCTCAGTCTTGTCTACATAGTTCTCGAACCCATAGGGTCTGCACGCTTAACGTTCGATGACGGTTTGTATTATGAGTTATGTGTTTTGTTCAGAGTCCCGAATTAGATCATGGACATGACGAGGAGTCTCAAAATGGCCGAGACATAAAATTGATATATTGGAAGGTTATGTTTGGACACTAGAATGGTTTCAGAAAGGTTCGAACATTTTCTGGAGTACCGGGGGTTACCGGAACCCCCGGGGAGTTAATGGGCCTTCATGGGCCCTAGTGGAGAGAGGAGGCGGCGGCCAGGTGGTGGTGCGCCCCCCCAAGCCCAATTGGAATTGGACTAGGGTTGGGGGGGGCGCCCCCCTTTCCTTCTCTCCTTCTCCTCCTTCCCTCCTTCTCCTAGTGGGAATAGGAAAGGGGGGGGGGGCGAATCCTACTTGGACCGGGAGTCCAAGTAGGACTCCCCCCATGGCGCGCCCCCCTTGGGCCGGCCACCTCTCCCCCCTTTATACACGTGGGAGGGGGGCACCCCAAAGACACACCAAGCCTTCTCTGAGCCATGTGTGCTGCCCCCCTCCACAGTTACACACCTCGGTCATATCTTCGTAGTGCTTAGGCGAAGCCCTGCACCAGTAACTTCATCATCACCGTCGCCACGCCGCCGTGCTGACGGAACTGTCCCTCGGCCTCTTCTGGATCAAGAGTTCGAGGGACGTCATCGAGCTGAACGTGTGCTGAACACGGAGGTGCCGTACGTTCGGTGCTTGGATGGGTTGCACAGCGAAGATGTTCGGCTACATCAACCGCGTTACTAAACGCTTCCGCTTTCGGTCTACGAGGGTACGTGGACACACTCTCCCCGCTCGTTGCTATGCATCTCCTAGATAGATCTTGCGTGATCGTAGGTAATTTTTTTGAAATACTGTGTTCCAGAACAATATATAACCCTCCACCCCCTTCTCCATTTGGGAGAGAGCCATCAGAACATGCCTACACTTCCACTACTCATTTTCTGAGAGAGAACCACCTACTAATGTGTTGAGACTTAGACATTCTAATCCAACCAAAAGAATCTTGATCTCTAGCCTTCCCCAAGTTGCTTTCCACTCAAATCATCTTTCCACCATAGCCAAACCTGTGTGAGAGAGAGAGTTGAGTGTAGGGGAGACTATCATTTGAAGCACAAGAGCAAGGAGTTCATCATCATCAACCATCTACTACCTTTTAGAGAGTGGTGTCTCCTAGATTGGTTAGGTGTCACGTGGGAGCCTCCGACAAGATTGTGGAGTTGAACCGAGGAGTTTGTAAGGGCAAGGAGATCACCTACTTCGTGAAGATCTACCTGAGTGAGGCAAGTCCTTCATGGGCGATGTCCATGGTGGGATAGACAAGGTTGCTTCTTCGTGGACCATTCGTGGGTGGAGCCCTCCATGGAATCACGCAACCGTTACCCTTCGTGGGTTGAAGTTTCCATCAACGTGGATGTACGATAGAACCACCTATCGGAACCACGCCAAATATCTTCGTGTCTACATTGCGTTTGCACACTCCAATCCCATCCCTTTACTTTCTTGCAATTAGCATGCTTTACTCTTTCTGCTGCTCATACTCTTGCCATGCTTGCTTGAAATGTATTGTGAATGCTTAAACTTGTGATAAAATTCCACCTTAACTTCAAGAACTTAAAAACTGCCACTTTTGCTTGTGGAGGGTCTATTCACCCCCCCCCCTCTAGACACATCTTCTTAATCCTTTCAATTGATATACAACATTGGTCTCTATTGCTTTGGTTTAATCACCATTGGAGGAAGATGGATGAGTCTACGATTGGGAGTATTAGACGTAGAGTGCCTATGCTTGACGGAGAGTTCTATAGTGCTTGGAAAATGAGATGCTCGAGATTTTCAATGAATATAATTTGAACAAGTATATTACTAGCCCTTGTGTGCCTCCTATTGATCCCTTGCATCCTACCCCCGATGAGTATCTTGACATGACCCGCATTCTTAGAGCTATTGATCTTATCATAAGAGGATTGCGTAGAAATTTGTTTGAATGCTTGACTACATTTGAATGAGCTTATACCATATGGAGATACCTTGAGGAGCGCTTTCCAAACTAGTCCTTCAAAAAATCTAGATGAGATTCTTCAAAAGTCCATAGCTTTTCATAAAATGAATCCTAGATCCTAAATTTGGTGATTGTCTCTTTGAGCTTCATGACCTCATGTGTGCAAAAGGAGATGTTAGAGTCATTAGTAGCATCATTTCTCAAGTCATTAGAATTCATAAAGATCCACATTGTCACAGTCATAAAGCTAATGAATCACTCTCTCTAGGTGATGACCAATCACAAGACGATGTTGAACATGGATATTATGATGAGGATGATGATAGTGCCTTTGATGTTGATGAGTCAATAAGACACTTTGGTGTTATGGCTAACCTTCGTGGTTACATGGCCGGAGGAAATGAATGGGTTCTTGATAGTGGATGTACCGATCACATGATAGGAGACAAGGATATGTTTCGAGAGCTTGCTGAAAATGATGGTCCCCAAAAGTATGTCACTTTTGGTGATAACTCAAAGGGTAAGGTGGTTGGCCTTGGTAAGGTGGCCATCTCACATGATAGCTCTATCTAAAATGTTATGCTCGTTGAATCTCTTGGCTACAATTTATTTTCTGTATCTAGACTAGCCGATTTCGGTTTCAATGTTCTATTCACTGAAGTAGATTGCCAAGTGTTTCGAAGAGATAATCATAATATGGTCTTTACCGGTATACGTAGAGGTGATCTATACATTGTTCATTTCACTAAAATAGATCAACCTAGAACTTGGTTAATTGCTAAATCTTCTAAAGGTTGGTTGTGGCATAGAAGGTTAGGTCATGTGGGCATGCGAAATCTTCATAAGCTTATTAAAGGTGATCATATCCTTGGTGTTGAAGATGTCATATTTGACAAGGATAGACTTTGCAATGCTTGTCGAGCAGGAAAACAAGTTGGAGAAAGTCATCCCGTGAAGGACATCATGACCACGAGAAGACCGCTCGAGCTACTTCATATGGATCTTTTTGGTCCCAACGCCTACAAGAGTCTCGGTGGTAACTCATTCGGATTGGTCATTGTTTATGAGTTTTCAATATTTACATGGGTGTCCTTTCTTGATGATAAATTGCAGGTCCAAAAGATCTTCAAGATCTTCACTAGGAAGGCCCAAAATCAATTTTAAGTGAAGATCAAGAAGGTTCGGAGCGATAATGGAACGGAGTTCAAGAACGCTAATGTGGATACCTTTCTTGACGAAGAGGGGATTTCACATGAGTTCTCGGCTACGTACACACCTCAAGAAAATGGAGTTGTTGAGAAGAAGAACCGGACACTTATTGAGATGGCATGAACAATGCTTGATGAATACAAGATGCCAAAACACTTTTGGGCAAAAGCGATTGTGATGCGGAGCATCCTACGGTCATCCCCATGGACCTACCATCATCTCATCAAGTGCCAAGAGGACCTATGATACGAGGACGAGATAGAGATCTCGAGAATGAGTTGACTTCCTTCCTTACTGATATCACATATGATCCACTCGAGACATGGCTACTACCTAAGTCCGAGACGTTGTGCATGATTAGGTGTCAAGAGGACCCTCTCGAAGATGCTCGCGAAGACGGACAAGCCGCCAAGTCCATGGATGAAGAGGAACGCCGGAAGGAGAAGAAGGCAGCTCCAGGACCCTGACATCCGGCCACTGGAGACATCAACTACAGCAGCAACCCAGCCGCCAAGCACCTACAGGCCTTGGACATCCTGCCCCAGCCCGGACATCCGGCCCGACGCTCGAAAATCCGGCACCCTCTATCCATAGAGCACCGAGGCTGACCTCGCCATCCCGGACATCCGGACCCCCAGCCCGGACATCTGGCCCGTCCCGAGCCGCCGGATATCCGACCCCAAGGCCCAGACATCTGGAAGAGCTCCATCCAGAGAACATAAGAGAAGCTCCCGTCAGCCCAGACATCCGGCCTCAACCCCGGACATCCGGCTCCTCATGAAGGCCCGGACATCTGGCCCTACGCCCGGACATCTGGCCCCGTCTGTCTGCACATAGCAAAGGGCCGAGGCCCATGTACCCCTCGCCCACATAGAATATATATACTCCTCCTCCTCCCTCTTTCTAGGGTTAGCGTTGTGATAGCTCATTTGTGAGATAGAGCCTCGCTCATCCATACGGATCTACTCCTTGAGAGAGACCGCGACCCCTCTACGGAGAAGATCCCCCTTGGATTCAAGACCCCCTCTTGGGTGGCCCCATCAAGGCCTCCTCATGGAGAATAACCGGTTACGTTTGTATCGTCCTTTGGTGATCTTGGATCTTGTATCTCCTCTCATGTTTCGAGGATCTAGCATATGTGTGACCGTATCTTGTTTATTTGAGTGATTCTCTTGTGTTTTCCCTCGTGTTTCCCCTCGTGTTCTTTGTGTTCTTAGTTGGGATCTGCTCCTTTCATGAATGATCGGCCGTATAGGGTTCTAGCCTTGTTTTGTTGATTTTGTTCCTAATTCGAAAATTCCCCACAAAAATAGCCCCAAAATGTTTCTTGTGATTTGTTGGTGTGATGACGTTTTGTTGGATTTGATCCACGGATTTCGTGTGTTGCAGGTAGATCTAGCTTTCCACCATCTTTTCCCCAATTTCCATCTACAACATCTTCTGAATTTTGCCCCAGATTTGACCTCTCCACACGGAGTTCCTCGAGTTCGTCCACGGATCCAGAGCCCAGACATCCGCCATCCAGCCCGGACATCCGGCCCCTGACATCCACCGCTCCGTTTCCTGCCTAACTTTCGTCAAATTTTGACCTGGTGCCCACTTCCACTTCAGCATACCACCACCACTTCCGCTTAGCACCACCATAGCCTTCCCGCTACCACCTCCAACAATTTTGACACGTTTTGCTTTGAGAATTTGAGTTGCGGTTCCCGTGTCCTATTGTGTTTCGGCTATTTAGGTATGGTTTGACATCGACATCACCGCCGCTCATCTTCGCCACGGATTCATCATCAACAACGACAACTCCATCATTTTGCCACCATACCACGACCGGTAACTTCATCTTGGTATAGTGATATCTCATCATTGTACATTCTTGCAATTGCATTGATAACCACCATAGACCATTTTGTGCAGCTTACCCATCAAGACTCGCCTTTGAGTATTACCCAATGATATCTCATCATCATACTTCCCATAGCATACACTCAATTGCTATCTTTTTTCGTGAAGCATTGCATGAGAAAGGAGCTCAAATACAAAGAGCTAAACAAGCTTTTAAGAAAAAGGGAAAGATAAGCAAAGAGCTTATAAGCAACAACCATAGCATCATACTACATTAAGATCGTCATACTCGATCGTATTGGATCATATCATCGGAATACCATACATATAGTGTCGGTGTACAAAAGTAGGGGCTATGCTTTTGACCCCTTTACTTGTGCACAGGCAGTCAGAGCCTCCCGCCACAGCCACGAACAGACACGGCAGGAAGGGGGAGCCGGAGAGAAGCCGAGGCCTCAAGGAAAATGAAGCAACGACAAGGACCAAGGCCACAAAGATCAGATGGGCGAAGCAGGCTTTCCCGGAAGGACCCTTGCCAGGGCAGCCTCCGCGGCCCCGGCAAGACCCTTGTCGGGGCAGCCCGCCCACACCAGCCGAGCGAGCCACCCTTGAGCCCACCAATGCTCAGACAAATGCGTTGGGACAGGGCTCGAGAGGCACCCCCGTGGTGGCATGCAGATCTTTGTGAAGACATATAATGCTCAAGATCAAATGAGGATAAGAGGGCAAGCATCCTCACCGAAGAAACCCACAAGACCCCCGGCAAGACCCTTGCCAAGGAGGCCAGCGCGCCACGGCAAGACCCTTGCCTGGCCACCTGGCAAGACTCTTGCCGGGGAAGCCAGCGTGCCACAACAAGACCCTTGCTGGGCCACCCGACAAGGCCCTCGCCAAGGACGCCAGCAGGGCCACTGCCAGGTCCGCACCAGATAAGTCTTCACCGCCGTTCGCATGCAGCTGCCAACCCAATCAGCTGGGCAGGCATCTCTGCGGCGGCATGCAATCCTTCGTGGAGGCTCCACGACCGCGCCACCTCGGCTGCCTGCCTGCCTACATGGCACCGCATGCGTCACTGGCCAGGGCGCGTGTCGAAACAAGGAGGAGCGGCGACGGACGGGACGGGCCTCGCCCCCGTCCCTAATAAAGCGAAGGGACACCTAAGCCTCGCATTAAATGCGTCTTGTCCTGTAATACGAGGGATAACCTCATGCCACTGTAGACCTTTCCACCTCCTGTGTGTCACTGTGGCAACCCCTTTGTCCTATAAAAGGAGGCCCGAGGCGACTAGGAGAGGGATTCGGCTCTTTGGAACCTCGCAGCACCTAGAGCTAGTTCGAGAGCTCAAGAACACTGAATACATCCACCAAAGCAGGACTAGGGTTTTACGCATCTTTGCGGCCCGAACCTGGGTAAATCCCCCTTGTGTCACCTGTTGGTCCCACTCTCACGATCCCCGTGCCCCGCAACCGTAGAAGGGATTCCAGTGATCCCATAGGTGTCGTTTCCCACCGACATCTTTGGCGCGCCAGGTAGGGGGCGCAGAATTGTGAGAATCTGGTCCAGCGGTTGACCTAGCTGTTCTTCATCGCCCCGGACCCTGCGGAGAAGGCGGCCAAGGAGGCGGCGCTGCCCGTGGCGCGGAAGACATCGAGGCGGCGACGAGAGAGCTAAGTCATGTTGAACTTTAAGTTCTTTTCTTTAAACATAAGGTTATTATCTCTGACGGTTCAGCCTATGTATGGAAAGCCTGTACGCAGAGGGGCCCTCCTGTGATCGGCAATGCCTTTGTTCTGTTTCGAGCCCGCTCAATAGTTCAAGCGGCCGCGTCGAGAGCGGCAGGGTAGCCTTTCGCCATCAGCAACGCTCTCGTTTCTGACTCAAGTCAAGCTCGACAGATCGAGCGGCCGCGCCAGGGGCGGTAAGGTGCTTTGCCCGGCGACAAGCACGCCCGACAGGCTAATGAGGATCCGTCCTCAAAACGCCGCCCTGGGTTTACGTGCCGGCAAGGTTACCCTGTTGGCATGGGGTGGACATACAAAGGAAAATCGGACAGGAAAATAACATGCATAAGTTTCAGGGGCATTACAGAGTTATATTACACAAATTGCCACCGCGGTTCTATCTAAAGATAGCTTTGTCTTGGTCATGAACCCGCAGCAGCGATAGCGAACGGGATGCCTAATCCCGGCGCTGGCCCTCAACCCTCTTGATTTTGTCGATGCGGCTGAGGATAGGCTGGATACGCTCATTGAGCACCGCGATGTCGGCATCCTCCGGCAAGCTCTTCAGCACAGCTCCGAAGTCGAGGTCTGTGCGCCAGTGCGCAATCTTGGTGAGCACCCTGGTCATGGTCCCCCCACAGAGTATCTGGGATTCCTCGGCCAGGGAGGCCGCCCGGTTGGAATGAAGCCGCTTCAGGGCGTCGACAACCTTCTCAAAGTATATGGTCAGGTTGGCGTTGGGGCTCAGGCTCGCCTCTGGGGCATACCCCATCTCTGGCATCCCCATGATGCCCAGTTGATCGGCGGCCGAGTTTGCAACGGCGGCAATACGCCCGAGCCAGCGTTTCTCGCCTGCCTTGTAGTCATTGAGGTTGGCGGTCTCGTTCCTCAGCAGCTGCTTCTCCGTCTCCAGCTCCTTGGCTAGGATCCCCTCCCGGGTTATGGCCCCCGACAGCGTCTCCTCGAGCTCTCCTAGCTTCAGCTTGAGATCTGTGATGGAGGCGTTGGCCTAGGAGAGTTCGTGACCTGCTGATGATCTCACCTTGCGCCACCGTCAGAGCACCATTGAGCGTGTGCTTCTCCTGGGCGAGCTTCAGAGCTTGCTCCTCCAGCTCCTTCACCTTGCCGGCATGGGCCTGAGCCAGGGCGTTGAGTGCCTCCTGATGCCTCCTCTCTAGCTCTTGGGTCCGCTGCAGGACGAGCTTGTCCACCTCTTCATCCTTGCCGCAGAGCGTGGCGGCAAGTTTCTCCTCGCGCTCGGCAAGGTCCTCCTCCTGGGTCTTCAGGGAAGCCTCGTGCTGGGACCGGACGACTTCGGCTTCATCGGCCAGCCTCTTCACCGTCTCCTGGGCCTTCTCGATGTCGGCCAGCTTCATGGCGAGCTCCACCTCACGGTTGGCCAGCTCACCCGGGCGGCCTTGGCTAAATCTGAGCTGGCGGAACCAGTCCTGCGCCTCGGCGACGCGTCCCCCAAAGTCCTCCTCCATCCTCTCCACCACCGCCGTCCTGGACTTGACCTTGTCCAGGCGAGCGCGGTGGAGCGCCTGGAGCTTCCGGAAGCTGGCGCCCATGGCCTGGAGCAGCTGCTCTTCCTGGAAGCCAACACCGCCAACGCCCGACTCGTCAACAACCTCAAGCCCAGCGGTGGCAAGCTCCTCCTTGTCGAACACCTCTCCCTCGAAGGGAGTCCTGGTGCTCGACGCGCCAAGGAGATGGACAAAGAGGTCGTCGTTGACCCTCAGGTACCTGCCAGAGCCCGAGGTAGCAGAGGAGGAGGGCAGGTCGTCAAACGCCCCCTCCTCGGCAGTGGCCTTGCCGGCTCCCTCGGCAGGCCCCTTGCCGGGCTCATCGGCAGGCCCCTTGGCGGCATCCTCGGTGGCGCCCCTGGCTCCCTCCTCAGCAGCGATCTTCTCCGCCTCCGCCGCGGCATCCGCGGCGACGTCCTTGATGGTGGCGTCGACGTCCTCTAAGGAGAAGTCTGGATGCCATGAAAGAGATAGGGTAGAGCTAAGGTCGAAAGTCAATAAGGGAAAAAGAAGAACGCAAGCGAAAGTGGAGAGCGAGTGGTTTACCCGTGCCGGGCCGAGAGGCGGAAGCCCCTTCTCTGTCAAGGTCTGGCTTCGAGGCAAGGCCACCGGTGCCTGCGTTCCCCTCCCCCTCCTCCGTGTGCACATCTTCGGTGCTCGGTGTCCTTTCCGGGGACGCCCCTTGGAGCGGTGTAGTCGACGGGGGCAGCACGATCGGAGAAGCCCCCTGTGGCTCCCCACGGTGCTGCTCCCCTCCTGCATCCATGACACGGTTAACACTGAAGCATCACACGCGACACACGTTGATTGAGGGTGGGTGGTGGACTCACGCTGGGGGCTGGGTCGGGGGTTGCTCTCCGGACTGCTCGACACCACCAGTGGCGTACTGGAGGTACCCGCCGGGGGCTGGCCGCTCGCAGAAACCCTGGCCCTATTGATCCTCTGGGCCAGAATCTCCACATCACTGCAGGACGAAAACGGGTAAGCAACACCGTCAAGGGGGGGGGGGTGCAAGGAATGAGGGAGGAAAGCAGAGGCTTACTCCTCGTGCTCTTCCTCCTCCTCCTCTGTTGCTTTCCTCTTCTGATCTGGGCTGAGAAGCCCGAGCTCTCTCTTCGGGCTGAGAGGCCCGAAGTCAAACAAGTCGCCCCCAATCCCTGCACCGATGTTTGCCGGCGAGGGGGAGGCGACGGCGTCCGGGCGCGCTTGGGCGACGGAGAAGCAGACGTCCTCTTCTTCAACGCCACGGCTCTCGCCGTTTTCTTCACCGCCACCGCCCTCGTCGGGCACGCGGGCGCCTCCTGGGCTTGCCGCAGCTGCACAGCCCGGTCGAGGCGGACCGGCTCGCCGGAGGTGGCCCACCGCAGGACACGCCTCCTTCCGGTGGTCGGAGGGTCGGCGGTTGCGATCCTCCCCTCCTCGCCCTCCTCTCCCGACGACCCGTCGGCGGCGTCCTCGACGAGGGGAGCCCCGATGTCAACACCGCTGGCCTCCCCAGTGGTTGTTGCCCACCGGGCGAGCTCCACTTCCTCCGCCTCTGCCGCGGCCTTGTCCACCACGCCGCCGGTGCTGCCGGCCTCCTTGACGAGCCTTGCCTCCTCCTCGGCAAGCCTCACCTCCTCCACCCTGTCGGCAATATAATCCAGCTCCGCCGGGGAAGTGTCCTGGATGAGCCGTGGCTCGTCGGTGATGTATACCTCGTGCAGAGTATCGAAGAACTCTTGCACCGCGAGCTCGTCCTGCTCGGCCCAGTTCGAGTCGAGGCCGTGCGCGTTGAAGAGTGGCATCATGGCGATGATCTCATTCCAACGCAGTTGTTGCTCAGCGGAACCACTCCCGCCGGCAGCTTGAAAACAGGCTCCTTGTTGACCTTGACGGCCTTCGCAGCGGCCCTGGCGAGCTTGCCGGACCGCTCGACCTCGCCCGCGTCGTCGACCTCGAGTTGAAAGATTCGATGGCAGAGATGGGCATGCCGCATCACCGTCAGGTTGTTATCGAGGCCGGGACGAAGCCTCATGATGTCGGTGGCGTTCTCATAGAGCCAGGCCGGTCTCCCTTTGTCATGTAGAGGAGCAATCCGGCGGCGGATGAAGTCCGCCACGATCATCTCGAGGGTGAGCCCGGCCTGGGTGAGCCGGAGAATCCTGGTGGTGGCGATCGCGAGCTTCGCATCGTCGGTGTCGACATCACCCCAATTTCCGCCACGGACCGGCGGCTTCTGGCGAACCTCGCAGAACGCTGGCGGGTCTTCTTCCTCAATCCAGCACCACAGGCCCTGCCATTCTTCCCACCTCTCCTTCATGGCGCCATCCGAGTACGCCCCCTTGGCCCTCCGGATCCAGGCAACATAGCCAGCAATGGCGCCCCCTGCCTGGATCCGAGGGGAGAAGTAATGGCGGAAGAGCGTCGTGCTGGGGTGCACCCCGACGAAGCCCTCGCAGAGATGGGTGAAGAGGGCCACACACGCCACGGCATTCGGAGTAAAATCTAGGAGGTGGAAGCCGTAGGTGTGCATGATGTCCTTGAAGAAATCGGAGAAGGGGGGACAAAGCCCGCAAGAGAAATAGTCGACGAAGAAGGGGTACCAATGCGGGGAGGGGGCGGCGCTGGCAGGGATGATGGTCGTGGCTAGATGCCCCGTCTTCTGTCCCCCCATCTTCACACCCCACAAACACTTGAACATCTCCCGAAGCTCGGGCACGCCAACCGTCAAGGGGGAAAAGAAGGCGGATTGCGTCCGCTGCACCGCCAGCGAACCCTCCGGTGCCTCCGTCACTCCGACGTCCTTGGCCCCTCCTTTACCCCTGGTGGATTTGGGCGCCATGGCGACAGCGGGAAACGAAAAAGCAGAGGAGGGCGAAAAGCACGGCGACGATGGGCGAAAGCAGAGAAGCTCGAGAGGAAGGGGGCGGCGGTTCTGAGATTGGAGGAAGGCGCGGGGAAGGGGTAAAAGTGAGCAGCGTGCCCGCGGTTATTCCTTTTTATGGGGAAGGCGCGTGCCGCCTCCTTTCCCATTAACTGCTACGCGACGCATGCGTGCAGGCGCTGTCCCACGCATGCCTCCCACGTCATACGCACGCGCACGACCCCCACATCATGCGTTCAACGCGGGTCGTGGGGAAGTGCGGCGGACGGAACAGTGGCCGCGGTGAAAATCCGCCCCAACTGCCCGCGCACCGTTCTGGGCCTGGCCCAACAATATGCTGCGCTTATGTGTGGCCTAGGCCCGGGGGCTCCTGTCGGTGTACAAAAGTAGGGGTTCTGCTTTTGACCCCTTTACTTGTGCACGGGCAGTCAGAGCCTCCCGCGACGGCCACGAACAGACACAGAAGGAAGGGGGAGCCAGAGAGAAGCCGAGGCCACAAGGCAAATGAAGCAACGACAAGGACCAAGGCCACAAGGATCAGATGGGCAGAGCAGGCTTTCCCGGCAAGGACCCTTGCTAGGGCAGCCTCAGCGGCCCCGGCAAGACCCTTGCCGGGGCAGCCCGCCCACACCAGCCGAGCGAGCCACCCTTGAGCCCACCAATGCTCAGACAAATGCGTTGGGACAGGGCTCGGGAGGCACCTCCATGGTGGCATGCAGATCTTTGTGAAGACATAGAATGCTCAAGATCAAATGAGGATAAGAGGGCAACCATCCTCACCGAAGAAACCCACAAGACCCCCGGTGTCACGCCCAATATGCGACCCTATCCAAAAGGAACTCGACGGTCCCACCAAGGATAGACCCGCATATTGAAACGCTTTTGCAAGGTGGATATCATTACATCAATATTACATAATAGTGGGGATACATACATAAGGCACAAATGCCACAAGAATACATCAACATCATACATGAGAACAACATCCGACTACGGATGAAACATAAACAGAAACTCAAACGACATCCACCCTGCTAGCCCAGGCTGCCGACCTGGAACCTATCCCCTGATCGAAGAAGAAGCAGAAGAAGAACTCCAAACAAGCAAACATCGCTCTCGCGTCATGATCATCGCAAACCTGTACCTGCAACTGGTGGTGTAGTAAACTGTGAGCCACAAGGACTCAGCAATCCCATTACCATGGGTATCAAGACTAGCAAAGCTTAAAGGGAAATGAAGGGGTAAAGTGGTGAGGTTGCAGCAGCGACTAAGCATATATGGTGGCTAACATACGCAAATGAGAGTGAGAAGAGAAACAAAGGAACGGTCGTCAACTAGTAATGATCAAGAAGTGATCCTGAACTCCTACTTACGTCGAGACATAACCCGAAACCGTGTTCTCCTCTCGATCAACCCGAAAAGAGACACTCACGATTACGCTACGGTTGGTGTATTTTAGAAGATTTTGCTTCAAGTTTACTATAACCGGATATTAACAAATTCCCATCTGCCACATAACCGCGGGCACGGCTCTCGAAAGTTCATACCCAGCAGGGGTGTCCCAACTTAGCCCATGATAAGCTCTCGCGATCAACGAGGATATTCCTTCTCCCGGGAAGACCCGATCAGTCTCGAATCCGGCTACAAGACATTTCGACAGTAATAAAACAAGACCAGCAAGACCTCCCGGCGTGCCGACACCCTGATAGTAGCCGCGCGTATCTCGTCTCAGGCCACGACTAGATGAGCAGTACGTACGGCAACCGACGATACCCCAAGTTTCCTAGGGGCGGCACCGCAAGTGGCTCTGGTTTGGACCAACACTTAGACAAGCATTGGCCCGGGGGGGGCTGAATAAAGATGACCCTTGGGTTAATTACTCCCAAGGAAATGTAGGTGGTGGTGAGGCAAATGGTAAAACCAATGTTGGGCCTTCTTTGGAGGAGTCTTATTCAAAGCGAACTGTCAAGGGGTCCCATAAATCACCCGACAGCGTTAGGGACGCAAAATCCGGGAACATAATACCGATATGGCGGAAACTAGGCGGCAAGAGTGGAACAAAACACCAGGCATAAGGCCGAGCCTTCCACCCTTTACCAAGTATATAGATGCATTAATAATATAAGATATATTGTGATATCCCAATAAGTAAACATGTTCCAACAAGGAACAACATCTCCATGTTCCAACAAGGAACAAACTTCATCTTCACCTGCAACTAACAACGCTATAAGAGGGGCTGAGCAAAGCGGTAACATAGCCAAACAATGGTTTGTTAGGAAGGGTGCAAAAGGTTAGAGGTTCATGGCAATTTGGGAGGCTTGAGCAGCAAGTGATAGGTAGCGCAGCATAGCGAAAGAACGAAGCAACTAGCATAGCAATGATAGTAATGAGATCCAAGGTAGCGGTCATCTTGCCTGAAATCCCGCAAGGAAGAAGAACGAGTCCATGAAGAAGACGAATGGATGAAGCGAACCAAGCGTGAGCGAGCGAATCCTCACGATCATAGCGAAACAGGAACTAACAAGAAGAAGCACACAACAAAGTAAACACACCACATGAACAAGGCATGATGCACAACAAGCATGATGCATGACAAGACTACATGAAGCTACTCATGGCAAGATATGATGCAAACAAGAACAACACATCAAGGCAAGTTTAAATGAGGCCGGAAACAACATATAACAATTCCGGTAAGTCCTCATATGCACATTTCGAAATTGGTCCAGATCTGAATAAACTTTAAGTTCAAGTTGTTAAACAGCAAGTTAAAATGCACCACTATGATCTACACGAAATTCTAGTCAAGTTACATATAAAGTTCATTAGATTCGGAGCTACGGCCTAGAAGATATGAGCAAAACAAGTTAAACATGGCATTGATGCAAAATGCATACAAACATCAAGAAAACACCTCAAAACAAGGATGCAACATTATAATATGAAACTACATGCAAAATCAAGCAAGTTTCATATAGAGCACACTCAAAACGGAGCAACGGTTCAACACATACACCCTATACAAGTCATGACAACAATCTGTCCAAAACAGCAACTAGGCATATTGCAAGCACCAAAACAACATGCTACAACATCTCAATAAGATAACAAAAGGCATGGGCATGATGTACAGGTAAAGCATGACAAAACATGAACACTGATCTATCTCCAGAAATCACTAGAACATGCTCAAACACACATGGAAAGATTGCAAATAATAACAGGTTCACAGACTTGGCAGAATTTACAGGACATGGCAGAAATAACATCAGGTTACAATTTTTAGAGCTATCAAACAACATGCTAAAGGAACTTATCATGGCAAACAAAGGAATGCAATGAATCTACTCAAAGCATATAAGAAAAGTCCCTTACTGACCATGAGTCAAAAAGGATCAGAGAATATGATGGCACCCATGTAAACATAGCAAGTTATATTACAGATTCATACATGGCAGGAACAACAATAAGTAGACATGTTGGTGAGCTTGAACCACTCACCACAGAGCAAAACATGGCATGGCAAGGCAACCCACAGTAAGAAGACATGGCATAGAAGCTATACATGGTAAGAACAACATCATAACGTACACGGATCAACTACAACAACCTTGGCAAAATTGAATAACATGTAAACAACCTGCCAGGAAACATTTTATAGCAAAAGTAGAGCTCGATTGACTCAAGCTTTGGCACTCCATAATTGCAAACAAGTGCATGGATGGATAGAGAAAAACCATATGTTCAAAACATACTTACTGAAGTATCTCAAAATAAGAATGGATCTCTCGGTAGCATCAAGTTTACATGGCATAAAAATATCAGCAGAACAGGGGCTGAAATCAGCAACATCATGAAGCCTAGTTTGCATGCTTGTACTAGTCACCACATTGATCACAAAAATACATGGTATACACCCCTGTAAAGATGGCATGGAATATTACAAAACACATGTAGGACTCAAGTTCATAGGATGCACACATCAATCATGGCAAAATGACAAAAGTGCATGTTCTGATAAGAATCTGAAACTAACATCACATAGCCCTCTTCTAACAACATTTCGGGCATCAAGATGAGCTCAAATGAAAATGATGCAATGAGACGAAATGATGTACTCGTCGAGGCGAACAATTCGACATATTACACGCACAAAACGGAGCAATATGCGGAGAGTTATGGCATGATGAATATGGACACATAATGATGGAATTCTTAGGACTTACAGAATTTTTCACCTCGCGAAAAAAACAGACGAGGCGGGCCGGGGCGATGGGCTGGGCCGCGGGGAGCTAGGCCGGACGGGAGGCGCGGATAGGGCTCCTCCCGATCCCGCACGACGGCGGGCTTGATCGCCGAGGAGGGCGGCTTGATCCGCTGGGCGAGGCGCCGGCGATGGCGAAGCGCGCGGCGAGGAAGGAAGCAGCGGATCCGGCGGGAGGCGGCGGATCCGCCACGGGAAGCGACAGCGATGGCGACGGGAGGCGGGACAGGCGGCGGGGCGGGCGGCGCCGGCGAGGTCTGGCGCAGCGGGCGGCGCCCGGCGGCGGCGGGTCGAGCGGCAGCCTCCGGCGGGCTCGCCGGCAAGAAGCGGTGGCCGGCAGAGGCTGCGGCCAGCGGCGGTGGCAGGTCCGCCACCGGCGGCGGACGGCGCAGGGAGAAGGCGGCGCGGCGCGGCGGCTGCGGCTGGAGCATGTGAGCCGGATGGGCTCAGGCGGGCTTGGCCTGGGAGGGACAGCGGACAGGTGGTGCTGCGTGGTTGGACGAGGCGGCGGCGGACGTGTCGGCGCCGGCGGACGCGTCGGCGTATGTATGAAGGAGAAAAACTAGGTGAGGGGATTTGACCGCGAATTTGAAGGGGAGGTGTTTATATAGGCATAGGGAGCTAGGAGACTCCAAATGAGGTGCGGTTTTCGCCCACGCGATCGTGATCGAACGACCGAGAGCATGGAGGGGAGTTAGATGGGTTTTGGGCCACTTTGGAGGGTGTTGGGCTGCAAGAGAAGGGCTTTTGCGGTTACCGGTTAACCGTTGGAGTATAAACGACCTCCAAATGGCACGAAACTTGACAGCGGTCTACGGTGCTATACCAAGGCCGCTTGACAAACCTCGGTCCATTCGAGACCGTTTAACACCCTTACGAAAAGAGGCAAAAGGGGCGGCGGGAGACATAGGAGTGCGGATTGGAAAAGCGGACAACGGGAAAATGCTCGGATGCATGAGACCAACACGTATGCCAATGCGATGCACATGATGACATGATATGAAATGCAGATGATGACATGATAAAATGCAACACGCAAGCACATGACATGGCAACGACGACGAATAACTGGCAGACACCTGGCGTATCGAATCCGGGGCGTTACAACCGGCAAGACCCTTGCCGGGGAGGCCAGCACGTCACGCCAAGACCCTTGCCGGGCCACCTGGCAAGACCCTTGCCGGGGAAGCCAGCGTGCCACAGCAAGACCCTTGCCGGGCCACCCGGAAAGACCCTTGCCGGGCCACCCTACAAGGCCCTCGCCAAGGATGGCAGCAGGGCCACTACCAGGCCCGCACCAGATAAGTCTACCCCGTCATTCGCATGCAGCTGCCAACCCAATCATCTGGGCAGGCATCTGCGTGGCGGCATGCAATCCTTCGTGGAGGCTCCACCACGGCACCACCTCAGCTGCCTACCTGCCTACATGGCACCGCATGCGTCGCTGGCCAGGGCACGTGTCGAAACAAGGAGGAGCGGCGACGGACGGGACGGGCCTCGCCCCCGTCCCCAATAAAGCGAAGGGACACCTAAGCCTCCCATTAAATGCATCTTGTCCTGTAATATGAGGGATAACCTCGTGCCACTGTAGACCTTTCCACCTCCTGTGTGTCACTGTGGCAACCCCTTTGTCCTATAAAAGGAGGCCCGAGGCGACCAGGAGAGGGATTCGGCTCTTTGGAACCTCGTAGCACCTAGAGCTAGTTCGAGAGCTCAAGAACACTGAATACATCCACCAAAGCAGGACTAGGGTTTTACGCATCTTTGCGGCCCGAACCTGGGTAAATCCCCCTTGTGTCACCTGTTGGTCCCGCTCTTCTCACGATCCCCGCGCCCCGCAACCGTAGAAGGGATTCCAGTGATCCAATAGGTGTCGTTTCCCACCGACATATAGCATACTTGGAATAGAAGTCGTTGCATATTTTCTTAGCAGGTTGTGCACAAGTTTCGCATCCGCCTATTATGCAATCGTGCTAGCGTCTCTCTAGTACTGTGCAACAAAAGCATTTTCGTGGATTCCAAATTTTGGCTCATCCCTTGGTTGCACGACCCCACTTATCTATTTGTGTGTGTGTTTCCGTGTACCATATCTTGCTATTGGTCTACTTGTTGCATTTGCAAATTTGCGAATCTTTTCCAACATTATTGAGTCTCACTTACAATTGCATCAAATTTTGTGCCACCATCCTAACCGAGCTCCACTATAAGCTTTTACTTATGTAGGTGTGAGAAATCGACAAGAATTGGTACCAATTGTGCTATTTCCTTGTTACACATTGGAGTGATCATTGATCCATCTTCAACATCGGTCAAGGTACATTTGCTATAAGTTCTTCTCTTTCTCCCACTCACATATTTGTTTGGAATGATGGTTAGGCCAAGTACTTCTACCAACCCACTCATCCTGGAGCTCGACGACGACCCAAACAACTACGTCACCAAGATACACCCATTTGGTACACAATGAGCTTTGCATGAAGAGCAACTAGTAATGAGAGACCGCATCGACAACCTCGCCACCGACTTGCGACTCTCCGAGCAACGTACAAGATACTACTTCGACAACAAGCTCGATGAACAAAAGCAAGAGAACATGGCAAGAATGGACGAGATTCGTGCCTTGTTGGTAAACCGCTCTTCTACCACTTCGTCCTACTCAAGAAGGAGCCGCTCAAGTTGACACTTCGACGACAGTACCTATGGCTCAAGTACACCAACATTGAACACTCTTCGCCGAGCCGCGCGTCAAGACCATCACACCAACCGCAACCCTCTACATGAAGACAACTCTCAAGAGCAAGCTCGCGCGCAAGAACATCGACACCATCAAAACCAAGCTACATTCGTGCAAGCACAAGAACGGCAACATCAACGCCAACGAGAAAAAGAGGAAAAAGCGCGACAACACCGAGATGCACAAGATGCCGAGGCACAACATCAAGAACAACAACTACGTGAAGCTCAAGCACTTGAGGCGCAACGTGCCCTTCGTGATTCAAGTCGAGCCGTAGCCAACCGAGGCCGACAAGCTCGTGAGCATCAAGAAGCGCTCCGTGATGAAGTTCAAGAGAGGATTTGTCAATCACGTGTGCATCGTCAAGTTCCTCAAGCTCCTCGTCAACCTGGACAAGCTTCACCATAAGCTCACCAAGAACATCAAGTTCACCACGAGCTAGATAACAATGGAAATCCTCCAAGACAAGAACAACATGAGGTCGACAGCCCTCCTCACCAAGAGCAACATGAGTTTGTCAATCCTCAACGACTTGGGCATCATCATCCCCGTCCCCAACACAATGAAGAACAACGCTACGGCAAGCTCAAGTTCACCATGCCCAAGTTCACCGGAAGCAATGACCCCGAAGAGTACATATCATGGGCATTGAAGGTCGACAAGATCTTTCGCTTGCACAACTAACTATGTCCTCATTTGGTGGGAACAAGTCATTGAGCGCCGATCGGAAAGAGGTGAACCACCCATCACAACTTGGGCGCAAATGAAGGATGTCATGAGAGCATGTTTCGTGCCAACCTACTACAACCGCGACCTCTTCAAGAAACTCCAACTCCTCAAGCAAGGAACCAAGAGCGTTGAAGAGTACTACGAGGAAATGGAGATTGCCATGATACGAGCCAATGTTACGGAAGATGATGAGAAAACTATGGCACATTTCTTGAATGGGCTAAATCATCCTATCAAGAAGATCGCCTATTTCCAACCATATTCAAACCTCATCGAGCTAGTGCATCAAGCTAACAAGGCGGAACGTCAAGTGCAAGATGACTTCAAGTACGCCAAGTTCTCATCCAAGTCCTATGGCTTCTCCAACACCCAAGCTTCAATGACTCCAAGACCTTCTACTTCAACCAAGCCATCTACAAGCAACGACGACAAGTCAAGTTACAAGAAAACTTTGACAACTTCAAGTCGTCCTCCTACTACAAACAACTTCAAGCCAAGAGCTTCATCATCATCTACCCCAACCGATGAGACCATCAAGACAAGTTCCTACAAATGTTTCACATGCGGCGGACGAGGCCACAAGTCCTTTGAGTGTACAAACAAGCGCACCATGATCCTCAACGACGACGGAACCTATGACTCCATGAGTGAAGAAGAAATGGAAGCCCTTGAGCAAGTGGCCATGCACCGGCAAGTGAACGACGATGAAGATGATCAAGTCTTTTGTGACGAAGATTCGAGCCCCGCTCTCGTTGTCTCCAATGTCTTGACTCTTCAACATCAACAAGAATAAGACCAAAGATGCCATATCTTCAACACCAAGGCCGGCATCAATGGAAGGTCTGTCAAGGTCATCATCGATGGAGGGAGTTGCCATAACTTAGCAGGTGAAGAACTATGCTCCAAGCTCCAATTAGCCAAGATGAAGCACCCGCACCCCTACAAAGTTCAATGGCTAAGCGACTCTGGCACTCTCCAAGTCGAGCATAGGGTACAAGTCTCCTTCAAGATTGGAGCATACGAAGACACTTTTGGAGTGTGATGTTGTTCCTATGGACGTTTGCCACCTCCTTCTTGGACGGCCATGGCAATTCAACCAAGGTGTCATCCGAAACGGGCGTACAAATCTCTATAGCTTCAAGATGAAAGGAAAGGAGTATGTGCTACGACCTATGTCTCCAAGCCAAGTGATCGCCGACAAGCAAGCCACCCATCGTGGAGAGAATAGTGAGAGAGCGAACCACCAAAAAGAGAGTGAGTGCCAAAAGCCAAAATTGAGTGCCTCCATGATGAGAGACAAGAAAAACTCAGTCCTATTTGCCACCAAACGTGAGATGAGAGAAGAGTGTGAGAATCCATCAAGTGTTATGCACTATGTCCTTTTGTGCAAGGACGAAGCACCAAAAGCTAACACCTCTCACAATCAACCTTTGGTGTTATCTTCTCTATTGCAGGAATTCCAAGATGTTTTCCCCGACGAGCTACCTCCGGGTCTACCTCCACTATGAGGCATTGAGCACCTCATCGACCTCATCCCCGGAGCACCACTTCCGAACAAGGCTCCATATCGCGTCAACCCCGAAGAAACCAAAGAAATACAAAGGAAAGTAAAACATCTCATAGACCATGGAGATGTGCGTGAAAGTTTGAGTCCTTGTGCCGTACCGGTCATTCTTGTGCCAAAAAGATACGGTAGCTTTCGCTTGTGTTTCGATTGTAGACCTATCAACACTATCACTATTCGCTATAGGCACCCCATTCCACGGCTTGATGATATGTTAGATGAACTTAGCGGTGCCACTATTTTCTCCAAAATCGATCTCAAGAGTGGTTACTATCAAATAAGCATACAAGAGGGTGATGAATGGAAAACCGCTTTCAAAAAAAAGTTTTGTTTGTATGAGTGGTTAGTTATGCCTATGGGTTTATCGGAAGCACCCGGTACTTTCATGCGTCTTATGAATTATGTGTTTCGCCCTTACATTGGTGGGTTCGTTGTGGTCTACTTCGACGATATCCTTGTTTTTAGCAAATCTCTCAAAGATCATGTCACCCACCTTCCGACCGTGTTGCAAACTCTTCGAAAAGAGCGTCTCTATGCGAATATGGACAAATGCCTTTTTGGCGTTGGTAAGCTTGTTTTCTTGGGTTTTGTAGTATCTTCTCAGGGTGTTCATGTTGATGAATCTAAGATCAATGCTATAAACACTTGGCCCCAACCAACCAATTTGCAACAAGTGCGCAGTTTTCTTGGTTTAGCCGGTTTCTGTCGTAGATTTGTGAGGGACTTTAGCACTATTGCGTCTCCTTTACATGCTTTGAGAAAGAAGAATGCACCCTTTGTTTGGGGACCATCTCAATATAGCGCATTCAATGAGCTTAAGAATTTGCTTACTCATGCCCCCGTGCTTGCTTTACCCAACTTTGACAAACCTTTTGAAATTCATTGCGACGCTAGTGGTAATGGCATAAGGTCTTGTACAATGCAAGGTTCTTAGGGGAGGTGCTTAGAGAAATAAACCAGGCTTTCCTTAAGCACCGGTGCTTATTTGTACAGGATAGACACTTAACTAAGTGTTCTCATGTAGAAATAGGCACCGGTGCTTCAGAAAAACTCGGTTTATTTTTCTAAACACCTCCCTAAGCAATCTCCCATTGTACAAGGCCTAAGAGGTGTGTTAACGCAAGAGAAGCGCCTTCTACATGAGGTTGAGACAACTTGTCATGCAACAAATCGACTATATCTTCACAAGCTTCTCGGCAAGATGGCATACGAGTTTCTCACCGGTAATAAACCCGAAGTTGGATACTTTCGAGTATTTGGCTCAAAGTGTTATATTCCTGATAAGCAACGTCGTTCGAAATTTGCCCCTAAATCTCATGAAGGTTTCCTACTCGGTTACGGCTCAAACTCTCACACTTACCATGTCTACAACAATTTTACCTGAAAGGTTGAAGAGACGGTAGATGTGAAGTTTGATAATTCTAACGGCTCGCAAGTAGAGCAATTGCCAATTGACGTAGGAGATAAAGATCCATCGGAAGCAATTCAAGACTTGTCTATTGGCAAGATTCGCCCAACGAAGGTGAAGGAGAGTACCTCGTCCGTTCAAGTGGAAGCCTCAACTACATGACAAGGTGAACCACAAGTTGACTTGGAGGCATCTACAAGTGGAACACGTAATGACGAAGGGAATGAGGAAGTACAACAAGATGAACCTCATCGACCTCCTTCTCCACGTCCAGAAGAGAACAATAACGCCAACAACAATGAAGAAGGACAAGAAGAAGAAGAAGAAGAAGAAGAAGAAGAAGAAGAAGAAGAAGAAGAAGAAGAAGAAGAAGAAGAAGAAGAAGAAGAAGAAGAAGAAGAAGAAGAAGAAGAAGAAAAAGAAGAAGAAGAAGAAGAAGAAGAAGAAGAAGAAGAAGAAGAAGAAGAAGAAGAAGAAGAAGAAGAAGAAGAAGAAGAAGAAGAAGAAGAAGAAGAAGAAGAAGAAGAAGAAGAAGAAGAAGAAGAAGAAGAAGAAGAAGAAGAAGAAGAAGAAGAAGAAGAAGAAGAAGAAGAAGAAGAAGAAGAAGAAGAAGAAGAAGAAGAAGAAGAAGAAGAAGAAGAAGAAGAAGAAGAAGAAGAAGAAGAAGAAGAAGAAGAAGAAGAAGAAGAAGAAGAAGAAGAAGAAGAAGAAGAAGAAGAAGAAGAAGAAGAAGAAGAAGAAGAAGAAGAAGAAGAAGAAGAAGAAGAAGAAGAAGAAGAAGAAGAAGAAGAAGAAGAAGAAGAAGAAGAAGAAGAAGAAGAAGAAGAAGAAGAAGAAGAAGAAGAAGAAGAAGAAGAAGAAGAAGAAGAAGAAGAAGAAGAAGAAGAAGAAGAAGAAGAAGAAGAAGAAGAAGAAGAAGAAGAAGAAGAAGAAGAAGAAGAAGAAGAAGAAGAAGAAGAAGAAGAAGAAGAAGAAGAAGAAGAAGAAGAAGAAGAAGAAGAAGAAGAAGAAGAAGAAGAAGAAGAAGAAGAAGAAGAAGAAGAAGAAGAAGAAGAAGAAGAAGAAGAAGAAGAAGAAGAAGAAGAAGAAGAAGAAGAAGAAGAAGAAGAAGAAGAAGAAGAAGAAGAAGAAGAAGAAGAAGAAGAAGAAGAAGCAGAAGAAGAAGAAGCAGACAATGAAGAGGATGTTCCACCCGACCCAAACGAAAGCTCTCATCAGTTAGAGCAAGAGTGTCAAGAGATCATCCTGTTGAAGATGATATTCAAACCGAGAGAACTACTCGCTCTAAAACTCGTTTGGCTAACTTTTGTGAACATTACTCATTCATTTATAGTATTGAACCTATGAAGGTTGAAGAAGCTCTTGATGATCCAGATTGGGTGAACGCTATGCATGAAGAGCTACACAATTTCAAGGGGAATCAAGTTTGGACATTGGTAGAAAAGCCGGACAACAATCTCAATGTCATGGAACAAAGTGGGTGTTTCGGAATACGCAAGATGAGGATGGACAAGTTGTACGCAACAAGGCCCGTCTCGTCGCCCAAGGCTACACTCCAGTCGAAGGTATGGACTATGGTGAGACATATGCCCCGTTGCTAGATTTGAGTCCATACACATCTTATTTGCTTATGCCAATCACCACGATATCACTTTATACCAAATGGACATTAGAAGTGCTTTTCTAAATGGTAAAATTGAGGAGGAAGTCTATGTTAAACAACCTCCCGGCTTTGTTAATCCAAAGAAACCCAATCATGTTTACAAAATTCACAAAGCTCTTTATGGTCTTAAACAAGCTCCTAGAGCATGGTATAAATGCTTGACCAAATTCCTTATTGAAAAAGACTTTGAAATTGGGAACTTGATTCTACTCTTTTTACTAAAAAGGGTTAATGGTGAATTATTCGTGTGCCAAATTTATGTGGATGATATCATATTTGGTTCAACTAACCCTCATTTTAGTGAAAAGTTTGGAAGGCTAATGTCGGAGAAGTTTGAGATGTCTATGATGAGTGAACTCAAATTCTTTCTTAGTTTGCAAATCAAGCAAACAAAGGAAGGTACCTTTGTTTCTCAAACAAATTATACCAATGATCTTTTCAAGAAGTTCAACATGCAAGAACGCAAGGGTATGAAAACACCCATGCCTACTAGTGCACATCTTGACTTGACTAAGGATGGCAAACCGGTTGACCAAAAGGTTTACCGGTCTATGATTGGTTCATTGTTATATCTATGTGCCTCCTATCCCGATATTATGCTAAGTGTGTGCATGTGTGCATGATATCAAGCGGCCCCCAAAGAATGTCATCTTAAGGCTGTGAAAAGTATAGCGAGATACTTAACTCATACACCAAATTTTGGCATTTGGTATCCTAAGATGTCTTCCTTTGATCTTGGTGGCTACTCCGACTCGGACTATGCCGGTGACAAGGTTGATAGAAAGTCCACTTAGGGTACTTGCCAATTTCTCGGTAGATCTCTTGTGTCTTGGTCCTCCAAGAAACAAAACTCGGTATCCTTATCCACCGCCGAAGCGGAATACATTGCCGCCGGATCATGTTGTGCTCAATTACTTTGGATGACCCAAACCCTTAAGGATTATGGGATACATGTGAAACATGTTCCATTGCTTTGTGATAATGAGAGTGCTATTAAGATTGCTCATAATCTCGTACAACATTATCGAACTAAGCATATTGAAGTTCGTCATCATTTCATTCGAGATCATGTTGCTAAAGGAGACATCAATCTTAAGCATGTTTGTACCGATAAGCAATTGGTGGATATATTCACGAAACCGCTTGTTGATAAAGTATTTTGCCGTTTGAGAGGTGAATTGAATATCATTGATGCTTCAAACTTGGAGTACAAACTCCATTTGGATACATGCAAGGCATCAACCTTTTATGACTAATCCTTGATATTTTTCTTATGATGATGATGATCATATGTCTTGGATCTATACTTGTACCCTTGCTTGTTATCTAACCCTTGTAGGTACTTGGATGAGCCCAGATCTATGAGATTGCAAGTCACTCACATCTTGAGCAATCTCTACATCACTAAGATTCTACTATATGGTTGTTGAATACAAGGAAGGATGAGCTCACTCAACATATCCTTTGACAATTTCTATATATCAAATTTCATTTGGTAAAAAGTCTCATGATAGTCATTTTGGATACACAAGTGCTCTTCCTTGCAAGACTAACTCATGTAGGAAGATGAACTTAAACTACAAGTGGTGCTCCAAACTCTTGATGAACTACATCAACCTTGAGCATCCAACACAAGTTCGACTACATGATCAAGATCAACACCACCACCCAAGGTATGTAATTCCATCTTAGACAAGCTTTACTCCAAGTTATGGGTCAAAGCAACTCAACTAGATTGGAATACATCAAAATGCTTAAACGAAAAATGGTAACCCCATTTTGAGCTTAAATGATGAGTATGACCTATGATCAAGTGTTATCACTTGACTCCTCAGTCAATATACTCTAACATAGGTGAATTTGTCGCCGACCCCTTCTAGATAAAGTTCTCTAGTGTTTCTCTATTCACTTTGTGTTTTTGCATATGTTTCTTGTTATCTTGTTTCCCCTTATATATAAAAAACTTCATCTAGATCTCTTTTATTTTGTATGTTTTCTCTGCTTCTTCTGTATCAAATTCATTGCAAATCTTTTAGTTAATTCAATGCAATTCCTTGTGAGATTTAACTTGTCTAGTGAGATGAGTTGACAAACTTTTTCCTCTACATTGAACTCGGACTCACCGATTCATGCCTATTGGCTAGACCGACCTACATGGATTACTTGTAGATAGTTCATCGAAACACCGACATGGACTAACCTGGTCTGCCATATGCACCATCAATGACACTGCCAACTCGGTGTCACTGATGAAAATGGATAGGCGTTACTGATTTCACTAATGAGAAAACTTATTGTCGTTGGATATTTCGTTTCTTCTCCAGCTCCACTCAAGGATTCTTATCCTCTACACGCATCTTAAACTACATGCTGCTTTGTAGTGTGTCTCAAGGACCAAACCTATTTGACTCGTGCTTTAGAAGTTCCCTTCTTGGAAATTGATGTCAAAGGGGGAGAGAGAGCACATCAAAGCTTATCACATGGGAGAGAGAGCACTTCTAAGATCCTCCAGGTGCTTTTTAACAAAAAAGAGGAGAGAAGTCACATGTCTTTGAGAGGGGAAAGACATGTCAATATATAGTTGTGTGCACCATTTCCTTCTCTATTTTTTGTTTCTTTCTTTCTTGCTCTGATTTTCTCTTACCCTAATTTCTCCTGTTATCCAATATTAGATTCAGGGGAGAAAGATTCCATATCTAAGGAAGAAAATCTCTGGAATTCATTGCATATCCTTAATCATTTTTGGGGACATGTCTATATCCAAATGTAGTACTAAGTACTCACCTATTACATGTCATCCCAGTCTTGGAACTCTCGTGGTTTCCTTAAATTGCTATAATTAGAGTGTTCTTGTGTCATCTAACCCTGTTTTCTCAAGTTCACCTCTTCCAAAGACAGCTCAAGACCACAAGGTAAGTATAGGCATCACACTCATGTGTATGATGATCCCTTGCTGATGTAGATATTGTTTGCAAGAAGGATTCATGAACATGAAGGTACCCTTATTTTATCTACATCATTTGCTCGGATGCATATAGCCAACATACATGTAACTCATTGCTTGCTCTGACATGCTTATGCATTCACATGCTCTTATATTCTATATTTACATGATTGCATACATGTAGGGGGAGCCTATGCATATTACATGTCTTTCCAAAGCTTTACTTGTTACTCTTCATATCGTTTATCTAAAGCTTTGATGTATGTTGTCATCAATTACCGAAAAGGGGGAGATTGAAAGCACAAGTGCTCCCTGGGTGATTTTGGTAATGGTCTACTTGCTCAAAGTTCTTAGTGATATTGCTCCAAAACCCTCAACCACTTTCTCATTTCCAAATTTATCCAAAACCCAAAGTCAAACTCGGCCCCACCGATTTGATCTATCCGGCACCACAGAGGTCATTTGACCTAGCCACTGCCAAAAACCCTAGAAAATTCGGTCTCAACGATACGGATCTTGATCTCACCGAGATGGCCTTGCAAAATTTCTATTACCTGTTGTAATTATTTCGGTCTCACCAAGATGTCAATCGGTTCCATCGAGTTTGCCTGACCAACTCTCTATTTTCTCATTGTTAAAATCGGTCTCACCAAGTTCACGCAATCGGTCTCACCGAGATGAGGGTTTGCCCTAGCCCTAGCACATCGGTCCCACCGAGTTGATCATGTCGGTCCCACCGAGATTCCTAATGTTCACATTTTGAACTGAATCAGTCTCACCGAGTTCTTCTATTCGGTCTGACCGAGTTGGGTCAAATGTGTGTAACGGTTGGATTTTGTGTGTATGCTATATATACCCCTCCACCCCGTTCTCCATTTGAGAGAGAGCCATCAGAACGTGCCTACACTTCAACTACTCATTTTCTGAGATAGAACTACCTACTAATGTGTTGAGACCAAGACATTCCAATCCAACCACAAGAATCTTGATCTCTGGCCTTCCCCAAGTTGCTTTCCACTCAAATCATCTTTCCACCATAGCCAAATCTGTGAGAGAGAGTTGAGTGTTGGGGAGACTATTAATTGAAGCACAAGAGCAAGGAGTTCATCATCAATACACCATCTATCGCCTTTTGGAGAGTGATGTCTTCTAGATTGGTTAGGTGTCACTTGGGAGCCTCCAACAAGATTGTGGAGTTGAACCAAGGAGTTTGTAAGGGCAAGGAGATCGCCTACTTCGTAAAGATCTACCCGAGTGAGGCAAGTCCTTCGTGGGTGATGGCCATGGTGGGATAGACAAAGTTGCTTCTTCGTGGACCCTTCGTGGGTGGAGCCCTCTGTGGACTCGCTGAAAGTCTCCATCAACATGGATGTAAGATAGCACCATCTATTGGAACCACGCCAAAAATCTCTGTGTCTACATTGCGTTTGCCTTCTCTAAACCCTTCCCTTTACCTTGATATGCAATGTTTTACTTTCCGCTGCTACACTCTTAGAATTGCATGGGTAGGTTGATTGCTTGACTTGTGCTAGAGTGCTAAAATCTGTCAAGACTTAAAATTGGGAAAAGGCTAGATTTTTATTTGGTCAAGTAGTGTAATCACCCCCTCCAGACCTACTTTCGATCCTACACTCTCTCAATCGTTACCCTTCGTGGGTTGAAGTCTCCATAAACGTGGATGTACGATAGCACCACCTTTCGGAACCACGCCAAAAATCTATGTGTCTACATTGTATTTGCACACTCCAATCCCATCCCTTTACTTTCTTGCAATTAGTATGATTTACTCTTTCCGCTGCTCATACTCTTGCCATGCTTGCTTGAAATGTATTGTGAATGCTTAAACTTGTGCTAAAACTCCACCTTAACTTGAAGAACTTAAAATTGCCAGTTTTGCTTATTAAGGGTCTAATCACCGCCCTGTAGACACCTCTTCTCGATCCTTTCACCATGGTGCAACGAAAATCTTCATCGGAGTTTGCATCAATGTTGTGTACTTGAATTTTAGTATTGCCATGCTCGAACCGAGGGAAATGAAAGTGTGAGACAAAGTCCATTGCAGAGCTTTTTATACGCTTCCCTTTGGTCATCCCATCCATGATCCAGTTCGTGCAATCAGATTCATCACCAGAGATGTACAAAGTGGCATAGAATTATTTCTGTGTTCCACGGAAGCTGAAATGCAAAGACTTGTGTGAGGCCAAAATCTTTGATATCTTGCAAGACTTGATTAAAGCAGCCAATGTTCTTCATAGCAGCGATATCCGGGAACTCATGATGAATTTTTTTGCAACTATCATATAGGATCCGAGAGTAAAATATAGCCTGTTCTTGAGTCCAGAACCAAGGAGATTCAGAGGTGCAAGGCTTGTTGTACGGACTCTCTTGAAGAAAAAGAGGATGAGTTTTCCAATTGTAAAGTGGTTCTTTGACGCCAATGCCTATAGAGAATAACGATGGTTGTTGATGAGGATATGAATATTTGAGCTCATGTTCAACGGAAATCACTTCATTGCCATAAACTACAGAGTCTGAATGATGAGCAGAAACATTTTCACTGTAGAAGGATCAACATCTGAATTTATTTTTGAAGTGTCGAGTGAAATTCGCAATGGCGAGGGAGCAGAGACTTTAGCAGGTGACATTCAAGCTTTATCAAGCACTGGTATTGATGAGGATGTTTTTGGTAGAAGGTTGAGGTGCAAAGGGAGGAACCGATTCATCTGGTCCGACATGAGCTAGAGATGCTTGATGCTCAGACTTAGGAATTTCACCTTGTTCTAGTTTTTGGCGCGCTAGGTAGGGGGTCACTTGTGCGAACCCGAGAGCGTAAGTAGCGCGTCATCTTCATCACCATTTTCGTCATCGACGGCTCCATCGACTATGGTGCCCAAGAAGAAGTCTGGTGCCGCAGTTCACCCGTCCATCTCGAAGGCCCCGTCGCCCGCGACCGCCGATGCCGCGGGGAATGCGGAGGCGCGTGAGGATGTGGGTACTGCGGGAAACGGGGTCGGCGCAGGCGGCATTGTCACCACCTCCCCCACGACCGAAGCAGGAGCGGGAGGCACTAGAGAGGGACATCACCAACAACATCCCGGCGACCACACTCCGTGAGGTACGAGTCGAGAGATTATTCCTTCTGTCCCCTCCGGCTGGCCGAGGGGCATAGCCACGACAGTGAAGTTCGTCCCGAGGCGAATCGCAATCCTATGGCCGCCCCCGTCATGGGCGCGGTCGCGGGACATGCACCACCCCCGGAGCAAACTGGCCCAGCCAATGCTCCAAATGGAGTCATTGGCCCGCGCGCGCCATCACCTCGTCACCACGCCATCCCAGCAACTGGCTCCCGAAAACAGGAGCCTAGCGCAGCCACCGCCTGCATCATCAGGAGCTGGGCGTTGCTGTAGTCTACATCATCATCACCAATGCTAAGCACTGCTTTGGAGGCCATGGCGCGGTCCCGACTGCTGCTGAGGTTTCCGCCAACAGCTGATCAGATGGATGACTGGAGAGCCACCATTTAGAATCTAATTGGCTTTGCCGAGGCAGGAGGCTCACAGTGAGCTGGCGCGCCACAGCCTCCCCAGACGATGATGGAGGCCCACTCTACTGGCCATGCGGAAGGGGCCACCCCATGGTGCAATCCCCACCGTGGCAACCAACATGAGGGCCACGAGACCAAGAGCTTGATGAAGTCTTGATGGCTTTGTCCGATCCTCAAGCACGTCAAGGCCGATGACGAGCCCCGGAAGACAGGCAGATGGAGGACGCGCACGTCACCATCGAGCAACGCTGCGACGACCACCACCTGACCAATGGGCACGATGG
Source organism: Aegilops longissima (assembly GCA_021605205.1). Classification (NCBI taxonomy): domain Eukaryota; kingdom Viridiplantae; phylum Streptophyta; class Magnoliopsida; order Poales; family Poaceae; genus Aegilops; species Aegilops longissima. Next base: position 211,768,440 of record CM038680.1, read on the forward strand.
CCCCAACGTCGACGAGCTTGCGCTCGGCAGAGGCGTTCGAGGCTGGGTGCTCTGCCTTCACCCGTGAGCTGCGGCAAGTCCGTTGGTCGTCTGCTCGCACGTTCAAGACAGAGATTCCATAGAAATATGATGGGAGACTGAACCTGGCAGAGTCCTTGAGCATCTAGACCATCGTTGTTCAAGTTGCCGGGGGAAGAGATGAGAATATTTTTGCCAACTACTTCCCTTTGGCGCTCAAGACAAATGTGAGGTCTTGGCTGATGCATCTGCCGGAGAACTCCATCTCGACCTGGGCTGACCTGTGCCATGAGTTCGTTGGCGCCTTCACGGGCGGCCACCAAGAACCAGGACGGCCCAGCGATTTGCAGCTTCTCCCATAGAAGGAAGGAGAGACCCTGCGAAAGTACATGCAGAGGTTCACCCGAGTCCACAGGAATATTCCAGATATCCACCAGACAACTGTTATAGCTGTGTTCTAGTCCAACGTGCGCAACCGTCGGATGCGTTCTAGGATGAACGTTTGATTGCCCAAGACTGTGAAGGAACTTTACACCTTGGTTGACAAGTTTTCTCAGGTGGAGGAGGGGAGGAAACTCCTTGGAGAAGAGGATGGCGTCGACATCGACTCGGAAGATGATGACGAGGCCACCAGTCAGAAGAAGAACAAGAAGCGCAACAAGAAGCACAAGGATAAAGTAGTACTCACCGTTGAGGGATCGGGCATGCCTAGTACTAGCAAGAAGGCTAATGTCGAAGCCCACGTCAAGGAAGTTGTTGTATGCACTGACTGCCGGGAGGCTGCGGCTACCGAGAAGGCTGGAAAAGGTGATGGGCCGTATTGCAAGATTAATCGGACAAAGGGCAAGATCTCCAGGAATGTCATCAGGTTTAGTAGCTCGTGAAGAAGCAGAGGGCTGAATATGAGAAGCATGATAAGGAAAAAGGTTAGAATGGCGGTTGCAGGAAGGGCCGAGGCGGTTGCAATGATGAGAGTGATGGAGCGGACGAAGAGGAAACCAGCGAGCAGGAATTCCAAAAGGCCACTAATGCCCTATGCATTGACGGAGGTGGATCTCTGCACTCCTCTCACCACCAACTTAAACGGTGGGCGCGTGAGGTCGATGTAGTGGAGCCAGCGGCAGAGTCTCGAAAGCCGCTCAAGTGGTCACGCACGCCCATCATCTTTGACGAAGAGGACCATCCTGACTGCACCACTGCGGTAGGATGCTTGTTGTTGTTGGTTTCACCAATGATCCGCAACCTCAAAGTCACAAAGATGTTGGTTGACGGTGGGGCCGGGTTGAATCTGATTTCCCCAAAGGTCATCAGCAAACTTCAGATAGTAGAGGAAGAACTCAAAGTCACGGGCATATTTTGAGAAATCAACCCCGGTAGGAGTCATCTTAAGGGAAAGATCACGTTGCCAGTGACACTCGGAGGAGAGTTGAACTACCGGACAGAGAATGTTGTGTTTGATGTGGTCGACCTCCCCCTGCCATACAATGGAATCCTTGGATGCCCAGGTCTAGCAAAATTTATGGCGGCATCCCACTATGTCTACAACACCTTGAAGATGGCAGGGCCGGTGGGAGTGATTTCCATTCCGTCATACGAGAAGGACGCAATTATTTGCGTGGATAAGATGTACCGGGACGCAGTCGCGGTAGAGGTCGCGGAAGCCACAGTTCCCACCAAGTAAATCAAAGGAAAGAAGAAGGCTAGCAGGGACACCAGCAAGGAATCCGGGAAGCGTACCTCTTCGGAGTGTGCTGCGCCTATTGATGACTTGCTGGAGAGTTCCAACAGCAAAAGATCCAAGGCTACTGCACCTCATGTGAAAAAGGTCCCGGCAGGGCTGGCTGGCGCTGATGGTACCTTTACTATTAGTGCCACCCTTGATGACAAATAGGAAAGCGTGCTTGTTGCCTTCCTGTGGGCGAATATCAATGTGTTTGCTTGGCAACCGTGTGATATCCTCGGTGTTCCCAGGGAGGTAATCGAGCACCACCTTGTTGTTTGCCCACATGCCCGACCCGTCAAGCAGAAGGTCCAAAAGCAAGCTTTGGAGTGGCAGAAATTCATTGCAGAAGAGATCAAGAAACTTGAGGGAGCTGGTTTGGTCAGAGGAGTACTGCATCCAACGTGGTTAGCAAACCCGGTGGTCGTACGGAAGGCTAACAGAAAATGGAGGCTTTGCATAGATTTCATAGAACAAGGACTGCCAGAAGGACCCATTTCCCTTGCCTCGCATTGACCAGATTGTGGATTCCACTTCAGGATGTGATTTGCTCTCTTTTCTGGATGCGTACTCTAGATATTATCATATTTTTATGTCCAAGGAAGACGAAGAGATGACCTCATTTATCACCCCATGTGGCACATACTGCTTCGTGCGCATGCCTTTCTGGTTGAAGAGTGTCGGGTCCACTTTTGCAATAGCAGTCCAGATTGGTTTTGGATCACTGTTGCATAGGAACATCGAAGCTTATATGGATGATATTGTGGTCAAGACCAAGGACAGGTCAACCCTCATCCAGGATTTAGAAGATACATTTGCTAATCTGTGCAAGATCAACTTGAAGTTGAACCCGGAGAAGTGGTGTTTGGCGTTCCATCTGGCAAGCTACTTGGTTTCTTTGTGTCCCATCACAGGATAGAGGCCAACCCCGATAAGATCAAGGCTATCGAGCAGATTCAGGCACCTAAGACAGTTAAGGATGTAAGGCGTTTGACAGGGTGCGTTACCGCGCTTAGCAGATTAATCTCCATGTCTGCCCAGTGCGCCTTGCCATTCTTCAAGATCTTGAAGAGGGCAGGACCCATGAAGTGGACCCCTGAAGCAGATACAACATTGCAAGATTTGAAGACCTACTGTCCCACTTTGGTTGCTCCCAAACCACAGGAGCCGTTGCTACTATACCTGGCAGCAACTAATCAAGTGGTTAGTGCAACACTAGTGGCTAGTGTCCCTTCCAGAGGCAGAGTGAGAACAGCCCGGCAAGGCCAGATATGGATCAGGACAAAGAAGAGCGCTGCAGCGGAGACCATCCCAAGGACGCAGCAAGGAAGAAAGTGGTGTAGCGCCCAATGTACTTCGTCAGCTCCCTATTGCAAGGGGCTAGATCCAGGTACTCTAGTTTGCAAAAGTTTATTTTTGGCCTTGTCATGGCCTCAAGGAAACTGCGCCACTACTTCCAAGCCCATGAGATCACGGTTGTCACACATTTTCCTTTGCAAAGGATACTTCGAAACCCTGAGGCTACCGGAAGAATAGTGGAGTGGGCTTTGGAGTTATCCAGCTTTGGGCTGAAATTTGAAAGCACATCAATGATTCAGAGTAGGGCATTGGCAGAGTTTATTGCAAAATGGACGCCAACCCCTGATGAATAAGTGCTAGAAACAGTTATTCCCAGCAAGGAAGCACCCCAAGAATGGATCATGTATTTCGATGGTGCCTTTTCCCTACAAGGTGCTGGAGCTGGTGTGCTTCTCGTTGCTCCCACTGGAGAGCGCCTGAAGTACATCGTCCAGATGCATTTCCCCCAACAGGAGATGACCAACAATACAGTAGAGTATGAAGGGCACCTTGCCGGGCTCAGGATTGGCACTGAATTTGGAATCAAGAAGCTGATCATTCGAGGAGATTCACAACTTGTGGTGAGAAAAGTCAACAAGGATTACCAGAGTCCATTGATGGAAGCATACGTTGAGAAAGTGAGAAGACTGGAGGAGTGCTTTGATGGATTGCAAACAGAGCATGTATCCCGTACGGAAATAACATTGCTGATCATCTATCAAAGTGTGCTGCGCAAAAACTTCCTCTGGAACCAGGAACTTTTGTTCTCCATCTTACTCAGCCCGCCATATCCCCAGCGACAATGGCCCGAAAGAGGAGGAAACTGGACTCTGGTAAGCCTCTCCTGGTAGAGCCTCTCGGGGCTCCTGGCAGGGACCTTGCTGAAAACAACTCCCCTTCAATTGTCAGGAAGCACCCTCCTGCCGGGCCACTGGTCCACGCAGTCAAGGAACGAGCCCTCGTGAATAAGGAGGTGCCGCTAGTCCTTGTTGCCGAGCCCCAAACTCCAAATTGGGCAAGGCACATAGTCCACTTCCTCCAAACCGGAGAACTTCCCGAAGAGCAAGAAGAAGCTGAAAGAGTGGCCCGAAGGGCCAGTATGTATCAGTTTGCCGATGACACACTATACATAAGAAGGACCAACGGTGTGAAATTAAAGTGCATTTGCCGGGAAGAAGAAAAGGAACTGCTGACAGAAATACACAAAGGCATGTGCGACTCCCACATTGGATCAAGGGCGTTGGTTGGGAAAGCATTCCGACAAGGATTCTATTGTCCCACAACCCTCCAAGATGCGGTCGAGCTAGTCACCAAATGTGAAGCCTGCCAGTTCCATTCCAAGAACATCCATCTGCCTGCCCAAACTCTTCAGACAATCCCTTTGTCATGGTCGTTCTGGGGGCTCGATATCCTCGGCCCTTTCCTCCGAGCTACCGGGGGCTTTGAATTCTTGTTCGTTGCCATCTACAAGTTTACAAAGTGGCCATAAGTAGAAGCCGTGAGAAAGGTGACTGCTCTGTTAGCTATCAATTTCTTGAAAGGATTGGTGTGCCGCTTCAGGGTCCCTGCCCGGATCATCACCTACAACGGCACCCAGTTCACGAGCCCCGCCTTCATGCAATATGTTCATGCCCTCGGAAGCTGTCGGTGGGGAACGACACCTATGGGATCACTGGAATCCCTTCTACGGTTGCGAGGCGCAGGGATCGTGAGGAGAGCCGGACCAACAAACAACACAAAGGGATTTTACCCAGGTTCGGGCCGCGAGGATGCGTAAAACCCTAGTCCTGCTTTGGTGGATGTATTTAGTGTTCTTGAGCTCTCGAACTAGCTCTAGGTGTTGCGAGGTTCCGAAGAGCCGAATCCTTTCCCTGGCTCGGGCCTCCTTTTATAAGGAAAGGGGTTGCCACAGTGGCAAGCAGGAGGTGGAAAGGGTACAGTGCTGCGAGGTTATCCCTCTTATTACCGGACAAGATGCCTTTAATGCGAGGCTTAGGTGTCCCTTCGCTTTACTGGGGACGGGAGCGAGGCCCGTCCCATCCATCGCCGCTCCTCCTTGCCTTGACACGTGCCCTGGCCAGTGACACATGCGGTGCCATGTAGGCAGGCAGGCAGCTGAGGTGGTGCGGTGGTGGAGCCTCCACAAAGGATTGCATGCCACCACGCAGGTGCCTGCCCAGCTGGTTGGGTCGGCAGCCGCATGCGAACGGCGGTGAAGACTTATCTGTGGCGGGCCTGGCAGTGGTCCAGTTGGTGCGCTTTGGCGAGGGCCTTGTCGGGTGGCCCGGCAAGGGTCTTGCGGCACGCTGGCCTCCCCCGACAAGGGTCTTGCCGGGTGGCCTGGCAAGGGTCTTGCCGTGGCGCGCTGGCCTCCCCGGCAAGGGTCTTGCCGGGGGTCTTGTGGGTTTCTTCAGTGAGGATGGTTGCCTTCTTATCCTTATTTGATCTTGAGCATTCTATGTCTTCACAAAGATCTGCATGCCACCACGGAGGTGCCTCCCGAGCCCTGTCCGAATGCATTTGTGTGAGCATTGGTGGGCTCAAGGGTCGCTCGCTCTGCTGGCGCGGGCGGGCCGCCCCGACAAGATCCTTGCCGGGGCGGCTGAGGCTTCCCTAGCAAGGGTCCTTGCCGGGAAAACCTGCTTAGCCCATTCGATCCTTGTGGCCTTGGTCCATGTCGCTGTTTCATTTGTCTTCCTGGCTTTGGCTCCTCTCTAGCTCCCCTTTCCTGCCATGTCTATGCGTGGTCGTGGCGGGAGGCTCTGACTGTCCGTGCACAAGTAAAGTGGTCAAAAGCAGAGCCCCTACTTTTGTACACCGACAGGAGCCCCCGGGCCTGGGCCACACATAAGCGCAGCACGTTGTTGGGCCAGGCCCGAGCGGTGTGCATGCGTTAGGCGAATTTTACCATGACCCTTTGTTCCGTCCGCTGCGCTTCCCCATGACCCGCGTTGAATGTGCGGTATGGGGGTCGTACAAGCGCGCATGACGGAAGCATGCTGGCGTCACCTTGTGGTGGACAGTAAAGAGGCGGCTTGCGTGTCTCTTCGAAACCGCAGGGGCACCTCCCATTTACTGCCCTCGTTCGGGAACCATCGTTCCACGTGTCCCATTGCGCCCGCTCCTTGCGCCACGTTCGCCGCATGCATAACGCAGAGCGGTGGTGGCGCACGGGGCGTGGTAATCAGCAGCGCGCTTGGTCGATTCCCACGTGCCTTCAATGGAGCGGGGAGGGTGGTCGACGGCCCCGCTTGCTGTCACTTCAGGAAGTCGGATTGGCTGAGAGGGGGCGGCCGAGCCCTGCCCCCACCCCTTTATAAAGAGGGGAGCGGGAGGAGCGGTGCCCGTCAATCTTTCGCCACCCGGCTCTCTCCATTACTGCTTCCTTTCTTCTCCAAGAGCTCGTAGTGGCGACGGGGCGTGGCGACGGTTCATCGGTGGCGGCGAGGGTTTCGGCCAGACAGCGCGTCGCTCCTCCCCAAGAGCTCGTAGTGGCGGAGTCGGCCGCTAGAGGGAGGGGAAGGGGGCGAGGTCGAGGCCGTCGCGGTGCTCGAGGGGGAGGAGGACGGGGCGGCAGATCGGCCTCGCCTCCCCTAGCAGCCCCTCCCCCCGATGGAGGGCCACACCGGGGACAACCCTGTGAGTTCTTCGTCAGGCTGCGCCATCCACCGTGCTGTCGCCTTCGCCTCCCGACCCCATTTGCGCGGGAGATGGAGCTGGATCCGCTGCAAGCGCTGCGGCTACACATGAGGGGTTGTGGGAACAGCGACACATGGGTCGACTCGAGTTCCCCGCCCCTCACGTCATGTATCTTCACCGTGGGTGGAAGAACTTCGCTTGCCTCCACAGCTTGATGGATGGGCTCGCTCTCCATTTCAAACTAATGGAGGGCGGCCTTCTCTCCATCAAAATCTTCGGGCACTTCGGGACCCGCGTGAGGTGCTGCATGGAGAGCTCTTCTGATGATGAAGATTCCTCCTCGAGCTAGAGTGACGAGGAGGACAACAGCATCGACGGCGAGGCCAGTGGGCGGCAGGATGACGGGTCCGACTAGGCGTCGGGCGCCGCTCTGGGCGGCACCGGTGACCCCATCATCCGTGTTGCCGGCTCATTGAACTTCTCGGGGTCGTCTCCTTGGGCGGCTGGCGTTGGGAGGCTGCGGAAGAGGAAGAGGCGGGCGGCAAGGCCGTCAAGTCGAATCTGGCACCGGCGCCTTCAGCGATCTTGACGATTCTGCCGCCTCGTCTTCAAGCTCTGCCTCCAGCCGCCATCACCGTCCAGCCCTTGACGGCCACCAAGATGTTCTCTTGGTGTCTTCGCCACCGTAGCTTCGCCTAGGCGCCTTTTGCCCTCCTTCTTTTCTTGTTCCATTTCGAGGAGAGGGACAAGAAAGGGATCTGACACCTTATCTCTTTTTAGTTTGTAAGCCTTGGGCCTTAGTAGAATTTAAAGCTTGTAATCCCATTGCTCATGTTTTTCATTTCGTATGGACTGTACCTGTACGGGATGTTTTTTAATGAAAAAGGGATGTTTGCCGGGATTTTCGTTCGCGGGAGGAACCCACGACAAGGAGTGAATCCTTGTTATCTTTAAGACAAACGTTTTCTCGCCCGGCAACAGGCCTTGCCGTTTCCCCACTTCGCTCGACCTTTCTCACGCTCTTGACGGAGGCAGGGATGAGGTGGGCTCAGGCCCCCGGTTCCTCTACTTTGCTGCCGCGGCTACGACCAAATCCAGACACAGGGGATAATCCTCGGGTGCCGAGAAGGGGGAGCACGGTAGCTCAGACATAGAACGGGGTTTCATGTATCCCAGTCCATAAAAAAATGCATGATAGAGGATAAAGGACTTATCTGGATCTGCAGCCCCCGGCGATCTTGGCTTTCCGCGGAGGGACCCTTGTTCTTGCAGCCCCCGGCAACTCTGGCTTGCCGGGGCCCGGGCGCCGGTCTGTTCCCTTCCTTCCAAAACAGCTCGGCATGAATACTTACATGCCCTGCGAACCAAAGGAGACAGAGAAGAACAGAGACGCAAGACTTTCGACCTCTAAGCTAGGGATTGGCGCCGCTAAGCCATCAACCCTAACCAAGGAAGAGACTCAACCTAGCATGCATGCAATAACAAAGCGCCAAGCCTTCATTTATTTATACTCGGGCTCTGCGCTTGGCTTTGTACAAAGGGTTACATGCCTTGCCGGCAAGGCTTGCACAAAGGGTGGCTTCCGGGAGGCCGGCAGCAGCACTATATGGGTAAAACTTGCGAAGATGCTCGATGTTCCAGGAGTTACTCACTGGGATGGCATCTTCGGTCTCCAGCAGGACTGCGCCGGGCCTGGTGACTCGTGTAACCCGATAAGGGCCTTCCCACTTCGGCGTCAACTTGTTGGAATTCTTGGTCGACTGAACGTGCCGAAGAACAAGGTCGCCTTCCTCAAAACTCCGGGCATGAACCTTGCGGCTATGGTAGTGGCGCAAGGCTTGCTGGTAGCATGCTGCTCTCACAGCCGCCCAGAGACGATCTTCCTCAAGGAGCGTCGCGTCATCTTGCCGCAATCGCTCTTGCTCAAGCTCATCATAAGCGAGCACTCGAGGTGACCCGTATATGAGTTCCGTGGGGAGAACTGCTTCTGCCCCGTAAACCAGGGTAAAGGGTGTCTGGCCTGTGGCTCAATTTGGCGTCATTCTGATCGACCAAAGAACCGCCGGCAACTCATCAATCCAGTGCCTCCCGCTTTTGCATAGTCTATCATAAGTCCTTGTCCTCAAGCCTCGCAGGACCTCAGCATTCGCTCTTTTCGCTTGGTCGTTGCTCCGTGGATGTGCCACGGTAGCAAAACAAGCCCTGCTGCCGAGATCCTCAATGTACTACATGAAGGCGTGGCTTGTGAACTGTGTGCCGTTGTCGGTGATGATCCTGTTGGGCACCCCAAAACGGCACACTAGTCCCTTGAAGAACTTGATGGCCGACTGCGCTGTCACCTTCCTTACTGCTTCCACTTCTGGCCACTTTGTGAACTTGTCGATTGCGACGTACAAGTACTCAAAGCCCCCGACGGCGCGGGGGAACGGGCCTAGTATGTCGAGCCCCCAGACCAAGAAGGGCCAGGTGAGAGGGATGGTTTGGAGGGCTTGAGCTGGTTGATGAAGCTTCTTCGAATGGAGCTGGCATGCTTCACACTTGGTTACTAGTGCCGTCACATCCTGGAGGGCGGTTGGCCAGAAGAAACCTTGCCGGAAGGCCTTGCCGGCAAGGGCCCTCGACCCTATGTGGGAGCCACATATGCCTCCATGTATCTCCGCCAACAACTTTAGTCCTTCATCCCGGGAGATGCACATCAATTTCACCCCATTCGGTCTTCTTCTGTACAATACACTGTCAACGAATTGGTACAGAGCAGACTGGCGGGCTACTCTTTCTGCTTCTTCCTGCTCCTCAGGAAGCTCTCCTTTTTTAAGGAATTGGACGGTGTGTTGTGCCCATGCCGGAGCCCGCGGCTTGACGACAAGGACCAAAGGCATCTCTTCTGCCACGGGAGCGACCACCTCCACGGCCATGACCTGAGGTCCTGCCAGAGTCGGTTGCCCCGTGGCAGGATCGGCATCCGTAGCAACATCTTCGCCGGCGGCTCCGGGGAGCTCGGTGGGGAAGTACTTGCCGGGGCCTAGCTTCCTCCGCTTGTTCCGTCTGGTCGATGGTTCAATGGACGACTGGGTTAACTGAAGCACAAAAGTACCTGGTTCCACAGGTAACTCGAGGGCAGCGCGCTTTGACAGGTAGTCGGCGATGTCGTTCTCCGCCCGAGGGATATGCTCCACTTGTATACCATCAAAGCGCTCCTCGAGTTTCCTCACCTCATCTATGTAAGCTTCCATCAACTGGCTTTGATAGTCTTTGTTGATCTTCCTGACAACAAGCTGTGAGTCGCCCCTGACGATGAGATTTTTAACTCCGAGGTCTGCCGCGATCCTGAGACCGGAAAGTAAACCCTCGTACTCGGCGGTGTTGTTGGTTGACATCTCCGGGAAGTGCATCCGACGACATACTTGAGGAGCTCTCCGGTGGGCGCGACAAGCAGCACACCAGCACCGGCGCCTTGCAGCGAGAAGGCACCATCAAAGTACATGATCCAGTTGCGACTGTTTCCTTGCCGGGGAGAGTGGTCTCATGTACCTCTTCGTCGGGCGTCGAGGTCCATTCTGCAACGAACTCCGCCAAGACTATGCTCTGAATGGTCGAGGTACTCTCGAACCTCAAACCAAAACTTGACAGCTCCAAGGCCCATTCCACAATCCTCCCTGTTGCATATGGGTTATGCAGTATCCGTTGCAACGGGAGGCGGGTGATCATCGTGATCTCGTGCGCTTGGAAGTAATGGCGCAGCTTCCTCGAAGCCATAAGGAGGCCGAAGAGCAGCTTTTGCACACCTGAGTACCTCGACCTAGCCCCCTGCAAAAGGGAGCTGACGAAGTAAACTGGGTGCTGCACCATTTTCTTCTTCTGCGCTTCTTCACCTGGTCGCGTGGGTCCCGTCGCACGGGCGCCAGTCTTGCCTGGGCCGAACCTTGCCAGGGGCTCACCCTTGCCGGGGCTGAGCCCTGCCAGGAAGGGTTCCGGCCCGCCAACCGTCGACTCTGCCGCTGCTGCTATCTCCTCATCAATCTCTCTCTGCGCCACTAGTGCGGCGCTAACCACCTGGTTCGTTGCCGCTAGATAAAGCAGCAATGGTTCTTGTGGTCTGGGTGCAACCAACACTGGGGTAGAGGAGAGGTATTTCTTCAAATCTTGCAGTGCTGCCTCGGCCTCTGGGGTCCACTCCATCGTCCCTGCTTTCTTTAAGATCTTGTAAAAAGGAAGGGCACGCTCCGCGGACTTGGAGATGAACCGGCGCATGGCAGCAACGTAGCCAGTGAGCCGATGCACATCCTTGATCCGTTTGGGTGCCTCAATCTGCTCGATAGCCTTGATCTTATCTGGGTTTGCTTCAATCCTGCGCTGGGACACAAAGAGCCCGAGAAGCTTGCCGGACGGGACGCCGAAGAGACACTTCTCAGGGTTCAATTTGAGGTTGATCTTGCGCAGGTTCCCAAATGTTTCCTCCAGATCTTGCACGAGCATTGCTTTGTCCTTGGTTTTGACCACTATGTCATCCATATAAGCTTCCATATTTCTATGTAGCTGGGGCTCAAAACCAATTTGGACTACTCTTGCAAAGGTCAAGCCAGCACTCTTCAACCCGAAAGGCATCCGTAAAAAGCAATACGTACCACATGGGGTGATGAATGTGTTGTCTTTTCCTCGTCTTCCTTTGTCATGAATATCTGGTGGTATCCGGAGTAGGCGTCCAAGAACGATAAGAGGTCACACCCAGCCATGGAGTCAACAATCTAGTCGATGCGCGGCAACGGGAAATGATCCTTTGGGCAGGCCTTATTGATGTCTGTGTAATCAATACACAGCCTCCATTTCCCATTTGCCTTGCGCACCACTACCGGATTGGCCAACCACGTTGGGTGGAGTACTCCTCTCACCAAGCCTGCCGCCTCTAGCTTTCTGATTTCCTCCGTGATGAACTCCTGCCTCTCCAGAGCTTGCTTACTGACCTTCTGCTTGACGGGACGCGCATGAAGACAGACAACAAGGTGGTGCTCAATCACCTCCCTGGGAACGCTGGGGATGTCGGAGGCTTGCCATGCAAACACATCGACATTCGCCCACAGGAAGGCGACGAGCTCGCTTTCCTATTTTCCGTCGAGGGTGGAGCTTATGTAAAACTCCCCCCATATCGTCCTCCTTGACGGCCACCTTCTTGGTCTCTGGTGGCGTGGCTCTGGACTTCTTGCTCTTGCCAGCGGAGCTCTCTGGCACGTCCTCAACGGGAGTGCAACACCCCGAAGAGATGCGCTTGCCGGAGTGGGTGCTAGGAGTCTCGCCGGTCTTCTTCTCCCCCGGGGCTCCGTCGGCAGGAGTAGGTACCTTAGCGGCAGCTGCTGCAACTGCTTCCCGATAGAGTTGGTCAGCGCAGATCAGCGCATCTTTCTTGTTGGAGGGGACGGTGATGATGCTCATCGGTCCGTGCATCTTCAGCATGTTGTAGGCGTAGTGCGAAGCCGCCATGAACTTGGCCAGTGCCGAGCGGCCGAGGATCCCGTTGTAAGGCAAGGGGATCTCGGCTACATAAAAAACAATCCTCTCCATCCTATAGTTCAGCTCGCCTCCGAATGTCACGGGCAGTGTGATCTTTCCCTTTGGCTGGCTCCTCCCCGGGTTAACCCCTTGGAACGTACCCGTCTCCTCGAGGTCTCCATCAGGGATCTGCAGCCTTTTAACCACAACGGGCGAGATCAAGTTCAGGCCGGCCCCGCCGTCAACCAATATCTTTGTCACCTTGAGGTTGCGGATTGTTGGTGAAACCAACAATGGCAAGCACCTGATTGCAGTGGTGTGGTCAGGGTGGTCCTAAGTGTCGAAGATGATGGGCGTGCTGGACCATTTCAGCGGCTTCCGTGCGTCAAACAATGGCTCCACTGCTGTGATCTCACGCGCCCACTGCTTGAGTTGGCGGTGGGATGTGTGCAGCGAGGCGCCACCATCGACGCACATGGCCTCTGTGGCTTTCTGAAACTCGTGGTCGCCGGACTCGCCGCCCTCATCATGATCATCGTCTTCCTGCTTCTTGTCGCGGTCCCGGGCGGGCCTCTCTTGCTGTCTCTCCTTGCCGTGGCGGCCTTCTTGGCCGCCACGTTTCTTGCCGGATCCTTCAGCACCATCTGGGACTTTCTCCTTGTCCCGCCGCTCATACTCGGCTTTCTGCTTCTCGGCGAGCAGCTCTACCTGCCGGCAGTTTTGGAGGTCGTGGCCCTTGGTGCGGTGGATCTTGCAGTACTGCTTGTCGGAGCCTCCTGGCTTGTCGGCAACCGCCAAGGCCCGGCAAGCGCTACACCCGGCAATCTCTTTGCCGGGGTCGCTTGCCTTGGTCTTCTTGGTGGTACCGGTGTCATCGGGTCCCTCAACGGCAAGCACGGCCTTGCCCTTGCGTTTCCTATTACGACGTCGGCCTTTCTTTGCTGGGGTGGCAGTATCGCCAGTGGAGTCCGTTTTCGCACCGGCATCTTCGCAGGGGAACTTCCTTCCTTCCTCGGCACGAGCGCACCGATCGGCCAGAACATATTGCTCGGCCACATCCTTAACCTTGTTCATTGCCAGCTCTTCATGCATCTTGAGATTGCGCATGTTCTGATGGAACGCGCTGATCACGGCGGCGGGATGAACATCAGGGATGTTGTACTGCACCCGGCTGAACCTTTGGATGTACTTGCGCAGGTTTTCTCCTTCCTTCTGGGGGATGATGTGTAAATCACTCGCCTAGCCATGAGCTTGGTGACCTCCAGTGAAGGCGCCAACAAACTCATGGCACAGATCCGCCCAAGAAGAGATGGAATCCACCAGCAAATGCATCAACCATGACATAACATTAGGCTTGAGTGCCAACGAGAAGTAGTTGGCAAGCACCTTGTCGTCGCGGGCCCCGGCAGCTTGCATCGCGATGGTGTAAATGCTGAGGAACTCCGACGGGTGAGTCTTGCCGTTGTACTTCTCGCCAACATCGGGTTTGAACGTACGGTGGGAGGGCCACTGGAACTGCCGCATCTCACGGGTGAAGGCCGGACAACCCACCTCGTAAGGTAGGCCACCGTAGCCTCCCGGCGCTGGGTGGTCCGTAGTGGGCCCTGCCCGCCTGTCCGACTGGTGGCGTGCGTCACGTCGGCGCTCGATCGTAGTTCGAGCGTCCTCGTCAGCCCGCTCCCGAAGAACTTGGCACTGATCGCGGTTGGTCCGCGGGTCGGACGACGCGATGGAGATATCATCTCGAGCGTCACCGCGATGGGCCGACGCCCGGGGCGGTCGGGATGGACGTGGGGAGTACACCGTGGCCGCGTCGCCTCCGGCATGGCCTCCGCTAGCAGGTGGCAGCCCGGCGGAGCGACGGCCGACGGGTTCCGCCGACCACAGCCTATCATTGTTGGCGATGCCGACGAGGCTCCGGACGGTGGCCCTCCATTCGTCGAGCTTCTCCGCGGCGGGAGGAAAATCGAGGAGCATCTGCGTGCGCTAGGGCTTCCGCTGGCGTGGGTGGCGGCGAAAGATGGGTGGACCGCGATGCGCCTTGACTCCTAACCACGTTAGAAGGAGCTGCGTTGCGGCTCCGCGGCCGTTCGCCACCTCCAGCAGCACCTCGGCGCGCATGCTGGCCCTCTCCTTCATGTGACGGATGAACGAGACTCGTCCCAGGGCGGCGCGCAGGGTCACCAGCAGGGTGACGCTGCCCATCACGCACAACCTGAGAGGAGCGCGCCGTGGGCGCCGGTGTTGGCATTTTGGTGATCACCGTGCCGCCTGGCGGGATGGAGGCACACCTGGAGGGCCCCGCGCCGCCTGCGGGGGCCCAACTCCGTCTCCGGAGCCCGTGACTGGTGGTTTCGCCGCCCGTATGTGAATGATGCCGCCGCCGGTCCGGACCATCGAGCGATGTGGATGTTCGCGGGCCGCGCCACGGGTCCTCTCTGCGACTGGCCCGCTGCCGGTCCGCGCTGGTACCAACCCGGTCTCGGAAGAACCGATCGCCGTGGTCGCCTTCTTCTTAGGAGCCATGGCGATGAAGAATAGTTAAGTCTACCGCTGGACTAGATTCTCACAATTCCGCGCCCCCTACCTGGCGCGCCAAAGATGTCGATGGGGAACGACACCTATGGGATCACTGGAATCCCTTCTACGGTTGCGGGGCGCGGGGATCGTGAGGAGAGCAGGACCAGCAGACAACACAAAGGAATTTTACCCAGGTTCGGGCCGCGAGGATGCGTAAAACCCTAGTCCTGCTTTGGTGGATGTATTTAGTGTTCTTGAGCTCTCGAACTAGCTCTAGGTGTTGCGAGGTTCCAAAGAGCCGAATCCTTTCCCTGGTCGCCTCGGGCCTCCTTTTATAGGGAAAGGGGTCGCCACAGTTGCAAGCAGGAGGTGGAAAGGGTACGGTGCTGCAATGTTATCCCTATTATTACCGGACAAGATGCCTCTAATGCAAGGCTTAGGTGTCCCTTCACTTTATTGGGGACGGGAGCGAGGCCCGTCCCATCCGTCGCCGCTCCTCCTTGCCTTGACACGTGCCCTGGCCAGCGAGGCATGCGGTGCCATGTAGACAGGCAGGCAGCTGAGGGGGTATGATGGTGGAGCCTCCATGAAGGATTGCATGCCGCCACGCAGGTGCCTGACCAGCTGGTTGGGTCGGCAGCCGCCACGCAGGTGCCTGACCAGCTGGTTGGGTCGGCAGCCGCCATGCAGTGGTCCAGCTGGTGCGCTTTGGCGAGGGCCTTGTCGGGTGGCCCGGCAAGGGTCTTGCGGTGGCACGCTGGCCTCCCCCGGCAAGGGTCTTGCCGGGTGGCCCGGCAAGGGTCTTGCCATGGCGCGCTGGCCTCCCCGGCAAGGGTCTTGTCGGGGGTCTTGTGGGTTTCTTCGGTGAGGATGGTTGCCTTCTTATCCTTATTTGATCTTGAGCATTCTATGTCTCCACAAAGATCTGCATGCCACCACGGAGGTGCCTCCCGAGCCCTGTCCCAATGCATTTGTGTGAGCATTGGTGGGCTCAAGGGTGGCTCGCTCGGTTGGCGCGGGCGGGCTGCCCCGGCATGGGTCTTGCCGGAGCGGCTGAGGCTGCCCTAGCAAGGGTCCTTGCCGGGAAAACCTGCTTCGCCCATTCGATCCTTGTGGCCTTGGTCCTTGTAGCTGCTTCATTGGTCTTCATTGCTTTGGCTCCTCTCCAGCTCCCCTTTCCTGCCATGTCTATGCGTGGTCGCGGCGGGAGGCTCTGACTGCCCGTGCACAAGTAAAGGGGTCAAAAGCAGAGCCCCTACTTTTGTACACCGACAGAAGCATGATCTCGTTTGCCTCTATTGCACATCCTAGAAGCAATGCACAAGCTGAGAGGGTGAACGCTGAAGTGTTGCAAGGACTCAAGACGAGAACATTTGATAAATTGCTGAAGTGCGGCAGGCGATGGATCGAGGAGCTGCCGGTGGTTCTTTGGTCCCTTAGAATGACACCAAATCGAGCTACTAGGTAGACACCCTTCTCCCTAGTCTATGGGGCAGAAGCAGTTATCCCCATAGAACTCATTTATGGGTCACCTCGAGTGCTCGCCTATGATGAAGTAGCACAGGATCAGCACCGGCGTGACAACGCCGTGCTTCTCAAGGAGAACTGTCTCTCGGCTGCTACGCGTGCTGCATGCTACCAGCAAGCCCTGCGTTGCTATCACAGCCGCAGGGTTCATGCCCGGTTTTTTGAGGAAGGCGACCTTGTCCTTAGGCGCGTTCAGTCCACCAAGGGTGCAAACAAGTTGACGCCAAAGTGGGAAGGCCCTTACCGGGTAGTACAAGTCACTAGACCTGGCGCAATCCGTCTGGAGACCGGAGATGGCATTCAATTGCAAAACTCATGGAATATTGAGCATCTCCTCAAGTTCTACCCGTAAGGCGTGGCTGTCGGGCCCTGCCTAGCAGCCACCCTTTTGTACAGGCCCTGCCTCAGTTGCATGTAACCCCTTGTACAAAGCCAGGCGCAGACCCTGAGCAATAGAGAAATAAATGAAGTGTGGGGGCCCCCCCAACAAGTTGCATGGATGCATAAGAATTTCATGAGCAACACATGTTGATGTAGATAAGATCACATCTGGCAACATTTTCATCTGCATAAATTGCAGTCTCCTACCGAGGACTTGGTCTCCAAGAGGACATGGAAAGATGAGGCTACACTGTGATCTTCGGCAAGCCAAACAGATAAGTTATTTCTCTTATCCATACGTGTTCTGTAAGTAAAGACTTGTGCATAAGAGAACCTCGCCGCTTTTTGAAACTTAGGTGCTCCCATCCCTTGACTCGAACGTTGCATCAGTGAGGATGGTTGCAGTGGCCTTTGGTGAAAAAAGATTGGCGGGGGGCTGGTCCCTCTCCATGATTTGTGCCCGGTAGGCCTGACTCCCCGGCAACAAAACTGAGGGTACACGCATGGTAGCCTCCCGGGGGAAAACTTGTTATAGGACCGAAAGTATGTCTAGAGGGGGGTTTATTAGACTACTTGACCAAATAAAAATCTATCATTTTCCCATTTTTAAGTCTTGGCAGATTTTTGCAGCTTAGCACAAGTCAAGCAATCAACCTACACATGCAAGTCTCAGAGTATAGCAGCGGAATGTAAAACATTTGCATATGAAGTTAAAGGGAGGAGTTTGGAGGGAGCAAACGCAATGTAGACATGGAGATTTTTGGCGTGGTTCCGATAGGTGGTGCTATCGTACATCCACGTTGATGGAGACTTCAACCCACGAAGGGAAATGGCTGCACGAGTCCACGAATGGTCCATGAAGAAGCAAGCTTGTCTATACCACCATGACCATCGCCCACGAAGGACTTGCCTCACTAGGGTAGATCTTCACGAAGTAGGCGATCTCCTTGCCCTTAAAAACTCCTTGGTTCAACTCCACAATCTTGTCGTATGCTCC
Organism: Aegilops longissima; assembly: GCA_021605205.1. Classification (NCBI taxonomy): domain Eukaryota; kingdom Viridiplantae; phylum Streptophyta; class Magnoliopsida; order Poales; family Poaceae; genus Aegilops; species Aegilops longissima. The sequence goes on from CM038680.1 coordinate 211,786,064, forward strand.
CAAGTAACACCTAACCAATCTAGGAGACACCACTCTCCAAAAGGTAATAGATGGTGTGTTGATGATGAACTCCTTGCTCTTGTGCTTCAAATGATAGTCACCCCAACACTCAACTCTCTCTCTCACAGATTTGGATTTGGTGGAAAGATGATTTGAGTGGAAAGCAACTTGGGGAAGGCTAGAGATCAAGATTCCTGTGGTTGGAATGGAATATCTTGGTCTCAACACATGAGTAGGTGGTTCTCTCTCATAGAATGCATGCTGAAAGTGTAGGCACATTCTGATGACTCTCTCCACGAATTAAGAGTGGGTGGAGGGGTATATAGAGCCTCCACACAAAATCTAACCGTTACAAACAATTTACAAAAATCAGTGGGACTGAATCATGAAACTCGGTTAGACCGATTTAGTTCAAAATGTGAACGTTAGGCTTTTCGGTGGGACTGGCATGTCAACTCGGTGGGACCGATTTCATTAGGGTTAGGGCATAACGTAATCTCGGTGAGACCGATCACATGAGCTCGGTGAGACCGACTTCTGTAATAGGCAAACAAAGAGTTGGTCAGGTGTCGGTGTGGAACGACACCTATTGGATCATAAGAATCCCTACTACGGTTGCCGGGGCGCAAGGTTGCGGGAAGAGCAGGATTAGTAATCAGCACAAGGATCGTTTACCCAGGTTCAGGCCGCGAGGATGCGTAAAACCCTAGTCCTGCTGTGGTGGAAGTATTTCAGAGAGTTCTTGAGCTCTCGAACTAGCTATGGTGGGTGCGTGGTTCCAAAGAGCCGAATCCTTCTCCTGTACGCCCTGGGCGTCCTTTTATAGTCGAAAGGGGCTGCCACAGTGGCATACAGGAGGTGGAAAGGCGTACAGTGCTGCGAGCTTATCGCTCGTATTACAGGATAAGACGCCTTTAATGCGCCGCTGAGGTGTCCCCTAGCTTTATCGGGGACGGGAGCGAGGCCCGTCCCGTCCGTCGCCGCTCCTCCTCGCTTCGACACACACCCTGGCCAGCGGTGCATGCGGTGCCATGTAGGCAGGCACGCAGCTGAGCTGGCGCGGTGGTAGGGTCTTTCACGAAGATCTCCATGCCGCCATGCAGGCGTCTGCTGAGTTGGACTGGAAGCTGCATGTTGCCACGCAGGTGCCTGCCCAGCTGATTGGGCTGGCAGCTACACGCGAACGGCGATGGAGACTTGGCTGGTGCGGGCCTGGCAGTGGCCCTGCTGGCGCCCTCAGTGAGGGCTTTGCCGAGTGGCCCGACAAGGGTCTTGCCGTGGCGTGCTGTCGTCCCCGGCAAGGATCTTGCCGGGGGTCTTGTGGCCCTCCTTGGCAAGGATCTTGCCGAGGACCATTGTCTTCCAATCCTCATCTGATCTTGATGTTCCTTGTCTTCACAAAGATCTGCTTGCCACCATGGAGGTGCCTCCCGAGCCCTAGTTCCAACGTGGTTGGTTGAGTTGGAACCCGTGGGCTCGAGGGTGGCTCACTCTGCTGGTGTGGGCCAGCTGCCCCGGCAAGGGTCTTGCCGGGGCCGCTGAGGCTGCCCCCGGCAAGGATTTTGCCTAGGGAACATGCTTTGCCTCTCTGCTTCTTTGTGTTCTTGGCCTTGGCGTTGTCTTGATTGTCTTGGGCTTCGGTTTCACCTCAGTTCACCTCCCCTATTCTGCTTGGTGCAACAGTGGGCGCGGCTCCGACTGTCCGTGCACAGGTAAGGGGTACAAAGATGCGCCCCTTCTTTTGTACACCGATAGGAGCCCCCGGGCCTGGGCCACACATAACTGCAACATGTTGTTGGACCAGGCCCAAAACGGGCAGGCGGGGCTGTTTTTACCGCGATAAAACTTTTCGCGTGCTGCGCTTCCCACGACCCACGTTGAATGCGCTATGTGGAGGGGTGCGCGTGACGTGGGCGACATGCGTGGGGCGGTTTTTGCAGGAATGCGTCACATCGTGGTAAAGATGTCAGGATCCTGATTCCAAGTCACATCGATCTAGCCGGTAACACCTCATATCACTTTGCGGCCTCACGCACGGTATTCCCACGGGTGTCGCCTTACCATGGCCCGGGACCGTTTGCGCCTTTTGGCTGACGTATATGATAGTGTCGCTAGCATCCATATGACAGAGAACCCGGGCCGGCATGGCTATTCGTGAATCCAAAGCGGCACTAACCCATGTGGACAGGCATACATGAATCAACTTCGAGCATGTCGGTCAGCAGCGTGTGAATCGGGCTGTAGCAATGGGCTAACAGGACTCGGGAACCCGGCTGTAGCAGGCTAGGCAGGACTCGGATGTCACCGCGTGACATTTCCCGAAGGGACAGATACAGAACGAAGTGAAACACATGCCGGCCAGTCAAGTGTTCGGAGCAGTAGTCTTTGGGGTGGCAGGACTCCGGTGAACCGGGCTGTAGCGGACTACTATGGCTCATGGAAGCACAAGACTACATTTCCCCATAAGAGAGGCTACCAAGGATAAATAAATAGATTGTCGGATCCCACACATAGCAAGCATTTCAATCATACACACAATATGCTCGATATGTGTAAATACAACATGGCATCACAACATAACTCTACGACTCAAGTATTTATTCATTAGGCTCCGAGGAGCGAGATATTACAAACATGGGTCTCATGACCCAACATACAAAGCATACAAGTCAAGGCACAAGCGGAAGCTTAACATGTCTGAGTACAGACATCTACAAATGAAAAAGTCTTAGAAGCCTGACTATCTACCAGATCCTGCCGAGGGCACAAGATCGTAGCTGAGGTATCAAGATAAACGTCGGAGTCCACACAGAACTACTAGCGAGACCGAAGTCTCTCTGCAAAACATAAAATAGGCAAACGTGAGTACAAATGTACCGAGCAAGACTTACATCAGAACTAGCTACATATGCATCGGTATCAACAAAAGGGTGGTGGAGTCTAACTGCAGCAAGCCAGCTTTGACTCGGTGGCTATCCTGAACTACGACTGCAAGTAACTCTTTTGAGGTGGCGCACACGAGTCCACATATTCACCATATCAATACACCACTATGGATCCACTCCCGCCTCCCCACGAGAATGCCATCCATAGCACTCCACGCTTATCTTGCGTATTTTAGAGTATCCACTTTCACTTGTCTATGAACCGCACAGCAACCCGAAGTCCTTTATCATGACACGGCTATTAGAATAGATGATGTTAACCCTGCAGGGGTGTACTTCTTCACACACGCCTCGCCACTTACCACCATGTACACGCGTGTATCTCGGCAACCTTCAAGCGGAAGCTCTGGCGAGGGAGTCGGCCACGACCGACTAACCACACAAGTCTCTAGTCCAGGTTTATCGCCTATTCGGGTTCCATCCGCAGGATATCCGCCGGGTGTCGCCACGGCCCCAAACGATGAGAGCAGGGTTCCCGAGGCACCAAAGCAGGCGTCGGACACCGTGCCTCGGTGTATCTACCGCAACATAGCCCACCCGTAGGGTCAGCGCTACGCACGGCCCCCAACACATATCCTACAAACACCAGAAACTAGTTGCAACTCCTGGACAGAGATCGAGTTGATTAATAAGTTGAGAGGGGCACTTAAGCATTCCAATGCGTGGTAGTAGCTGTTCATGGATCACAAACACAGAACTCAGTTCCTGAGGACGGCTTCAATGAGACAACCCACCATGTACTCCTACATGGCCTCACACCGCTACCTTTACCAAATCGTGTTCACACACTTAGCTCACACACAGAGGACATGTTCACACACCTCCGATTCATCCCGATGAATCGGACCTGACTCAACTCTAAGCAAAGCAGGGCATGACAAACAAGCATGAATGAGTAGGCACAACAAGGCTCAAACAACTCCTACTCATGCTAGTGGGTTTCATCTATTTCTTCGTGGAATGACAGGTCATGCAGAGGATAAAGGGGTTCAGCTACCGCAGCAAGTAACAGATGAGTCGTTGTTGTCCTAATGCAGTAAAAAAGAGCAGAAGCGAGAGAGTGGGATTGTATCGGAATGAACAAGGGGGTTTTGCTTGCCTGGCACTTCTGAAGATATTATAGCTCTTCATCGGTGTCATCGAACTCATCGTCGGAACCACGTCTATCGAGAGGGGACAAATACCGGCAACACAGAAGGAAACACAATCAATGCAATGCACAATATGATGCATGAACATGACCTGGAAATATGCTGTGATTTGAGCTAATGCAACATAAAGTCATTTTGATTGAAGTGGAATTCAAAACTAGATCAAATTCCAACTCCAAAACTATTATCAAATTTGTCCTAATCATGTTTCATCCTAAACAGTGAGGTTAACTTTCTCAAACATGCATCAAAATTATACAAATGGATAGGTTGCATTTTTCTGATAATTTTTCATATATAATTTATTTCATTCTGAGCTATATATTAATTTCTATGATTTTTGAAGTTATACTATTTTACGGAATTTCCGGATAAACTTAAATCCGTAAAATGCTTTTATCAGTCACAAGATGACATAGGTGTGACGTCAGCAGGTCAACTGGTCGGCCAGGTCAAATCTAACGATGGGGTCCGCGTGTCAGTGTCACAGCTAATTAACGGAATTAATTAGTGCTAAGTTAAATGCTAACCTAAGTTAATTAGGGCGTGGGCCCACATGTCAGTGACTTGGCTGGTTAACTAAAAGTTAATTAGCACTAAACTAAATTAGCAGGGCTCTGGGCCCACTTGTCCGGGCCCAGGGGAGGTCAACTGGGTCAACCCGGGTCAAACTCGCCGGAGTTGACCCGGGGCTCGTCGCCAGCAAGGCCAAGGACGGCGGAGAGGTGCGGGTTTCCTCCTCCGGCGACCAAATGGCCGGCGGAGGGCGTCTACGTGATGCGGGCGCTCGTTTGCGTCTAGTAGTGGCAGCGGATGGGCCTAAGATGGCCGGAGTCGTCACCGGTGTCGACCTTGGCGGTCGCCGGAGCTCGGTCGAGCTCGGGGTCGACGCTACGGTGGCCGGGGAGGCTCGTGCGAGGCACCTATGTGCTCTACGCAGAGCGGGGAGGGAGCTGAGCACGACGGCCGGGCCGCTAGGTGGTCGGAGGCGACGACTACGAGCTCGGCAGCGGCGGTCGGCGTTCGGGCACAGGTGGTGCGGCGGCTACTGCGTGCAACAGAAAGAACGGAGAGGGGAAGGAGGAGCAGAAGCTCACGGCGGTTGCAGCAGGCATCAAAGCGGGCTCGGGGAAGCTCGGGAGGCGGCGAATCGACGGCGACAATCTCCGGTGGCCGACGAGGGAAACGATAGCGGTGGCGGCGTTGCAGCACGTCCGGGACCTCATGGCTCGGTGGAGAGGAAGAGGGGGTCGAGGTGGAGCCTGGGCGCGAACGATGAGGCGAGGCGAGGGCTGGCCACGGGCGGTGCTCGCCGGGCGGCGACGGACGCTGCTCGGTCCGGGCGAGAGAGGGAGCAGAGGAGAGAGGGCCGTGGGGAGAGTGAGCGAAGCGGTCAGCGGATCGGACGGCACGCTGGAGTCGCCCACGCGTCCTGTGGGGCTCGTCGGCAAGCAGGGAGGTGGCAGCGTGCATGCCGGGCACAGTGCTGCGCCCTCCTGGTGCGGTGGAGAAGACGACAGGAGGCGCCAGGTTGGCTGGTCCAGCGAGCTGGGCCGGCTACAGGTAGGTGGGCCAGGTAGTCCTTCTCTCTCTCTATCTCTCTCTTCTAGTTTAGTTTCTGTTTTCTATTTTTCTGCAATTGTTTTGATTTAAATAAAATGCTAAGGCATTAACAAAAACCCTGAAAATAATTGTGGGCTCTGTTTGGAATATTTCCAACAGCCCCCACTTAAGTTCAGAATTATTTGGACATTTAAAATATTATATAGCATTTAAATGCCCAAATGCAAATAGAGTATGATTTAATTCAGAGCCCAAATATGTCATCGAAAAATGTGCAACACCTCTGGTTATTGTTTCCAGCATTATCCAGAAATGATGAACATTTTTGTAAGCCATTTGGACTTACTGAAAATATTTTAGGTGAACCTAGTGAATTCCTTTAATGCTAGGGTTTAGGCAATCCCCATTTCAACTTTCTGTAAAAAGTAAACATGATGCATCACCGAAGGCTAGCACTAGTGCATTGTTAGAAGCTACGGATGTGAGAAAAGAGGCGGCTCGCGCCTTCCCCGTAAAAAGAGGGAGGCGTCGAGGCGCGTCTCATTTATTGAATGGGGCCGGGTCGCGGTCTTCAAGGCGTCCACACCCCACGATCACGGGGTGGGGAGAGGTCACTTCACCCGTCCCCTCGGTTCTTCACGTTCGCCACGTGTCCTCCATGCGCTTGGCATGGCAAGCGGTGGAGACGGGAAACCAGGCCATCGCTGGTTGGGGCAGCGGGTCGGTCCCGATTCCCTGCGCCTCTGGTGGCTGGATTCGCTGAGCGGGGCGTGTCACGCCCAATATGCGACCCTATCCAAAAGGAACTCGACGGTCCCACCAAGGATAGACCCGCATATTGAAACGCTTTTGCAAGGTGGATATCATTACATCAACATTGCATAATAGTGGGGATACATACATAAGGCACAAATGCCACATAGAATACATCAACATCATACACAAGATCAACATCCGACTATGGATGAAACATAAACAGAAGCTCAAACAACATCCACCCTGCTAGCCCAGGCTGCCGACCTGGAACCTATCCCCTGATCGAAGAAGCAGAAGAAGAACTCAAGACAAGCAAGCATCGCCTCGTCATGATCATCGCAAAACCTGTACTGCAATCGGTGGTGTAGTAATCAGTGAGCCACGAGGACTCAGCAATCCCATTACCATGGGTATCAAGACTAGCAAAGCTTAATGGGAAAGGAAGGGATAAAGTGGTGAGGTTGGAGCAGCGACTAAGCATATATGGTGGCTAACATACGCAAATGAGAGCGAGAAGAGAAACAAAGGAACGGTCGTCAACTAGAAATGATCAAGAAGTGATCCTGAACTCCTGCCTACGTCAGACATAACCCAGAAACCGTGTTCTCCTCTCGATCAACCCAGAAAAGAGACACTCACGGTTACGCACACGGTTGGTGTATTTTAGAAGAGTTTGCTTCAAGTTTACTACAACCGGATATTAACAAATTCCATCTGCCACATAACCATGGCACGGCTCTCGAAAGTTTATACCCTGCAGGGTGTCCCAACTTAGCCCATGATAAGCTCTCGCGATCAATGAAGGATATTCCTTCTCCCCGGGAAGACCCGATCAGTCTCCGAATCCCGGCTACAAGACATTTCGACATCAATAAAACAAGACCAGCAAGACCGCCCGATGCCGACAATCCCGATAGGAGCTGCACATATCTCGTTCTCGTGGCAACACCGGATGAGACAAGCTACGAGTAAAACCAATCCTCAAGTTGCCCAAGGTGGCCCATGAAGCGGCTCGGTTCGAACCAGCACTTAGAGAAGCACCGGCCGGGGGCTAAATAAAGATGACCCTCGAGAGAGCGACTCCCTAAGGGAAAAGTAGGTGGTGGTGAGGCAAATGGTAAAACCAATGTTGGGCCTTGCTTTGGAAAAGTCTTATTCAAAGCGAACTGTCAAGGGGTCCCATAAATCACCCGACCGCGTTAGGGACGCAAAATCCGGGAACATAATACCGATATGATGGAAACTAGGGCGGCAAGAGTGGAACAAAACACCAGGCATAAGGCCGAGCCTTCCACCCTTTACCAAGTATATAGATGCATTAATTAAATAAGATATATTGTGATATCCCAACAAGTAAACATGTTCCAACAAGGAACAACATCTCCATGTTCCAACAAGGAACAAACTTCATCTTCACCTGCAACTAACAACGCTATAAGAGGGGCTGAGCAAAGCGGTAACATAGCCAAACAACGGTTTGCTAGGAAGGGTGACAAAGGTTAGAGGTTCATGGCAATTTGGGAGGCTTGAGCAGCAAGTGATAGGTAGCGCAGCATAGCGAAAGAACGAAGCAACTAGCATAGCAATGATAGTAGTGAGATCCAGGGTAGCGGTCATCTTGCCTGAAATCCCGCTAGGAAGAAGAACGAGTCCATGAAGAAGACGAACGGAAGAAGCCGAACCAAGCGTAGACGAACGAATCCTCACGATCGCAACGAAACAGGAACTAACAAGAAGAAGCACACAACATAGTAAACACACCACACATGAACAAGACATGATGCACAACAAGCATGATGCATGACAAATCTAGATGAGGCTACTCATGGCAAGAGATGATGCAAACAAGAACAACACATCAAAGCAAGTTTAAATGAGGCCGAACAACATATAACAATTCCGTAAGTCCTCATATGCAGATTTCGAAATTGGTCCAGATCTGAATAAACCTTATGTTCAAGTTGTTAAACAGCAAGTTAAGATGCACCACGATGATCTACACGAAATTCTAGTCAAGTTACATATAAAGTTCATTAGATTCGGAGCTACGGCCTAGAAGATATGAGCAAAACAAGTTAAACATGGCATTGATGCAAAATGCATACAAACATCAAGCAAACACCTCAAGACAAGGATGCAACATGATAATATGAAGCTACATGCAAAAACAAGCAAGTTTCATATAGAGCACACTCAAAACGGAGCAACGGTTCAACACATACACCCTATACAAGTCATGACAACAATCAGTCCAAAACAACAACTAGGCATATTGCAAGCATCAAAACAACATGCTACAGGACCTCAACAAGAAAACAAAAGGCATGGGCATGATGTACAGGTAAAGCATGACAAAACATGAACACTGAGATATCTCCATAAATCACTAGAACATGCTCAAAAACACATGGCAAGATTGCAAATAATAACAGTTTCAGACTTTAGCAGAAATAACATCAGGTTACAATGTTTAGAGCTATCAAACGACATGTTACAGAAACTTAATATGGCAAACAAAGGCATGGCATGAATCTACTCAAAGCATATAACAAAAGTCCCTTACTGACCATAAGCCAAAAAGGATCAGAAAATATGATGGCACCCATCTAAACATGGCAAGTTATATTACAGATTCATACATGGCAGGAACAACAATAAGTAGGCATGTTGGTGAGCTTGAACCACTCACCACAGAGCAATACATGGCTTGGCAAGGCAACTAACAGTAATAAGACATGGCATAGAAGCTATACATGTCAAGAACAACATCATAGCATACAAGGATCAACTACAACAACCTTGGCAAAATTGAATAACATGTAAACAATCTGCCAGGAAACATTTTATAACAAGCGCATGGATGGATAGAGAAAGACATGTTTAACAAAACATCCTTACTGAAGTATCTCAAAATAAGCATGGATCTCTCGGTAGCATCAAGTTTACATGGCATAAAAATATCAGCAAAACAGGGGCTGAAATCAGCAACATCATGAAGCCTAGTTTGCATGCTTGTGCTAGTCACCACATTGATCACAAAAATACATGTCATACACCCCTGGAAAGATGGCATGACATATTACAAAACACATGTAGGCATCAACCTCATAGGGTGCACACATCAATCATGGCAAAAATGACAAAAGTGCATGTCCTGTTAAGAAACAGAAACTAACATCACATAGCACTCTTCTAACAGCATTTCGGGCATCAAGATGAGCTCAAATGAAAATGACGCAATGAGATGAAATGATGTACTCGTCACGTCGAACAATTTGACATATTATACGCACAAAACGGAGCAGTGAGCATGGAGTTATGACATGACGAAAATGCAACAAAATATCAAAACGCCGGACAGTGCAGATTTGGGGGAAGAAAGTCAACCGCACGGAACCGAGGCTCGCTGGAGCGGGCTCGCCGGAGATGGCGGGAAGGAGGCGAGGCTCACGGAGAGGGTCGGGAGGGGCGGATCTCGTCCGCCCGACCGATCCGCCGCAGGGACGAGGGCGCGCCGAGGAACCCACCTGGCGCCGGGCGGAGGCGAAGCCCGCGCTGGGCGGCGGAGCTATGGCTCGCGGGCGCGGGCGGCAGGGGAGGCGCCACGGGCGGCAAGGCGGCGGCGGGCTCGCCGGGAGCTTCGCTGCCGCGGCGAGGGGCACCGGGCGGACGGGCGCTGGCCGGGCGCCGGAGGCGGGCGGCGGCGGGCTGGGAGCGGGCGCGGGCGCTGGAGCGGGCGGCGTGCTGGGAAGCCGGCGTGGGCTCGCGGCTGCTGGGCGGCGGGACGGGCGGCGCAGGGGCAGGTGTCGCGCGCTGGTTGGCCGAGGCGGCGGCGGACATCGTCCGGTCCACATCGGACATGTCCGGCGCGGCGCGAAGGGAAAATTAGGGTTTGGGGTGCGGGAATGATCCGCGAATTTCGGAGGGGAGGTGTTTATATAGGCATAGGGAGCTAGGAGACTCCAAATGAGGTGCGGTTTTCGGCCACGTGATCGTGATCGAACGACCGAGAGCATGGAGGGGAGTTTGGTGGGTTTTGGGCCACTTTGAAAGGGGTGTTGGGCTGCAAACAAAAGAGGCTTTTGCGGTTACCCGGTTAACCGTTGGAGTATCAAACGACCTCCAAATGGCACGAAGTTGACAGCGGTTCACCGGTGCTATACCAAGGCCGCTTGACAAACCTCGTCCATTCCGAGACCGCTTAACACCCGCATACACTAAAAGAGGTAAAAGGGGCGCGGAGACATAGGAGTGCCGGATTGCAAAACGGACAACGGGAAAATGCTCGGATGCATGAGACGTAACACGTATGTAAATGCGATGCACATGATGACATGATAAAAATGCAGATGATGACATGGCAAAGTGCAACACGCAAGCACATGACATGGCAAAGACGGCGAATAACTGGCAGACACCCGGCGCATCGAATCCGGGGCGTTACAACACTCCTCCACTAACAAGAGATCTCGTCCCGAGATCTTAGGACCGAGACGGAAGGGAAAAAGGGATGAGGTGAAACAAGAACTCAAGAGAAGAAGCAAAGAATCGAGAGCACTCGAGAAAAAGAGAGGAACGCTGAGAATGACGAGAATCGAAGGCTCACGGAATCAGATAGGCTATGAAAGCACTCGTTCTAACCGGAGTGGAAAGAATGAGAAAAGAAACGAATAAGACTGAAACGATTTAGGTAGCACTCCGGCTGAAACATGGAATGAAAAGAACATGAACTTGAGAGGATGGAATGATAGTTGACGAGAGGAACAACACAATGCCTCCGGAAGAATTGAAAGAACTGAATGAAAAGAACTTAGAAGGAAGGGTTGAACAAAGTTGTTGAGAGAATCAACAACGAAAAGAATAAGCTTGTTGTGGTCTTATGGAGAACATCTCAGAAATTATGAGGTGATAACCGGCCACAAACGGAAATGATTGGATAGCTGAGACTAACGAAGAAATGCAAAACTCCACTTCAAAAGAAATACGGAGAATTAATTGCACTTCGAGACGCGAGAAGAAAAGATATTTGAATTCCACCAAAATATTGATGAAACTCTTGAAGAAATAATTAAATCATGAAGAACCACCATGAAGAACTCCGGTGACAAAAGGATGATGAGATAAAAAGGAAGGAATAAAGAATAAGACTAAAGCCTTGCAATGATTTAGACGGAGGTTTCGATGAAAAGGCCGAGAAAATAATTGAACTCCGGAAAAGAAAAGATGGAAAGCACTTGGAAATAGAATTTATTCCTCAAGAACAAACTCCGAAGGAAGGGATTACTCACTTGGATGAAATAAGAATAAGATTTATTGTATGCTTATCCTTCATCAAATTAAATTGATGACAAGCAATGGATTTGGCATGCAACTTATTCTTCTAGAAAAAGAGTTGAGAAGTGACATAACGCAAACTTGAGAAGGTCTTCATGAACCACCGGTAGGACTGGAAAGAACGAAAGGATTAATATGATCATCAAAGAAAAGAATCTTGAACGAACACCGTAAGAATTTGGAAATGACTGATGAAAAAGAAATAATCACCGGGAAGAATTAGACGATCAAATATGCCTGAGGGGATTTAGATACAAGATAATGAAGAGATCATGAACTGATTAGAGGATATTTGAACGATGCGCCGGAATAATTGGATAATGGTAACTGAAATGTGAGGACGAAGAATTCTTCTGGAACGATGGCCTCCGGTGAAAAGAAATAGAAAACAACTCCTGAAATACTCCGGATGGGTGAGAAGAATTGCACAACTGGAAACAACTAGATATGATTACATCGAGCTAGCACCGCGAATCTTCGGGAGAACGGACAAGATTTAAGAGAAACTCTACTTCGGTCTTCAAATGATGACGAGGAACACCACCAAAAATTACTGAGATACTCCGGAAGAATGAAAAGCGAAGAGGTTGAGCCAACAATGAAATGGTTTGAAATCGATCTTGAAAAAAAACATCTGACTGATGAAATTCATAATTACGTCAAACTCCGAAAAGAATTAGAGAATAGCTCCGGAATAATTAGAAGAGTCAGGTAAGATCCTGGGAAAAGACCTGTGGGTTAGGGCCCACTAAAAGAAAACACTGTTGGAAAGGGATGTTGAAGAAGTAGATGATGCACTGGAATAATTGAGATAGATGGATGAGGTGACAACCTCGAATTAATTGGAACACAGACGAATTTCTTGAGCTGTCTTCAGCACTCCGGAAGGATAAACTGGCGAGAGACGAACGAGCAGGGCAAAATACTTCGAGGAAAAGAATATGATCAACCTCAAAACTTGAATTGAGTCCACCGGAGAAAAAAAAGATGAAGAATGACGAACGAGACGAGAATTCGCCGGTTGAAATAATTGAGGGAAGACTGAAGAGGCTCCACACGAATGGAATTGATGGTCGGAAGAAACTCGAACTCCGGAATAATAGGGTGGAGGGCGGAAAACAAAGACAACTTGGAAGGGAACCGATTTAATATCTTGAAGAGGAAACACCGTTGAAATCATTGAGGAAAGAAAGCAAAGACTTCGCACGAGTAGAATGGATACTCGATTACGGACTCCGGTTCCGAGAAGAAGAAGGGTGGGCGGCCGGGAAAAACAAGGACAACTTCAGACAGGGAAACAACGTTGATTGAAAAGAGCTGAGGATAGATCTCTCAAAAGACAAAGAGGTTTGAGTCGACTTGACGAGAGATTCACCGGATAAAAGAGGAAGGACAACGAACGAAAACTAACCACGTGATCCTAAAGAAAAATTTGAAGGGGAAGAGGAGTAATTCAAAACTCCTACGTCAAGATTCCTCACCAGAGCGATTTAAGGGCTGAGGAGTAAAAGAATTCCTACTCTCCGATATAACTAGACTCAAAATAGTTTTATTCTAGACTCGATCGCGCCAAACTACACGATCAATCAAGGGGGCTCTTAGGGTCGGTCGAGGCTCGATATTAACTTGTCACGCCTAATATGCGACCCTATCCAAAGGAACTCGACGGTCCCACCAAGGATAGACCCGATATTGAAACGCTTTTGCAAGGTGGATATCATTACATCAACATTACATAATAGTGGGGATACATACATAAGGCACAAATGCCACATAGAATACATCAACATCATACACAAGATCAACATCCGACTACGGATGAAACATAAACAGAAGCTCAAACGACATCCACCCTGCTAGCCCAGGCTGCCGACCTGGAACTTATCCCCTGATATCGAAGAAGCAGAAGAAGAACTCAAGACAAGCAAGCATCGCTCTCGCGTCATGATCATCGCAAAACCTTTACCTGCAACTAGTGGTGTAGTAATCATTGAGCCACGAGGACTCAACAATCCCATTACCATGGGTATCAAGACTAGCAAAGCTTAATGGGAAAGGAAGGGATAAAGTGGTGAGGTTGCAGCAGCGACTAAGCATATATGGTGGCTAACATACGCAAATGAGAGCGAGAAGAGAAACAAAGGAACGGTCGTCAACTAGAAATGATCAAGAAGTGATCCTGAACTCCTACTTACGCCGACATAACCCGAAACCGTGTTCTCCTCTCGATCAACCCATAAAAGAGACACTCACGGTTACGCACACGGTTGGTGTATTTTAGAAGAGTTTGCTTCAAGTTTACTACAACCGGATATTAAAAAATTCCCATCTGCCACATAACCGTGGGCACGGCTCTCGAAAGTTTATACCGCAGGGTGTCCCAACTTAGCCCATGATAAGCTCTCGCGATCAACGAAGGATATTCTTCTCCCGGAAGACCCGATCAGCCTCGAATCCGGCCACAAGACATTTCGACAAGAATAAAACAAGACCAGCAAGACCGCCTGACGCTACCGACAATCCCGATAGGAGCTGCACATATCTCGCTCTCGTGGCAACACCGGATGAGACAGCTATGAGTAAAACCAATCCTCAAGTTGCCCCAAGGTGGCCCCAGAGGGTTTCGGTTCGAACCAGCACTTAGAGAAGCACCGCCCGGGGGCTAATAAAGATGACCTCGAGAGAGCGACTCCCAAGGAAAAGTAGGTGGTGGTGAGGCAAATGGTAAAACCAATGTTGGGCCTTGCTGGAAAAGTCTTATTCAAAGCGAACCGTCAAGGGGTCCCATAAATCACCCGACCGCGTTAGGGACGCAAAATCCGGGAACATAATACCGATATGACGGAAACTAGGCGGCAAGAGTGGAACAAAACACAGGCATAAGGCCGAGCCTTCCACCCTTTACCAAGTATATAGATGCATTAATTAAATAAGATATATTGTGGTATCCCAACAAGTAAACATGTTCCAACAAGGAACAACATCTCCATGTTCCAACAAGGAACAAACTTCATCTTCACCTGCAACTAACAACGCTATAAGAGGGGATGAGCAAAGCGGTAACATAGCCAAACAACGGTTTGCTAGGAAGGGTGACAAAGGTTAGAGGTTCATGGCAATTTGGGAGGCTTGAGCAGCAAGTGATAGGTAGCGCAGCATAGCGAAAGAACGAAGCAACTAGCATAGCAATGATAGTAGTGAGATCCAGGGTAGCGGTCATCTTGCCTGAAATCCCGCTCGGAAGAAGAACGAGTCCATGAAGAAGACGAACGGAAGAAGCCGAACCACGTGTAGACGAACGAATCCTCACGATCGCAACGAAACAGGAACTAACAAGAAGAAGCACACACCATAGTAAACACACCACACATGAACAAGACATGATGCACAACCAAGCATGATGCATGACAAATCTAGATGAGGCTACTCATGGCAAGAGATGATGCAAACAAGAACAACACATCAAAGCAAGTTTAAATAAGGCCGGGAACAACATATAACAATTCCGGTAAGTCCTCATATGCAGATTTCGAAATTGGTCCAGATCTGAATAAACCTTATGTTCAAGTTGTTAAACAGCAAGTTAAGATGCACCACGATGATCTACATGAAATTCTAGTCAAGTTACATATAAAGTTCATTAGATTCGGAGCTACGGCCTAGAAGATATGAGCAAAACAAGTTAAACATGGCATTGATGCAAAATGCATACAAACATCAAGCAAACACCTCAAGACAAGGATGCAACATGATAATATGAAGCTACATGCAAAAACAAGCAAGTTTCATATAGAGCACACTCAAAACGGAGCAACGGTTCAACACATACACCCTATACAAGTCATGACAACAATCTGTCCAAAACAGCAACTAGGCATATTGCAAGCATCAAAACAACATGCTAAAGGACCTCAACAAGAAAACAAAAGGCATGGGCATGATGTACAGGTAAAGCATGACAAAACATGAACACTGAGCTATCTCCAGAAATCACTAGAACATGCTCAAAAACACATGGCAAGATTGCAAATAATAACAGTTTCAGACTTTAGCAGAAATAACATCAGGTCACAATGTTTAGAGCTATCAAACAACATGTTACAGGAGCTTAATATGGCAAACAAAGGCATGGCATGATTCTACTCAAAGCATATAACAAAAGTCCCTTACTGACCATAAGCCAAAAAGGATCAGAAAATATGATGGCACCCATGTAAACATGGCAAGTTATATTACAGATTCATACATGGCAGGAACAACAATAAGTAGGCATGTTGGTGAGCTTGAACCACTCACCACAGAGCAAAACATGGCTTGGCAAGGCAACTAATAGTAAGAAGACATGGCATAGAAGCTATACATGGCAAGAACAACATCATAGCATACAAGGATCAACTACAACAACCTTGGCAAAATTGAATAACATGTAAACAATCTGCCAGGAAACATTTTATAGCAAAAGTAGAGCTCGATTGACTCAAGCTATGGCACTCCATAATTGCAAACAAGGGCATGGATGGATAGAGCAAGACATGTTTAACAAAACATCCTTACTGAAGTATCTCAAAATAAGCATGGATCTCTCGGTAGTTTGCATGCTTGATCTAGTCACCACATTGATCACAAAAATACATGGCATACATCCCTGGAAAGATGGCATGGCATATTACAAAACACATGTAGGCATCAACCTCATAGGGTGCACACATCAATCATGGCAAAAATGACAAAAGTGCATGTCCTGTTAAGAAACAGAAACTAACATCACATAGCACTCTTCTAACAGCATTTCGGGCATCAAGATGAGCTCAAATGAAAATGACGCAATGAGATGAAATGATGTACTCGTCGAGACGAACAATTTGACATATTATACGCACAAAACGGAGCAGTGAGCATGGAGTTATGACATGACGAAAATGCAACAAAATATCAAAACGCCGACTTAGGCAGATTTGGGGGGGGGGGAAGAAAGTCAACCGCACGGAATCGAGGCTCGCGGAGCGGGGCTCGCGGAGATGGGGGAAGGAGGCGAGGCTCGCCGGAGAGGGTCGGGAGGGGCGGATCCGGTCCGCCGGCAGGGACGAGGGCGCCGGAGGAACCCACCGGGCCGGGCGGAGGCGAAGCCCGGCTGGGGCGGCGGAGCTATGGTTCGGCGCTGGGCGGCGCTGGGAGGCGCCATGGGCGGCGGCGGCGGGCGGCCCGGGCGGGGCTCGCTGGGCGGCGAGGGGCACGGGCGGATGGGCGGCCACGGCGGCCGGAGGCGGGCGGCGGCGGGCTGAGCGGGCGCAGGGCGCGGGCCGGCGCTGGGCGCGGGCGGGCTGCTGCGGGCGGGCTGCCGGGCCGGCGCGACGCGCGCGGGCGGACGGGCGCAGGGGAGGTGTCGCGCTGGTTGGCCGAGGGGCGGCGGACTTTGTCCGTCCAGATCGATATGTCCGCGCGCGCCGGGCAAGGGAAAATTAGGGTTTGGGGTGCGGGAATGATGCGCGAATTTCGGAGGGGAGGTGTTTATATAGGCATAGGGAGCTAGGAGACTCCAAATGAGGTGCGGTTTTCGGCCACGCGATCGTGATCGAACGACCGAGAGCATGGAGGGGAGTTTGGTGGGTTTTGGGCCACTTTAAAGGGTGTTGGGCTGCAAACAAAGAGGCTTTTGCGGTTACCCTGCTAACCGTTGAGTATCAAACGACCTCCAAATGGCACGAAAGTTGACAGCGGTTCATCGGTGCTATACCAAGGCCGCTTGACAAACCTCGTCCATTCCGAGACCGCTTAACACCCGCACACCTAAAAGAGGTAAAAGGGGCGCCGGGAGACATAGGAGTGCCGGATTGCAAAACGGACAACGGGGAAAATGCTCGGATGCATGAGACGAACACGTTTGTAAATGCGATGCACATGACGACATGATAAAAATGCAGATGATGACATGGCAAAGTGCAACACGCAAGCACATGACATGCCAAAGACAGCGAATAACTGGCAGACACCCGGCGCATCGAGTCTGGGGCGTTACAGGGCGGCCGAGCCCTGACCCCGCCCCTTTATCAGGAGAGGGAAGGGGAGATGGCATCCCGCATTCTTCTATCTTCTACCCCCTTTTGCTTCTGCTTCTTCCTCTCATCCACCATGGAGAAAGGGAACCTCGGTCCCTCGACGGTGGCGGCGAGGGTCGCCTCTTGACAGCACGTCCCTCCTCCTCCTGAGCCCGCGGTGGTGGAGTCGGCTGCAAGGGGAAGGGGGAGGGGGCGAGGCGGTGGGCGAGGTCGTGGCAGAGGTCATGGTGCCCGGGGAAGAGAAGGACGGGGTGGCGCGCCGGCCTTGCCTCCGCCAATGATGCCTTTCCCGATGGAGGGCCATGTCAGGACCGCCCGCGAAGTTCTTTCATCAGTTGCGCTGCCACTGCTGTCGACTTCTGCCTTCCCGCCTGCTTGCTCGGGAGATGGAGATGACCTACCTGCACCCTCGGGATTGCACATGAGGGGCTGTGGGAATGGGGCACGAGGTCGACATCGACTTCCCTGCCTCGGTCATGTACCTCCATCGTGGATGGAAGACGCTCGTCAGATCCACACCGACGGGCGGGCTCTGCCTCTACTTGAAATTAATGGAGGACGGGTTGCTCTCCGTCAAGGTCTTCGGGGATTTTGGAAATCGCCTGAAGTGTTGCGTCGAGAGCTCCTCCGACGGAGACTCCAACGATGGAAGCTCTTCCTCGAGTGAAAGTGACGAGGAGGACAGCGGGGCAGATGATGGGGATGAGTTCGACTAGGCGTCGGACGCCCGCTACCAGGCGGGTGTGGCAGCAGAAAAGATCTGCACTGGCCGCCTCCAAGGGAGTTTTGCCGGGAGGCCAGCTGCTTGAACTTCTCGGGCCGCCTCCTTGGGCGGCTGGCGCCGGAGGCTGCAGAAGAGGAAGAGGGCGGGCGGCAAGGCCGTCAACTCGGAGTACGCGGACACTGACACCTTCGTCGCGTGTCCGGCGACCTGCCGCCCCGTCTTCCAGCTCCTTTCCCGGCACCATCATCACCGGCCCACCCTTGGGCATCCACCGAGGTGTTCTCTTGGTGCTTTCTGCTGCTCGTAGCTCTCCTAGGTGCCCCTTTTGCCCTTTTCGCCTCCTTGACCTGCCTCCTGAGGAGAGGGAAAAGAAAGGGATTACGGGCATCTCATCCTTTTTTAATCTGTAAGCCTTTGGGCCTTCATTAAATTTAGAACTTGTAATCCCCTTGCTCATGTTTTTCATTCCATAGGAACTGTACCTATATGGGATCTTTTTAATGAAAAAGGGATGTTTGCCGGGTTTTTCATTCGCGGGTAGACCCCGCGACAAGGAGCGAATCCTTGTTACTTTTTAAGATAAACATTTTTCGCGTGGCAACAGGCCTTGCCGTCCCCCTCACTTCGCTCGACCATTCTCGAGCTCTTGGCAGAGGCAAGGATGAAGTGGGCTTAGGCTCCTCGTTCTATCTCCTTGCCGCCGCGGCTACAACTAAATCCGGACCCAGGAGATAATCCTTAGGTAGAGGAAAAAGGGGAGCAGGGTAGCCCGGAGATAAAACGAGGTTTCACATGCCCCAGTTCCATTTTGAAATGCATGACAAGAGGATGAAAGACTTATCTTGATCTGTAGCCCCCAACAACCTTGTCTTGCCGTGGTTGATCCTTGACTTGCAGCCCCAAAGAACTCTCGGTTTGTCGGGTCAGACGCCGGGTCCATTCCCTTTCTTCCAAGTAGCTCAGCAGGCGCCCATGTGCCCTACGTAACCAAAGGAGGACAGAAAAGAATGAGAGACGCCAGACTCAACCTCTAGGCTAGGGGTTAGTCGCCGCTAAGCACTATCAACCCTAACCAAGGAAGAGACTGACCTAGCATGCATGCTATAACTTAGGGCGCCGCTTCATTTATCTCGTGCTCGTGGTCTGCTACCGCTTTGTATAAAGGGTTGCATGCCTTGCCGGCAAGGCTCAGATAAAAGGTGGCTTGTCGGGGCCCCTGCAAGCGCTACTTTATGGGTAAACTTATGAATATGCTCGATGTTCCGTGAGTTGCTCACTGAACAACATCTTCGGTCTCCAGCGGACCGTGCCAGCCCGGTGACTCAGATACCCGATAAGGGCCTTCCCACTTCAAGGCCAACTTTTGGAATTCTTGGTCGAGTGAACGCGCCGAAGAACAAGGTCGCCTTCCTCAAAGCTTGTGCATGAACCTTTGCGGTTATGGTAGCGCGCAAGGCTTGGTGGTAGCGTGTTGGTATCACAGCCACTCAAGACGCATCTTCCTCAAGGAGCGCTAGGCCATCTTGCTGCAACTTCTCTTGCTCAAGCTCATCATAAGCGAGCACTCGAGGTGACCCGTATATGAGTTCCATGGGGAGAAATTCCTCTGCCCCATATACTAGGGCAAAGGGTGTCTGACTGGTGGCTTGATTTGGCGTCGTCCTGATTGACCAAAGAACCGCCGGTAATTCATCAATCCAGCGCCTTCCGCTCTTGTGCAGCCTGTCAAAGGTCTTCATTCTCAGGCCTCACAACACTTCAGAATTCGCCTTCCTCTTGGCCGCCCGGGCGTACATGTATAAAACAAACCTTGCCGAGGTTTTGAACGCATCGCATGAAGGTGTGGCTTGTGAACCGCGCGTCGTTGTCGGTGATAATTCTGCTTGGCACATCAAAGCGCGACCGTCCCTTGAAGAACTTGACGGCTGATCAGGTTGCCACCTTTTCATCGCTTCCACTTCCGCCACTTTGTGAACTTGTCGATTGCAACGCATAAGTACTCAAGCCCCGACAACATGGGGGAAGGGGCCCAAGATATCAAGCCCCTGCATCGAGAATGGCCAGAGAGAGGGATTGTTTGAAGGGCTTGAGCTGGTTGATGAAGCTTCTTTGAATGGAACTGACACGCTTCACACTTGGTTACTAGTGTCGTTGCATCCTGGAGGGCGGTGGGCCAGAAGAAACCTTGCCGGAACGCCTTGCCGACAAGGGCCCTCGACTCTATGTGGGAGCCACATATGCCTCCATGTATCTCTGCCAACTGCCCCAGTCCTTCCTCCCGGGGGATGCACTTCAATTTCACACCGTTCGGCCTTATCCTATACAGGACGTCATCGACAAACTGGTACATGGTAGACCAACGAGCTACTTTTTCCGCTTCTTCCTGCTCCTCAGGAAGCTCCCCTGTCTGGAGGAATCAGACGGTATGCTGCGCCCATGCCGGAGCCTGTGGTTCGATGGCAAGGACCAAAGGCATCTCTTCTGCCATGGGAGCGGCTGTCTCCACGGCCAAGGCTTGACGCCCTTTCCAGAGCTATTTGCTCTTTGGCAGGCTCAGCATCCACAGCAGCATCCTTGCCGGCAGCCCTAGGGGGCTCGGCGGGAAAGTACTTGCTGGGACTTGATTTCCCCCGCTTGTTCTGCCCCATTGACGGTTCGACGGATGGCTGAGTTAACCAGAGCAAAAAGGTACCTAGTTCCACAGGTAGCTTGAATGTGGCCTGCTTCGATAGGTAATTAGCAATGTCGTTCTCCGCTCGGGAACGTGCTCCGCTTGGATACCGTCGAAGCTCTCCTCTAGCTTCCTCACTTCATCTACGTAGGCCTCCATCAATGGGCTCTGGTAATCCTTGTTGACTTGTCTGACGACAAGCTGCGAATCACCCCTAACGATGAGCTTCTTCACCCCGAGGTCTATCGCGATCCTGAGACCGGCAAGTTGCCCCTCGTACTCATCAGTGTTGTTTGTGGACATCTCCTCGAAAGTGATCCGGATCATGTACTTGAGGTGCTCTCCGGGTGCGATTTAGCAGCACACCGCACCGCGCCTTTGCAGCAAGAAAGCCCCGCCAAAGTACATGATCCAGTCGCGGTCCGCTTCCTTGCCGGGGAGAGCGGTCTCTTGGATTTCTTCGTCAGGTGTTGAGGTCCATTCTGCAATGAACTCTGCCAAGATTCTTCTCTGGATTGTCGAGGTACTTTCAAACTTCAACCCAAAGCTCGACAACTCCAAGGCCCATTCCACAATCCTTCCGGTTGCATCTGGGTTGTGCAGTATCCATTGTAGTGGGAGGCGGGTGACGACCGTGATCTCGTGGGCTTGGAAGTAATGACGCAGCTTCCTCGAGGCCATAAGGAGGCTGAAGAGTAGTTTCGCACACCGTAGTACTCGATCTAGCCCCTCGCAAGAGGGAGTCGACAAAGTAAACCAGGTAATCGCATCATCTTCTTCTTCCGCACCACTGCTGACCGGCGGGCGCTGCCTCGATGTCGTGGATCGCCGAGGGCCTAGCCGGCACCAGGCCCTGCCAGGGGAATCTTTGGCTCGCCGTCCGTTGGTTCTGCCATTGCCGCTGCCTCCTCGTCGACCTCCCTCTATGGCACCAGTGCGGCGCTGACCACTTGGTTCCTTGCCGCTAGATACAGCAGCAACGGTTCTTGTGGTTTAGGTGCAACCAGTATCGGCATGGAGGAAAGGTATTTCTTCAGATCCTGCAACGCCACCTCAGCTTCTGGGGTCCACTTCATCGGGCCTGCCTTTGTCAAGATTTTGAAGAAAGGAAGGGCGCGCTCGGCGGACTTGGAGATTAATCGGCTCATGGCGGCAACGCAGCCGGTGAGCTGACGGACATCCTTGATCCTCTTGGGCGCCTCAATCTGTTCAATAGCCTTGATCTTGTCCGGTTTGTTCTCGATCCTCTGGCCATGATACAAAGAATCCGAGAAGCTTGCCGGACGGAATGCCGAAGACACACTTCTCAGGGTTCAGCTTAAGGTTGATCTTGCGTAGGTTGGCAAATGTCTCTTCCAGATCTTTCACAAGAGTTGCCCCGTCCTTGGTTTTGACCACTATGTCATCCATGTATGCCTCCATATTTCTATGGAGCTGGGGTTCAAAACCAATTTGACTGCTTCTTGCAAACGCCGAGCCAGACTCTTCAACCCGAAGGCATCCGTAAAAGCAATACGTACCACATGGGGTGATGAATGTTGTCTTCTCTTCATCTTCTCTTGTCATGAAGATTTGGTGGTAGCCCGAGTAGGTGTCGAGGAATGACAGCAGATAACACCCGGCCGTGGAGTCAACAATCTGGTCGATGCGCGGCAACGGGAAGGGGTCCTTAGGACAAGCCTTATTGATATGTGTGTAATCTATACACAACCTCCACTTCCCATTTGCGTTGCGCACCACTACCGGATTGGCCAACCATGTCGGATGGAACACTCTTCTCACCAAATCCGCTACTTCCAACTTCCTGATCTCCTCTGTGATGAACTCCTGCCTCTCCAGAGCCTGCTTTCTGACCTTCTGCTTGACGGGCCGCGCATGAGGACAGACAGCTAAGTGGTGCTCAATCACCTCCCTGGGAACACCGGGGATGTCGGACACTTTCCATGCAAACACGTCGACATTCACCCGCAGGAAGGTGACGAGCGCGCCTTCCTATTTGCTGTCGAGGATGGAGCCTATGGTGAAGGCCCCTCCCGTGCCATCCTCCCCGACGGACACCTTCTGGTCTGTGGTGGCTCGGCTCGATCTCTTGTTTGCCGTAGAGCTCTCGGCACGCCCTCGACGGTAGCACAACACCGAGGAGGTGCGCTTGCCGCAGGGGTGCGAGGTCTTGCTGGCTTTTCCTCCCTCCCGGGCTTCAGCGGCAGGAGCAAGTGCCTTGGCGGCAGCTGCCGCAATCGCTTCCCTTGTAGAGTTGGTCGGCGAAAGTCAGCGTGTCCTTCTTGTCGGAGGGGACGGAGATGATGGTCAACGGCCTCGGCATCTTTAGCATGTTATAGGCGAAAGCGACGCCGCCATGAACTTGGCTAGGCCGGGCGGCCGAGGATCCTGCTGTAGGGCAAGGATCTCGCCACGCTAAAAACGCACTATCTCCGGCCCTGTGGTTCAACTCCTCCAAACGCCACGGCAGTGTGACCTTCCCTTTGGTTGGCTCCTCCCCGGATTGACCCCTTGAAACATGCCCATTTCCTCGAGGTCTCCATCGTGGATTTGCAGCCTTTGATCACGACGGTGAGATCAAGTTCGTGACGCCCCGCCATCGACCAACATCTTGTTCACCTTGAGGTTGTGTATCGCTAGATACCAACAACGGCAAACACCGACCGCAGCCAGCGATCGTGGTGGTCCTCGCGCCAAAGATGATGGGCGGCTGGACCATTTCAGCGCTTCGAAGGCCAACGACGGCTCGCTGCTGTAATCTCACGCGCCTAACGCTTGAGCTGGCTGTGAGAAGTATGCAGCGAGGCGCCACCGTCGACGCACATCGCCTGCGGGCCTTCGAATCTTTGCTCGCCGGACTCATCGTCCTCTTCATGATCATCGTCTTCTTGCTTCTTGTCACGGCCCCGAGCGGCCTCTCTTGTTGGCTGTCCTTGTCGCGCGGCCTCCCTGGCTGCCACGCTTCTTGCCGGATCCTCGACACCGCCCCTGGCCCTTCTCCTTGTCCCGCCTCATACTCGCCTTTTGCTTTTCAGCAAGCAGCTCGACTTGCCGGTAGTTCCGAGGTCGTGGCCTTGGTGCGGTGGATCTTGCAAGATCGCTTGCCGGAGCCCCGGCTTGTCGCCAGCTGCAGGTTCGGCAGCGCGACGACCCGCAACCCCTTGCCGGGTCGTCGCTTTGACTTTCGTGGCACCACCGTGTCGTTAGACCCTCAACGGCAAGCATGGCCTTGCCCTTGCGCTTTCGCTGCGACGCCGCCCTTCTTCATCGGGCGGTGGTGTCTTCATCAAGAGAGTCAGCTTCCGCCGGCGCCCCGCCAGGTACTTCCTTTCCTCTTCAGCCCGGGCGCACTGCCGCCGTAACATAGAGTTCGCCCACATCCTTAACCTTGGTCATCGCCAGCTTTTCGCCAAGATCTTGGCGGTTGCGCTGCGTGTTCGATGGAACGCGCTAATCACAATAGCGGATGAACGCCGGGATGTTGTACGCACCGCTAAATCTCCGATGTACTTGCGCAGGTTTCCTTCCTTCCGGGAATGATATGCAGATCATCGGCCTCGGCCATGAGCTTGGTGGCCTCCAAAGGAAGGCGCCAACGAACTCATGGCACAGATCCGACCAAGAAGAAATGGAATCGCCGCAAGTGCATCAACCAAGACATAACATTGGGCTTCAAAGGCTAACGGAAGTAATCGCAGCACCTTGTCGCCGCGAGCTCCGCAGCTTGCATCGCGATTGTGTAGATGCTAAGGAACTCAGATGGATGGGTCTTGCCAGTATACTTCTCGCCGACGTCGGGCTTGAACATGCGCTGGGACAGCCACTGGAATTGCCGCAGCTCGCGGGTAAAGGCTGGGCAACCCACCTCGTAAGGTAGGCCGCCAGAGCCCCCTGGCACTGGGTGGTCCATAGCGGGTCCCGCCCGCTTGTCTGACTGGTGGCGTGTATCATGCTGGCGCCGATATTGGTTCGAGCATCTTCGTGAGCTGGTTCTCGGATAACTTGGCGCTAGTCGCGGTTGTCGGCGTTCTGGGAACGGGGGTACCCAGACTTGCTCGCCGCGCCCGCGGGCTTGGCTCAAAGGGTTTCAAAGACAGCCCATCTTCATCTACACGAAGCTCAAGACCTCGCGAGGGGCTGGACCACGGGTGGATTTACAGAAGCTTCTCGTGCACGGCCTCGTCAGGCTGGCTCGCGAGGAGGCGGAGAGATCAAGTCGGGGTACCTCACGAGGTGCCCATGACGCAAGCCATGACTACCAAGGGCGCCAGGCGGGCGCCAGCCCGCGCAGTGTCCTCATTTCCCCTTTCGTGCAAAGGAGGCAAGTGCAGGCCAGGGTATCAGGCAAATGCGACCATTTCGGTGCAATAAGACCAAGACCAGCGAAACGGCAGGAAGGAGGTCATCGTGGAGCCCAAGCCGGCATCACCGTCAAAGTCTTTGGCAGGCGAGGACCGACTTTAGTCAGGATAAGTGTACTAGATGTTCCCCTTCAAAATGGCCAATTGTTGGCGCCTTCCCGCCAATATTTGGGAGAGGCCCAGGCCTCCGCCTATAAATAGAGCTAGCCACCACCGAGACGTAGGGGGAGGGATGGAGAAGGATAGACAGAGAGATCGATAAGCATCTAGAGATAGAAAGAGAGGCGACTGAACTCCCCTAGCAGTTCATCGCACCAGCTCAAGAACAGACCCTCGCGAGGTTGTTCTTCCCTTGTACTGTTCATCATCAGCCCCTGAGGCAATCCACCACACCACACACTGGAGTAGGGTACTACACCACAATCGTGGCCCGAACCAGTATAAACCTCGTGTTCCTTGTGTTGTTCTTTGTATAGTTTAGATCCTTGCGAGGCGACGAGAAGTAGGTAGGTTGGAGGTGTGATCTCCGCATGCACTCCAGAGTTCGAACCTAGAGGGTCTGCCGGAACCCGAAATCTGACATTTGGCGCCCGGAATCCGCCTTCCGCCGCCCTACTCTTCGCCACCGTGATTCATGTCGACGCTCGCCGAGCTGCCGCCGAAGCGCCGGGCTGCTCGCTGCTGCCCAGACGGCCCCCATCGGCGGTCGCCGCTGCTCTGTCGCCGCCGTCAACGCCGCCACCGCCCGGCGGGGAACGAGTAGCAGGCCGTTTCGCACCCTTCGCACGCGCGAAGGCGACCGCCACCCCGCCGCTGGCTCCAGCCGTTCTTCATCCCACGCCTGTCAAGGCCTCGCAGACGCCAAGACGCCTCGTTGCTCCTTGCACGGAACTTCATTACCGCCCGCCGATGACCTTACGATGAGTGGCTCGCCAAGATCATCGAGCTCGTCGGCGCCGCTGGGCTCCTCGCGCCATCCTCTGCTGCACCGACCGCTACCAGACAGACGGGCGATGAAGCTCGGGCGCCACCGCCTCCCCTCAACAAGGCGCTTTGGCTCCAAGCGCTGCGGCCCTGGGCGAACTCCACTCCGTCCGCACCAAAGACAAGAAGAGAAGAGCTGCCAAGAAGTACCGCGCCCCAAGAAGCTGCCTGCGTTCCAAGCACTGCCCGCCACGATCGCGCCTCGCTTCCAATAGGCTAAGATCCCGCTGTTCCGGGCGGCAGCGCACGGAGACCTCCAGATCAAGCCTCCGTCACCAAAGGCCTCCTGTGGCTACCGCAGCTGCCGTGTTTTCACCGCCGAAGCGCGAGCGTGGGCTCGGTCGGGCAAGTTCAAGCCTGACCTGCCCCCACGCTACAATGGCACGGCCGACCCTGCGGAGTTCCTCCAGCTCTATGAGCTGGGCATCAAAGCCGCCAACTGAGACGAGAAGGTCATGGCGAACTGGTTTCCCATGGCGCTCAAGGACGGTGCCCACACCTGGCTCCTGAACCTGGCTCCTGGCACGATTTCCTCCTGGAACGAGATGCGCACCCGATTCATCGCCAACTTCCAAGGCACCCGCGATCGGCCCCCGGCCATGAGTGACTTGCGCTGCATCAAGCAGCAGTGGGAGACCCCGCAGGTTCGCCCAACGCTTCAACAACGCCGCTTTAAGATCCCTGTGGTGTCCGAGGAGGCCATCATCTCAGCCTTCTCCGATGGTGTGCGTGACGTCAAGATGAAGGAGGAGCTCACGATCCATGAAGACCTGTGCACATCCCTGGAGCTGTTCAACTTGGCGACCAAGTGCGCCAGGGCTGAGGAAGGACGCCTTTCCTTCTCGAGCTGCCGCCGCCGACCCGTAAGAGAAGAAGCCCAAGGTCAAGGACGTGAAGCGCAAGGGGCTGCCATGCTTGCAGCAGAGCCGACACCAAGCAAGGAAGGGATCAGCCTCACCATCCAAGGCGTCGGTGCTGCGGTACCATGACCTCCACACCCACAACACCAACGAATGCCAAGAGCTCGGGGCCGTGCGAGACGCAGGCAGCAGCCGACGCCCCGAGCGCAGCGACTGGGGCTATGGCCGAGGAGGAGGAAGAAGTGGAGGACGATGGGAAGACCGTGGCCCTCGCCAAGGGTGGCGTGACCGACCTCGCGAGGACCGCTAGCAGGATCAGCCTCGCGAGGGAGGTTGGAGGGACCCGCCTCGCGAGGGAGGCTGGAGGGATCAGCCTCGCAAGGATCGCCCACAAGGTAACGCAGGCCTCCCTCCTCTGCCACCGCAGCCAATAAGAAATGAAGACCATCATCAGACGAGGGGCTGGGGCTTCTGTGAGCCGCTGTAATCGCTTGCATCCTGGGCGGAGCTCAAGCCCCAGCCTCTCAAGCATCTTCAAGTAGTTCGCCCAAGTGAATGCACCTCCCTAGGTTCAAGCCACACGCCTCGGTGGTCGGGCGGCGCCATCACATTCAGCTCAGCAGATCAGCTCAAGCGCGCAGCCACAGCCGAGTCCTCCCGATGCTTTGTTCCCCAATCATCAAGCAATGTGCAAGTCACCAGACCTCATCGACGGCGGAGCAGGGCTCAATGTCCTGTCCGTCAAGACATTCAACAATCTCCAAGTGCCATACAATCAGCTTCAGCCGACCAAGCCTTTCTCCGGAGTCACTGATGGTTTCACAGTTCCGATAGGGCAGGTCCGCCTTCCTGTCACCTTCGGGAAGCGCGACAACTACCGCACCGAGCTCATTGACTTCGACGTCGCTCACATTCGGCCTCCCATACGACGCCATCCTCGGCTACCCAGCACTAGCCCGATTCATGGCCGCGACTCACCCAGCGTACAACCTCATGAAGATGCCCGGGAGCAGCGGCGTCCTCACCGTATCCGGAGACACCGGGGATGCGTTGCAAGTGCTCAAGCTCGTCTTCAAGACTGCGGCGGCGGCGCAGCCCGCCGACTCAGGAGCCCCAACTCGGCTGGATGGGTCGCTGAGCGGAACATCGAGATGCAAGCGTTTCAGCTAGAATTCAGCACAACTAGAGTCATCAAGGGGGCCGCACTAGCAGATTTCGTGGCGGAATGGGCGGAGGCGCCAGGGATCAAGGCTGATGAGGATCGGTCCCTCTCCCCGGGAAGCGAGGCACCGGACGGTCGGCTCATGTACTTCGACGGGGCGTTCTCCCGACACGGCGCGGGGGCTGGCGCAGTACTCATATCTCCCACTCAAGACAAGCTCTACTATGCCGTGCAACTCTGTTTCCAGCACAGAGAAAAGGTCTCCAACAACATAGCAGAATACGAAGGCCTAATAGCAGGCCTGAAAGCCGCAGTCGCCCTGGGGGTGAAGCGCCTCACCATCAAGGGTGATTCACAACTCCTCGTCAACTTCTCCAACAAAGTATACGAGCAGAGGGATGAGCACATGGAAGCCTACCTCGCTGAGGTCCGCTGGATGGAGAAGCAACTGGGACCGAGTTGCGCATGCCTCGCGGCACCAATCAAGAGGCTGATGACATCGCCAAACAGGCATCCAGGCGACTACCTCAGGAACCTGGCGTCTTCGAGGAGCGGATCTTCAAGCCCTCGGTGACGCCATCGCTGTCAAGCACGGTGCAGCCTCGGGAAGAGCTCCCCCAGCCACCTGCCTCGGGAGCCCAGTCATGGGCCCTGCCTCAGAGCTGGCCCGCCTCGGCACTGGAGCCTCAGGAGGGGTGCTGGATCGCAGAGCTCAAGAGTTACCTGACGCAAGGGACCTTGCCAAAAAAAGAGGAGGAAGCAGAGCGTGTGGCGCGGCAGGCCACGGCGTACTGCATGAGGGATGGAGAGCTCTACCGGAGACGACCGAATGATGTGTCCCTGCGTTGCATTCCCAGGGAGCAAGGGAAGGAGCTGCTGGCAGACATACACGGTGGATACTGTGGGCACCATTCCTCATCACGGACCCTCGTTGGCAAGGCGTTCTGCAGCGGGTTCTATTGGCCCATGGCACTCAATGATGCCGTGGAAACTGGTGAAAGCTTGCGAGGCCTGCCAATTCCATGCCAAGCAGATCCATCAGCCGACGGGAGGTCTGCAAACTATACCCCTCTCATGGCCGTTCGTAGTCTGGGGGCTGGATATCTTGGGCCCGTTCCCTCGGGCGCCGGGAGGTTATCGCTACCTCTACGTCACCATAGACAAGTTCACCAAGTGGGCTGAAGTGGAAGCTGTCCGCACCATCCCCGCAGGTTCCGTTGTCAAGTTCATCAAGGGCGTCGTGAGCCGGTTCGGGGTGCCGAACTGCATCATCACCGACAATGGTTCGCAGTTCACCAGTAACCTCTTCAAAACATACTGTGCTAACCTTGTAACGCAGATATGCCACGCTTCGGTAGCGCACCCGCGGGGCAACGGTCAGGCCGAGCGAGCCAACGCAGAGGTCCTGAGGGGCCTCAAAACCAGGACCTTCAAGAAGAAGCTGGAAGCCTGCGGCAGGGGCTGGTACGATGAGCTTCAGTCTGTGCTGTGGTCCATCCGCACAACCGCGACCAAGCTGACTGGCGAGACCCCGTTCTTCCTGGTTTATGGAGCTGAAGCAGTCCTCCCTCACGAGGTCAGACGTCGTTCCGCACGGGTCCTGGCGTTCGACGAGGCGCAGCAGGATGCCATGCGGGGGACGGACCTCGTGCTGGGGGAGGAACATCATCGGGAAGCCGCGCTACGAGCAGCAAGGTACCAACAGGCGCTGCAGCGATACCACTGCTGCAACATTCGCCCCAGGACTCTTGAGGTAGGGGACCTCGTGCTCAGACGGGTTCTCTCCAGGGAGGGACTGCATAAGCTCTCTCCCATGTGGGAGCGCCCGTTCAAGGTTGTTCATGTTTCCAGGCCCGGCTCCACGCACTTGGAGACTCAGGAGGGGGTGCCCGTCCAGAACGCGTGGAACATCCAGCATCTCCGAAGGTTTTACCCCTAAAAAGGCCCGGTGCTTGTGAAGAAGGCGAATGCCTGTGAAGTTGTCGCGTTTCGAAAAAGGCCCGGTGCGTGTGAAGAAGGCGAATGCCTGTGAAGTTGTCGCGTTTTGTAAAAGGCCCGGTGCCTGTGAAGAAGGCGAATGCCTGTGAAGTTGTCGCGTTTTGGAAAAGGCCCGGTGCCTGTGAAGAAGGCAAACGCCTGTGAAGCTTGTTTTTCTGAGAAAGGCCCAGAGCCTGTGAAGAAGGCCAACGCCTGTGAAGCTCATTTCCCCCAAGAAAGGCCCGGAGCCTGTGAAGAAGGCCAATGCCTATGAAGCTCGCCGCCCGTGACACTCTCACGTAATAATGAGTTGGGGCAGTACACGCCCCGGAGTCTTAGGAGCGCCGGCCTCAGGCCCTGGGGCTCCCTCCCACGCCCATTGGCAGCACTTAGCTCCGCGTTGGTGAGAAGACGTCAAAGACTAGATTAGGTGCCGGACGCGGCTTTTTCATTTGCTCTCTGCAGTTGGCTTGTCCATTCCCATTTGAAGTTTCATTGAAGTTGTTGCCGTCTTTAGCTTGTGACTCTTTGCCTTTTTCGCTCTCCTACCTCGATTTCTCTCGCGCAAGTCTCGCGAGGGAGCGGCGCGGGCACCCTCGCGAGTGTTTTCTGTCCCTATCGTTTGAGGCTTCCCAAGCTGGGTCCGCGGCGGGAGCACCCCTCCAGTCCGTGCCCCACGGGCACCACGACGCGAACACAGGGCCTGGGTCGGTCGCCTCCAAGACTGAGGCCAGAAGCTACCCCTCCCGACTAATCTTTGCAGGACATGAAGAGAGGCCTTGGCCTCGGGAAGCGAATACCGCGACAGGTCCCCCCCGAGCTAAGTAATTCTTACGCGCAGGCGCGTGGCCCAAAAGCATAATACAGAAATAGCGGAAACAACTCGATAATTAACAGCAACAATCCAAGCACGCCCCCGCGGGGCCCTACACTACTGTCTCTTTGCGCAGGAAAAGGAGAAGAACAAAATAGGCGCGACTCATTTAACACCAGCTCGCGGCGAACGCTCGTACTGCCTCCGGAGCTCAGGCGGACTCCCTCTCGTGCTTCACCGGGGCGCGACGGCGGGCAGGTCCGCTACCTCCATCCAGGAGGGTGCGGCGGTGCGGAGGCTGGTCGCGGCCACCGCTGGAGGAACTGCTATCCGAAGGAGAGCCGCCGAAGCTCGACGAGCCCCGAGCACCGCTGACCACGTGCGCGCTGTCATCTTCATCCCGATCGTCGCCAGGACTAGGCCCACGTCCGCGGTCGTCGTCCTTGGGGCAGCACCCAGCGCGGCGACCGTCTTCCCCAAACACCCTCACATAGAGGGTGGCATCGCCGTCGAACTTGAAGTGCAGGGTGCACCGTCGGCTTAGACCACGCGCGCGGGAAAACGTTTCCCAGCCGCGGGTCAGGGCCACACTCCCGGCGGCGGAGACCTCCAGCGAAGTCTAGGAGGCCCGGCTGCAGCAACCGTTCGCCTGGAGCCAGAGGCCGCCCGGGGCGCCGGCCGTAAGTTCACCTGAAAGGAAGCGGGGAAGCTGGAGCCAGGTGCTGGTCGGCTCCACCGACCACACAGCGAACTCCGGCAGCACCTCTGCCGAGTGGAAGCGCGGCCTAGGAGGTCGCGCGGTCGTAGCACGCCTCCCATCAACGGCCTGGCGCCTATCGCCGCACAGGGGATCGCCTCCACGGTCGCAGGAAGCCGCTGCGGGAGCCACTGGGTGCTTGCGAGGACGGCCTTGACCGCGCTTAGCCGGGGGAGAGTCAGGCTCCACCTGGCGGGCCTTTCCCTTCTCCGCGGCCGAGAACCTCTTCGACGGAGCCATGGAGAAGAGGGAGAAGCAAGAAGAGATGGGCTGGAAGGGCTCTCGCCGTTCCGTACATATAGCCGGGGGAGGCCAACCGTCGGCCTACGCGATCATAGGTAATCATGACCCGCTTTGCATGCAGGGACTTGTCAAGTCATGTGGTTGCCAAGACATCATGGGGAAGTGGAGACGCCCACGTCCAATCAACAGCCACGCGGCGCCCAAGGCCGCAGGCTATTATGGCCCGCGGCGCTTCGCACTTGCCCTTTCGCTTCTCTGCTAAGCCAAGCCCAGGCGCGCCTTGGGCCCGGGGGCTACTGTCGGCGTTCTGGGAACGGGGGTACCCAGACTTGCCTGCCTGCGGCCTGCCGCGTGGCTCAAAGGGTGGCCCAGCACGGCCCATCTTCATCTACACGAGCTCAAGACCCTCGTGAGGGGCCAAGCCTCGCGGGGCGGACGACAGGAAGCTTCCTCAGGCACGGCCTCGTCAGGCTGGCTCGCGAGGAGGTGGAGAGATCAAGGCGAGGTACCTCACGAGGTGCCGATGACACAAGCCATGATGACCAAGGGCGCCAGGCGGGCGCCAGCCCACGCAGTGTCCTCATTTCCCCTTTGGTGCAAAGGAGGCAAGCGCAGGCCAGGTTATCAGGCAAAGGCGACCATTTCAGTCCAATAAGAGCAAGACCAGCGAAACGGCAGGAAGGAGGTCATCGTGGAGCCCAAGAAGGCGTCACCGTCAGAGTCTTTGGCAGACGAGGACGGACTTTAGTCAGGATAAGTGTACTAGATGTTCCCCTTCAAAATGGCCAATTGTTGGCGCCCTTCCTGCTCAATATTTGGGGAGAGGCCCAGGGCCTCCGCCTATAAATAGAGCTAGCCACCACCGAGACGTAGGGGGAGGGATGGAGAAGGATAGACAGAGAGATCGATAAGCATCTAGAGATAGAAAGAGAGGCGACTGAACTCCCCTAGCAGTTCATCGCACCAGCTCAAGAACAGACCTTCGCGAGGCTGTTCTTCCCTTGTACTGCTCATCATCAGCCCCTGAGGCAATCCACCACACCACACACTTGAGTAGGGTATTACACCACAATGGTGGCCCGAACCAGTATAAACCTCGTGTTCCTTGTGTTGTTCTTTGTGTAGCTTAGATCCTTGCGAGGCGACGAGACGTAGGTAGGTTGGAGGTGTGATCTCCGCGTGCACCCCAGAGTTCGAACATAAAGGGGCTGCCGGAACCCGAATTCCGACAGCGGTGGGTCCGTGGGTCGGACGATGCTATAGAGATGTTATCACAAGTGTCGTTGATACGTATCCGTCGTATCTATAATTTTTGATTGTTCCATGCCAATATTATTCAACTTGTATATACTTTTGGCAACTTTTTATACTATTTTTTGGGACTAACATATTGATCCAGTGCCCAGTGCCAGTTCCTGTTTGTTGCATGTTTTATGTTTCGCAGAAACCCAATATCAAACGGAGTCCAAACGGGATAAAAACGGACGGAGAATTATTTTGGAATATTTTTTATTTTTGGGAGGAAGAATCAACGCAAAACGGTGCCTGAGGTGGCCACGAGAGTGGCCCACACCACCCCTCCAGGGGTGCGCGACCCCCTATATCGTGGGCCACCCGTAAGGCAGTTGATTCCCTTCTTTGGCCGCAAGAAAGCTAATTTTTGGAAAACGATCTGGGCGAATGTTTCAGGCCAACCGGAGTTACGGATCTCCACATATACACGAAACGGTGAAACAGAGCCTGGACAGAACGCAGAAACAGAGAGGTAGATCCAATCTCGGAGGGGCTCTCGCCCCTCCCAAGCCATGGGAGCCAAGGACCAGAGGGGAAACCCTTCTTCCATCTAGGGAGGAGGTCAAGGAAGAAGAAGAAGAAGAAGGGGGCCTCTCTCCCCCTTGCTTCTGGTGGCGCCGGAGCGCTGCCGGGGGCCATCATCATCACCGCGATCTTCACCAACACCGCCGTCATCTTCACCAACATCTCCATCACCTTCCCCCCTCTATCTACAGCAGTCCACTCTCCCGCAACCCGCTGTACCCTCTAGTTGAACATGGTGCTTTATGCTTCATATTATTATCCAATGATGTGTTGCCATCCTATGATGTCTGAGTAGATTTTCATTGTCCTATTGGTGGTTGATGAATTGCTATGATTGATTTAATTTGATTGTGGTTATGTTGCTGTCCTTTGGTGCCCATCACATGAGCGCGCGCGTGGATCACACCATAGGGTTAGTTGTATGTTGATAGGACTATGTATTGGAGGGCTAGAGTGACAGAAGCTTCAATCTAGCATAGAAATTGATGCATATGGGATTGAAGGGGGACCAATATATCTTAATGCTATGGTTGGGTTCTACCTTAATGAACGTTAGTAGTTGCGGATGCTTGCTAATAGTTCCAACCATAAGTGCATAGAATTACAAGTCAGGGATGACAAGCTAGCAGTAGCCTCTCCCACATAAAACTTGCTATCGGTCTAGTAAAGTAGTCAATTGCCTAGGGACACTTTCGCAACTCCTACCACCACTTTTCCACACTCGCCATATTTACTTTATTGTTTCTTTACTTACAACAGCCCCTAGCTTTATTTACGTGCTATTTACTTTCTTGCAAGCTTCTCCAAAAACACCTACACAGTACTTCTAGTTTCATACTTGTTCTAGGTAAAGCGAAGGTCAAGCGTGCGTAGAGTTGTATCGGTGGTCGATAGAACTTGAGGGAATATTTGTTCTACCTTTAGCTCCTCGTTGGGTTCGACACTCTTACTTATCGAAAACTGTTGCGATCCCCTATACTTGTGGGTTATCAAGACCTTTTTCTGGCGCCGTTGCCGGGGAGTCATAGCGTGGGGTGAATATTCTCGTGTGTGCTTGTTTGCTTTATCACTAAGTAATTTTTATTTGCTGTTCTTAGTTGTTTTCTATCTTTAGATATGGTTAGGAAACGCAAAATACCAAAAAAATTAGTTGTACCTACTGAAGCAGTGGTTGATGAACCACTCAAAATCTATCACACTCCTGAAGCTTTTTACTTGGATCATCTTCGATCCCTTTGTGATCGTGCTGAAACCCCCCACTAGTTTAGTTGAGGGCAAATCTTTAGATGAGCATTCTTGTTTTGTGCGACACCGTATATCCAAAAAAGGGAAATTATTATGGGATGAAATTCAATGTTTGCAATGCTATGCTTGGAATTTATGTGAAATTTATGAGTTTACTTGTTGTTCTGAAGACCCTAATAAACACCTACCCTATCAATGCTTGTTTAGTGATAACGGAATCGTATCTTCATATGCTAAGGGTGTTTACAATTACTATGATGTTCAACAAATTGAAGAATTTGTTGCTTTTAAGGGTGCTTTTGAAATTGCTTCTTTGATTGAAAAGTATGATGCTACTCTTTACAAATCTGAAAATTATGCCATATTTCAATATTGTTATGATAATTATGCTTCTAATGCCTATGTTAAACCATATATTGAGAAATTCTCCGCTGTCCAAGAAGAGACTAATATTTTGCAAGAAGCTATGGAAGAAGAAATTGATGAAACTATGAGCTCATTGGATGAAAAAGATGATGAGGAGAGCGAAGAACAAAAGGAGGAAGAGCGGATTGATCACCCGTGCCCACCTTCTAATGAGAGTAACTCTTCAACTCATACATTGTTTAATTCCCCTTCGTGCTTACCGAAGGATGATTGCTATGATGATTGCTATGATCCCGTTGATTCTCTTGAAATATCCCTTTTTGATGATGCTTGCTATGCTTGTGGCCAAGATGCCAATATGAATTATGCTTATGGAGATGAACTTGCTATAGTTCCTTATGTTAAACATGAAATTGTTGCTATTGCACCCACGCATGATAGTCCTATTATCTTTTTGAATTCTCCAAACTACACTATATCGGAGAAGTTTGTGCTTATTAAGGATTATATTGATGGGTTGCCTTTTACCATTGCACATGATGATTTTGAAGAATGTAATATGCATGTGCTTGCTGCTCCTACTTGCAATTATTATGAGAGAAACCATGTCTCCACCCCTCTATGTTTCCAACACGATAGAATTGCAAGAAACTGCTTATACTATGCATTGGCCTTTACTTGGTGTGCATGAATTATTCTTTTATGACATGCCGATGCATAGGAAGAGAGTTAGACTTTGTTGTTGCATGATATATGTTAATTTGTGCTCACTACTAAATTACAAATCATTGTTAATTAAAATTGTCTTTGATATACCTTGGGATCCGGGTGGATCCATTACTTGAGCACTAAATGCCTAGCTTAACGGCTTTAAAGAAAGCGCTGCCAGGGAGACAACCTGGAAGTTTTAGAGAGTCATTTATTTCTGTTGATTGCTTTTGTATAGTTTAAAAACAAAAATAAATAAATAGGGGAACCTAAAAACTTTTCAAAAAGGAAAGTGAAAGTAAGAAAGACAAGCATCGTTGAAGTGGGAGAGCTCCTTGAACTTTGTTCATGCTCACAGAAACTTTGTGAATCTTGATTACAGAAACTTTTCAACAAAAATAATTATCCCCTTGTACAATTCCATTGTATTATAAAAATAATGTGCTAAGGTTTGCCTTTAGGATGTTTACAATGCCCGTTGGTTTGTACGGTGCAGGACAGAAACTTTGGCTGAAGTGCGCGGATTTATTTTTTAACTGGAACGTCAAATGGTTCTGATTCTTTTTGCATTGTCTTTCTATACAACTTTTTTATTTTTCCTAATTTTGGCAGAATTTTTCAAGTATCAGAAGTATGGTGAATGTTCAGATTGTTACAGACTGTTCTGTTTTTGACAGATTCTGTTTTTGATGCATAGTTTGCTTGTTTTGATGAATCTATCAATTTATTTTAGTGGATTAAGCCATGGAAACGTTATGTTACAGTAGACACAATACAAAAACAAGATATGAATTGGTTTGCTATAGTACTTATAGTGGTAATTTGCTTTATTATACTAACGGATCTTACCGAGTTTTCTGTTGAAGTTTTGTGTAGATGAAGTGTCTAATCGAGGATGTCTTGATGTGAGGAAAAGGAAGAGAGGCAAGAGCTCAAGCTTTGGGATGCCCGAGGCACCCCAACTAAATATTCAAGGAGACTCAAGCGTCTAAGCTTGGGGATGCCCTGGAAGGCATCCCCTCTTTCTTCAACGAGTATCGGTATGTTTTCGAATTCGTTTCGTTCATGCATTATGTGCAAGTCTTGGAGCGTCTTTTGCATTTAGTTTTCATTTTTATTTTATGCACCATGCTGGTATGAGATAGTCCTTGGTTGATTTATAAAATGCTCATTGCACTTCACTTAAATCTTTTGAGTATGGCTTTATAGAATGCTTCACGTGCTTCGCTTATATCATTTGAAGTTTGGATTGCCTGTTTCCCTTTACATAGACAACCGCCATTTGTAGAATGCTCTATTGCTTCACTTATATTTGTTAGAGCTTGGGCATATCTTTTGTAGAAAGAATTAAACTCTCTTGCTTCACTTATATCTATTTAGAGAGATGACAGGAATTGGTCATTCACATGGTTAGTCATAAAATCCTACATAAACTTGTAGATCACTGAATATGATATGTTTGATTCCTTGCAATAGTTTTGCGATATGAAGGTGGTGATATTAGAGTCATGCCAGTGGGTGGTTGTGGATTAGTAGAAATACTTGTGTTGAGGTCTGTGATTCCCGTAGCATGCACGTATGGTGAACCGTTATGTGATGAAGTCGGAGCATGATTTATTTATTGATTGTCTTCCTTATGAGTGGCGGTCGGGGACGAGCGATGGTCTTTTCCTACCAATCTATCCCCCTAGGAGCATGCGCGTAGTACTTTGTTTCGACGACTAATAGATTTTTGCAATAAGTATGTGAGTTCTTTATGACTAATGTTGAGTCCATGGATTATACACACTTTTACCTTTCCGCCATTGCTAGCCTCGTCGGTACCGTGCATTGCCCTTTCTCACCTTGAGAGTTGGTGCAAACTTCGCAGGTGCATCCAAACCCCGTGATATGATACGCTCTATCACACATAAACCTCCATATATATTCCTCAAAACAGCCACCATACCTACCTATTATGGCATTTCCATAGCCATTCCGAGATAAATTGCCATGCAACTTCCATCATCATCATATACATGATCTGAGCATTTATTGTCATATTGCTTTGCATGATCGTAAGATAGCTAGCATGATGTTTTCATGGCTTGTCCGTTTTTTGATGTCATTGCTACGCTAGATCATTGCACATCCCGGTACACCGCCAGAGGCATTTATATAGAGTCATATCTTTGTTCTAGATAACGAGTTGTACTATTGAGTTGTAAGTAAATAAAAGTGTGATGATCATCATTATTAGAGCATTGCCCCAGTGAGGAAAGGATGATGGAGACTATGATTCCCCCACAAGTCGGGATGAGGCTCCGCACTTTACAAATAAAAAAAGAGGCCAAAGAAGCACACCCAAAAAAATAAAAACAAAAGTAAAAATAAAAAAATAAGAGAAAAAGAGAGAAGGGGCAATGTTACTATCCTTTTACCACACTTGTGCTTCAGAGTAGCACCATGTTCTTCATAGAGAGAGTATCCTATGCTTTCACTTTCATATACTAGTGGGAATTTTCATTATAGAACTTGGCTTGTATATTCCGATGATGGGCTTCTTCAAACGCCCGAGGTCTTCATGAGCAAGCAAGTTGGATGCACACCCACTTAGTTTCAGTTTGAGCTTTCATATACTTATAGCTCTACTGCATCCGTTGCATGGCAATCCCTACTCCTCACATTAATATCAATTGATGGGCATCTTCATAGCCCATTGATATGCCTAGTTGATGTGAGACTATATTCTCCTTTTTATCTTCTCCATACAACCTCCACCATCATATTCTATTCCACCTATAGTGCTATGTCCATGGCTCACGCTCATGTATTGCGTGAAAGTTGAAAAGGTTTGAGAACATCAAAAGTATGAAACAATTGCTTGGCTTGTCATCGGGGTTGCGCATGATGTGAATATTCTGTGTGGTGAAGATGGAGCATAGCCAGACTATATGATTTTGTAGGGATAACTTTCTTTGGCCATGTTATTTTGAAAAGACATGATTGCTTTATTGGTACGCTCGAAGTATTATTGTTTTTATGTCAATGATAGACTATTGCTTTGAATCACTCGTGTCTTAATATTCATGCCATGATTAGACATATGATCAAGATTATGCTAGGTAGCATTCCACATCAAAAATTATCTTTTTTATCATTTACCTACTCGAGGACGAGCAGGAATTAAGCTTGGGGATGCTGATACATCTCCGTCGTATCTATAATTTTTGATTGTTCCATGCCAATATTATTCAACTTTTATATACTTTTGGCAACTTTTTATACTATTTTTTGGGACTAACATATTGATCCAGTGCCAAGTGCCAGTTCCTGTTTGTTGCATGTTTTATGTTTCGCAGAAACCCAATATCAAACAGAGTCCAAACGGGATAAAAACGGACGGAGAATTATTTTGGAATATTTATGATTTTTGGGAGGAAGAATCAACGCCAAACGGTGCCTGAGGTGGCCACGAGAGTGGCCCACGCCACCCCTCCAGGGGGGCGCGCCCCCCTATCTCGTGGGCCACCAGTAAGGCGGTTGATGCCCTTCTTTGGCCGCAAGAAAGCTAATTTTTGGAAAACGATCTGGGCGAAGGTTTCAGGCCAATCGGAGTTACGGATCTCCATATATACACGAAACGGTGAAACAGAGCCTGGACATAATGCAGAAACAGAGAGATAGATCCAATCTTGGAGGGGCTCTCGCCCCTCCCAAGCCATGGGAGCCAAGGACCAGAGGGGAAACCCTTCTCCCATCCAGGGAGGAGGTCAAGGAAGAAGAAGAAGAAGGGGGCCTCTCTCCCCCTTGCTTTCGATGGCGCCGGAGCGCTGCCGGGGGCCATCATCATCACCGCGATCTTTACCAACACCGCCGTCATCTTCACCAACATCTCCATCACCTTCCCCCCTCTATCTACAGCGGTCCACTCTCCCGCAACCCGTTGTACCCTCTACTTGAACATGGTTCTTTATCCTTCGTATTATTATCCAATGATGTGTTGCCATCCTATGATGTCTGAGTAGATTTTCGTTGTCCTATTGGTGGTTGATGAATTTCTATGATTGATTTAATTTGATTGTGGTTATGTTGCTATCCTTTGGTGCGCATCATATGAGCGCGCGCGTGGATCACACCATAGGGTTAGTTGTATGTTGATAGGACTATGTATTGGAGGGCTAGAGTGACAGAAGCTTCAACCTAGCATGGAAATTGATGCATACGGGATTGAAGGGGGACCAATATATCTTAATGCTATGGTTGGGTTTTACCTTAATGAACGTTAGTAGTTGCGGATGGTTGCTAATAGTTCCAATCATAAGTGCATAGAATTCCAAGTCAGGGATGACATGCTAGCAGTGGCCTATCCCACATAAAACTTGCTATCAGTCTAGTAAAGTAGTCAATTGCCTAGGGACACTTTCGCAACTCCTACCACCACTTTTCCACACTCCCCATATTTACTTTATTGCTTCTTTACTTACAACAGCCCCTAGCTTTTATTTACGTGCTCTTTACTTTCTTGCAAGCTTCTCCAAAAACACCTACAAAGTACTTCTAGTTTCATACTTGTTCTAGGTAAAGCGAACGTCAAGCGTGCGTAGAGTTGGATCGGTGGTCGATGGAACTTGAGGGAATATTTGTTCTACCTTTAGCTCCTCGTTGGGTTCGACACTCTTACTTATCAAAAATTGTTGTGATCCCCTATACTTGTGGGTTATCAAGACCTTTTTCTGGCGCCGTTGCCGGGGAGTCATAGCGTGGGGTGAATATTCTCGTGTGTGCTAGTTTGCTTTATCACTAAGTAATTTTTATTTGCTG
Source organism: Aegilops longissima (assembly GCA_021605205.1). Lineage (NCBI taxonomy): Eukaryota > Viridiplantae > Streptophyta > Magnoliopsida > Poales > Poaceae > Aegilops > Aegilops longissima. The sequence continues at coordinate 211,827,362 of CM038680.1, forward strand.
TTCTTAGTTGTTTTCTATCTTTAGCTATGGGTAGGAAACACAAAATACCAAAAAAATTAGTTGTACCTACTGAACCAGTGATTGAAGAACCACTCAAAATCTATCACATTCCTGAAGCTTTTTACTTGGATCATATTCGATCCCTTTGTGCTCGTGCTGAAACCCCCACTAGTTTCGTTGAGGGCAAATATTTAGATGAGCATGCTTGTTTTGTGCGACACCGTATATCTGAAAAAGGGAAGCTATTATGGGATCAAATTCAACGTTTGCAATGCTATGCTTGGAATTTATGTGAAATTTATGAGTTTACTTGTTGTTCTGAAGACCCTAAGAAACACCTACCCTATCAATGCTTGTTTAGTGATAATGGAATCGTATCTTCATATGCTAAGGGTGTTTACAATTACTATGATGTTCAACAAATTGAAGAATTTGTTGCTTTTAAGGGTGCTTTTGAAATTGCATCTTTGATTGAAAAGTATGATGCTACTCTTTACAAATCTGAAAATTCTGCCATATTTCAATATTGTTATGATAATTATGCTTCTAATGCCTATGTTAAACTATATATTGAGAAATTCTCCGCTGTCCAAGAAGAGACTAATATTTTGCAGGAAGCTATGGAAGAAGAAATTGATGAAACTGTGTTCTCATTGGATGAAAAAGATGATGAGTAGAGCGAAGAACAAAAGGAGGAAGAGCGGATTGATCACCCGCGCCCACCTTCTAGTGAGAGTAACTCTTCAACTCATACATTGTTTAATTCCCCTTCATACTTACCGAAGGATGATTGCTATGATCCCGTTGATTCTCTTGAAATATCCCTTTTTGATGATGCTTGCTATGCTTGTGGCCAAGATGCCAATATGAATTATGCTTATGGATATGAACTTGCTATAGTTCCTTATGTTAAACATGAATTTGTTGCAATTGCACCCACGCATGATAGTCTTATTATCTTTTTGAATTCTCCAAACTACACTATATCGGAGAAGTTTGTGCTTATTAAGGATTATATTGATGGGTTGCCTTTTACCATTGCACATGATGATTTTGAAGAATGTAATATGCATGTTCTTGCCGCTCCTACTTGCAATTATTATGAGAGAGGAACTATGTCTCCACCCCTCTATGTTTCCAACACGATAGAATTGCAAGAAACTGCTTATACTATGCATTGGCCTTTACTTGGTGTGCATGAATTGTTCTTTTATGACATGCCGATGCATAGGAAGAGAGTTAGACTTCGTTGTTGCATGATATATGTTACTTTGTGCTCACTACTAAATTACAAATCATTGTTAATTAAAATTGGCTTTGATATACCTTGGGATCCGGGTGGATCCATTACTTGAGCACTAAATGCCTAGCTTAATGGCTTTAAAGAAAGCGCTGCCAGCGAGACAACTCGGAAGTATTAGAGAGTCATTTATTTCTGTTTAGTGCTTTTTATAGTTTAATAACAAATAAAATAAAGAGGGGAACCTAAAAACTTTTCAAAAAGGAAAGTGAAAGTAAGAAAGACAAGCATCGTTGAAGTGGGAGAGCTCCTTCAACTTTGTTCATGCTCACGGCAACTTTGTGAATCTTGATTACAGAAACTTTTCAACAAAAATAAGTATCCCCTTTTACAATTCCATTGTATTATAAAAATTATGTGCTAAGGTTTGCCTTTAGGATGTTTACAATGCTTGTTGGTTTGTACGGTGCAGGACAGAAACTTTGGCTGTAGTACGTGAAATTTATTTTTTAACTGGAACGTCAAATGGTTCTGATTCTTTTTGCATTGTATTTCTATACAACTTGTTTATTTTTCCTAATTTTGGCTGAAGTTTTCAAGTATCAGAAGTATGGTGAATGTTCAGATTGTTACAGACTGTTCTGTTTTTGACAGATTCTGTTTTTGATGCATAGTTTGCTTGTTTATTGAATCTATCAATTTATATTAGTGGATTAAGCCATGGAAAAGTTATGTTACAGTAGACACAATGCAAAAACAAGATATGAATTGGTTTTCTACAGTACTTATAGTGGTGATTTGCTTTATTATACTAACGGATCTTACCGAGTTTTCTGTTGAAGTTTTGTGTGGATGAAGTGTCTAATCGAGGATGTCTCGATATGAGGAAAATGAAGAGAGGCAAGAGCTCAAGCTTGGGGATGCTCGAGGCACCCCAAGTAAATATTCAAGGAGACTCAAGCATCTAAGCTTGGGAATGCCCCGGAAGGCATCCCCTCTTTCTTCAACGAGTATCGGTATGTTTTCGAATTCATTTCGTTCATTCGTCGAGCTTCTCCGCAGCAGGAGGGAAGTCGAGGAGCAGCTGCGCGCGCCAAAGCTTCTGCTGGCGTGGGTGGCAAAGACAGCTGCATGGACCGTGGCGCGCTTCGACTTCTAACCACGTTAGAAGGAGCTCTATCACGGCCCAGCGGCTGCGCGCCATTTTCGCCAGCACTTCGGCGGGCATGCTGAACTCCTTCGTCCCGCGGACGACGCACAGGGCTCTTCCCACGGCGGTGTCTAGGGTCACCGGCATGGTGACGCTGCTCGTCGTGCACACCATGGGAAGAGCGCACAGTGGTCGCTGGCGTGGGTGTCTTGGAGGTTGATGCGCCGCCCATGGGCGGCACTACGACACTCCTGGAGGGCCCCGCGCTGCCTGCGGGGGGCCCAACCCCGTCTTTGGATTTGGTGGCGTACGGCCCGTCGCCTGGCGCACGAACGGCGCGGCTCGTCAGGCTCTGACTGCCAGGGCGATGCTGGTGCTTGCGGACCGCGGCTCGGGTCCTGTCTGCGACCAGGCCGTCTTCTTCTTGGGAGCCATGGCGATGAAGAAACGCTAGGCTAACTACTAGACCAGGTTCTCACAATTGCGCCCCCTACCTGGCACGCCAAAGATGTCGGTGTGGAAGGACACCTATGGGATCACAAGAATCCCTACTACGGTTGTCGTGGCGCAGGGTTGCGGGAAGTGCAGGATTAGTAATCAGCACAAGGATCATTTACCCAGGTTCGGGCCGCGAGAATGCGTAAAACCCTAGTCCTGCTTTGGTGGATGTATTTCAGAGAGTTCTTGAGCTCTCGAACTAGCTATGGTGGGTGCGTGGTTCCAAAGAGCCAAATCCTTCTCCAGTACGCCCTGGGCCTCCTTTTATAGTCGAAAGGGGCTTCCACAGTGGCATACAGGAGGTGGAAAGGCGTACAGTGCTGCGAGCTTATCGCTCGTATTACAGGACAAGACACCTTTAATGCGCCACTGAGGTGTCCCCTAGCTTTATCGGGGACGGGAGCGAGGCCCGTCCCGTCTGTCGCCGCTCCTCCTCGCTTCGACACACGCCCTGGCCAGCGGTGCATGCGGTGCCATGTAGGCAGGCAGGCAGCTGAGGTGGCACGGTGGTAGGGTCTTTCACGAAGATCTGCATGCCGCCACACAGGCGTCTGCTGAGTTGGCCTGGAAGCTGCATGTTGCCACGCAGGTGCCTGCCTAGCTGGTTGGGCTGGCAGCTGCATGCGAACGGCGGTGGAGACTTGGCTGGTGCGGGCCTGGCAGTGGCCCTGTTGGCGCCCTCAGTGAGGGCCTTGCCGGGTGACCCGACAAGGGTCTTGCCGTGGCGCGCTGTCGTCCCTAGCAAGGATCTTGCCAGGGGTCTTGTGGCTCCCCTCGCCAAGGACCTTGCCGAGGACCATTGTCTTCCAATCCTCATCTGATCTTGAGTGCTCCTTGTCTTCACAAAGATCTTCATGCCACCATGGAGGTGCCTCCCAAGCCCTAGTTCCAACATGGTTGGTTGAGTTGGAATCCGTGGGCTCGAGGGTGGCTCACTCCGCTGGTGTGGGAAAGCTGCCCCGGCAAGGGTCTTGCTGGGGCCGCTGAGGCTGCCCCCGGCAAGGATTTTCTGGGGGAACCTGCTTTACCTCTCTGCTTCTTTGTGTTCTTGGCCTTGTAGTTGTCTCCCCTGTTCTGCTTGGTGCGGCCGTGGGCGCGGCTCCGACTGTCTGTGCACAGGTAAGGGGTACAAAGATGCGCCCCTTCTTTTGTACACCGACATCAGGCAAACTCGGTGGGACCAAATCGCTCATTTCGGTGAGACCGAAACGTTATGAAAGGGAAACAAAGAGTTTGCATTGCGTACTCGATGGGACCGATTGCTCATCTCGGTTACATCCAAACATTACAAAAGGGAAACAGAGAGTTTGCAATCCATCTCGGTGAGACCGAACTGACTAGGGTTTCTCGCAGTGGCTATGTCAAATGAACTCGGTGGCGCCGGATAGATCAAATTGGTGGGGCCGATTTTGACATTTGGTCTGGGACATATGTGGATATGAGAAAGTGGTTGAGGAATTTTGGAGCATATCTCTAAGCATTTTGAGCAAGCAAGCCATTAAGCAACACCTCATCCCCTTTTAATAGTATTAGCTTTTCCTATGGACTCAATATGATCTTGGATCACTAAAATGAAAATGTAGAGTCTTGAGCTTGAGCCAATGTGTGTCCTTAGCATTTTGAGGGGTCCACATTCCTAGTCCATGCCACGCCAATCATTGAACTTTCTGAAATGATCATCTTGAAAGAGCATTAGTTCCATGTGCTATATGTTGTTAGGAATTACCAAAATGACCCAGGGATAGTTGCACTTTCAATCTCCCCCTTTTTGATAATTGATGACAACATATAGATCAAAGCTTCGACAAATGATAATAAGATTGAAATGCATTGTCGCTTTGAGAAGTATGTGATAAGTAAGAGCTCCCCCTAAATTTGTGCATTATTTAAAATTTGCTTTTGAATGCAAATGCACAATCGATTAGGATCATGGGTTACTATTCCATGTCACATACATCTTGGTGGAGCGCTCAAAATGATAGAAACTAAAAACATGCACTCATCACCAAGGCAAAGTGAATGATCATACAAGAGATATAAAAGATAACATCATTCAAGCGCAAGCATTAATGTAGAATATCATCAAACACATGATCATACAAGTATCTCACACACATAGATATAAAGTATCAACCAAGCACACAAAAGTATCAACCAAATAGCAAAAGAGACATAAGAAGCAAAAACACTCTCTCTCGAAGCCTATGATCTATACATTTCTCCCACTTTGGCAACAAGTTACCAACAAGTTTGAAAATGCATAGTGCTATGCGTCTCTCTAGGCTTGATCTACGGGAGGTGGTTTTGAGAGGACTCCAAGGATGAATGCATCTGTGGAAGTTGTTGGAGATGGTGGAGTGGCAACTGGAGGTGGCACTAATGGTGTGGCTGCAGGTGCTGATGTAGTAGCTCTAGTGTCGGTCACTAGCACTGCAGCAGATCTCTTACCTCTTGGCACTCTCTGAAAGGCATATGTGGTAGCCTGCCCTTTCCTCTCCTCAGCTTCTTCCTGGAGCTGCTCAACTACTGTCTGCATCTCTATCACTTTTTGATCAAGATCATAGAACTTAGTATCAATGATCCTTTCCAGGCTCTCTTGGTTCTGAGTCAGGGTTGCCAAGCCCTTCTCAATCCTCAAGGTTGCTTGAATCAGATATGCAAGTTGATCTTGTTTGGTCTTGATAAACACTTGAGATGCTTCTTCAACACTTGGCATCTTTGCAGCTTTCTCAGCCTTAGCTTTCTCTCTTCTCTCTCGTGCCTGTGCAGATGTAGGATCTTCTTCAGTCATGACAACAGTGTTGTCCTCAAAGTCTGGTCTCAAGGGTAGATGATCCTTATCTAACAAGTAGGTGCATGTGCCCATGTTGGAGTTGATGAGCATTTGAATATGTGGAGCATACCCACCTGATCTCTTCTGATCTGGAACTGTCCTCTTGATTGTCTCTACAATGAGGCTCATGACTTTGAATTTTTGGGGCACATCAAACAATTGCAGCAAGTTGATGGAGTTGCCTCTGATCATCTTGTGATCTCCAGATTTGGGCAACAAGGTGTGCCTCAATATAGTGTTGATTGCGGCCAAACCAGATAACAGATAGTGAACAGAGCCTAGCTTATGAGTTTCCAAGGCTTTATCAGGGATCTCCTTGTACATATTTTCCATTGAGTTGTGGTCTTTCTTCTTCTTGGCATAGACATTCAAGTCATCCTCATGCTCTTAAGGGGCATTGATCAATTTTGCCAACCCAACAAATGTTGATTGGTACCTTGTACCCTCAGTCATCCAAACAATTCTACCATCAAGATAGAAGTGTGTTGTGGTGTAGAATTGCATAATAAGTTCATCATTCCACTTAGTGAGTTTCTGACCCACAAATTTGTCTACTCCACATGATGTGAAACTTTCATGCACTCCTGGAAAATGATCTTCATTCTCATTAATGTATTCCCAATCTACCCATTTCATATCACAAACAATTGGCTTCTTGTCAAGCAAGATGGTCTCATAGAAATCCTGCTGCTCTTTGGTATGGAACCTATAGTCCACATCAGTTCTTCTCCTTACAGCATATGGATCAGATTGTCTCCAAAGTTTGAGACCTACATCCTTCCTGATGTTCATGTCTTCTGCCACTGGATGGCTGTCACCATGATCTGGAATCTTGGGTTTGAGCTTCCTAAGCACTTGGGCTTCAGCATCTTCTTCATCAATCTCAGTCACTGGGGCCTTGTTCTTCTCAGTAGCTAGAATATTTATTGTGCTCCTCTTAGGTGCAGTCTTTGGAGCTGGAGCAGAAACTTTGGGAGCAGTCTTGGGCTTTGAAGGGGCAGCCCTAGACTTGATGGCATCTCCCATCAGCTTTTGTGACTTGGGTGCTGGTGCAGCAGCCTCTTCTTCTTCTTCTTATTCTTCTTCCTCATCAGAAGAGTGCTTCTCAAATTCTTCCATGGGATCTACTTTTTTGCACCATCTCCCTCTCTTTCTTTCCTTCTTCTTCTTGCCTTCACCAGCAGCCTCTTCAACATTTGACTTGGAGGTTTCAACAGTTGAGCCCCTGGATTTTAAGGTTGGCACCCTCGTGGCACGAGTTTTCTTCTTCATCCCTGGCTTGATAGTGGCAGCTGTACCATATTCCTTTTTCAGCACCTTCTTCTTGGAGCCGATCTCTTCTTCAGCAGCAACATACTCTTCATCCTCTAAGTCTGAGTTTCTCTTCTTCCTTGTCCTTGTAGCTGCCTTGGGCAAGTTGCTTGGGGTACTCCTGCTACCTTCATCATAGCTGCTAGAGGGACTAGTGCCCTCACTTAGGTTCATCTGCTCTTCTGACTTGTTTTGGCTATCAGTCTGATCTAACATTCTGACAAAGCAAACTGACTGCTGACCATGTGAATAGTTATAGATGAGATAGAGTGGATGAGCATCACAAAGTGCAGAGTTTTTGCAAACCAAATGAGTTAAAAACATAGTTTTATTTTTCGACAGAAAGCATTTCGGAGCTACCGATTTGTTAAACTCGGTGACACCAGAGCAACTTTTGGAGTCTAAACTAGTGAAATCGGTCAGACCGAGACACAGTTTGGTGACTCCGAGATTGCTAGGGTTTCACAGAGAGTTGAACTCGGTCACACCGGTTTGCAACTTTCGGTCAGACCGGAAAGTGCAAGTGCAATGGCCTCGGCCAAATCATGAGACCAATTTCCACAACTTGGTCAGTCCGAGATGAGTTCGGCGGAAACCTAAACCTAAATTTTTGAATCAAATCTAATCTAAGGGATGTTTTTTGCTGGACAGGATGATCTCATACGTGGTAAAGAACATGGCATTTTCTTTGTGCTAAGAATCGGAGTAAGGAACAACACAAAGTTTTGAACTCATACCCTAGTTCGGCGGTGAATTCGCTACAGCGGAAAGGGCGGGGTTGAATTCCGTTGACGGTGACGGAGACTAGCGGCGGGAGTTCGCTGGCGACGAGAAGACGATCCAGAGACCCGAGGTGATAGAGCAGGACACCCGCGGGATGAAGGGTTTTGGAGAAATTTCCAAAATTCGACCCGGCGGTATATATATCCTGAGACCTTGTCGGCGTGACCGAGTGGAACAACTCGGTGGCACCGAGATACAGAATCACAAGCGGTTACTGCAACTCGGTGTGACCAAAATGTTCTAATCGGTTGCACCGAGATTGAAAACCTAGATCAACTCAGTGAACTCGGTCAGACCGAAAAGGATTAATCGGTCAGACCGAAATGCACAAAGAGGTTTTTGAAGTTTAAGTCTATGACAAATCGGGGACTCCATGTGCTCCTCACACAGAGTGTTTGAATCTGACTTGATCAAACTTTGTGATGTAGCATGAATAGAGTTTGAGACGAGAAAAGCATAGATAGCTAGAGGAAGTTCTTAGGCATTCTTGTCCATCCATTTGGCAAAAGAAATAAGAGCCAAACAACCAAAGAAACAAATGGATGTCCTCGAATGAGTAAAATCTGTAACCAACATGCTCACACAACAAAATGGCAAATAAAATATGTGGCACAGCATGCACAAACACTCTAGCATCTATCAAGCAATTTTGCGATGACTAGGTCATCTATATATGAGTATATTGACTGAGGAGTCAAATGAGAACATTTGACCGTAGGTCATACACATCGTTTAAGCAAAATGGGGTTACCACTTTTACATAAAGCATTGTTGTGATCACACCATTAGAGTTGCTTTAGCTCAAATCTTAGAGTAAAGCTCCCCCTAGATGTGATATCCCCCCTAAGAGGGATGAACTAACCTTGGGTTTTGTCGATGATGACTTCATGTAGATGTTGAAGATGTGGATGCTCAATGTTGATGTAGATCATTTGGAGCATTCCATTGGAGTGAGTTGCACTTTCAATACCTACATGGGTTAGTCCCACAAGGAACAAACAACGATATCCATGGACATAGAATGAAGCTCACACATGATGATGTCCATGAAAGCATTAGGTTACCTTGTCCCTTGTCTTACCAACAAGAGGGTTTTTGACTCCTTGAACTAGTGCAAGATTGGAAGTTGTTTGCACTTTCCCATGCCAAGATGATATGAGTGGAGTATGTTGGCGGAGTCACCCTCAAGAACTCTCTAGTTCTTCTTCTTCAGGATCCACATCAACTTGAAGGGAATCCTTGGAGTTGTAGTCGTACTTGATGAAGTAGAACTTGATGTAGTCATGGGAACCCACTTGACCAAGGCCTTGGTAGCTTCTTCAAATGCATCAATCTCTTCTTGAAGCTTGTCCTTACCTTTTTGGTTGTGGTCTTGTGGTGGAAGATCATCTTGAGCTTGTGTCCCCTTGAAAGAAGTTGGATCATACTTTTCTTGTTGAGGAACAAACTTCGTCTTGGGGTATTGATATTCTTCCCACTCAACTCCATTGGCATCGAACTTTCGTTCAAAACCAACACCTTGATTCTTCCGGTGTCTTCCTTGCTTGTGCACAATTTCCTAAATTGCTTACTTCCGGCAAGGCTCTTGTAAACACCTTTCTCTATAATTCCCTTCAATAAGCTATTTTCTTGCTCAAGTGTAACTTGGCTAAGAGAATCACTAGTGGAATCAAGAGAACTACTAGAAGTAACAATATTAGATTTAACATGATCATTGTTACTACTAGAAGAAGAATCTTTCTTACTCTTGTTGCTAGATTTTACTTGTGGCATGTAAGTAGGAAAGAGTAAACGCTTGACAATGTAAGAATAACTTTTCTTGCAAAGATCATCATTGATTTATTTGAAGAACTCATGCTCTTGCTCAAGGTTGAGCTTTTCAAAATGTAGCTTCTCATGAGTCTTTAAGAGTTCTTGATGATCTTCCAAGGTAGTTTCATGAGCTAACTTAAGAATGTTTAGTTCTTTAGTTAGACTCTCAATATCCTTCTTATCATCATCATTCGTTTTATCTTGATTAGCATGATTAATAGCAAGTTCATCATAGTTTTCATCACTAGTGTCGTCAACAAGTAAATCATCATCACCTAGCAAGTCATCTTCATCACTATTGAAATCAACATACTCGGGGTTTGATACCTTTGGGCCTTTAGCCATGAAGCATCTTACAATTACTTCATTTGGTGAGTCAAATATGTCGTAGGAGTTGGTTGACACAAGTGCTAGACCGGCAACACCTTCATCTTGAGTATATTCAGAGTCGGAGTGATAACTTCTCTCGGAGTGATGGTCGGAGTCAGAACCGGATACCCATTCACCAACATGAGCTTGATGTCTTCGTTTTTTGTAGCTCCTTGATGACTTGTCCTTCCTTTCTGAATCCTTGCTTCTCCTGGATTTTCTTCGTTCATAACGATCATCTCTACTCCTTCTCTCTCTTGGAGGTGATTCTTCTCTTCTACTTCTCCATTTGGGTGAATCTTCTCTTCTTTTGTAGGGAGTCGTACACTCATTTGAGTAGTGTCCGGGTCTTCCACAATTGTAGCAATTACACTCATGACTCAAAGATCTTTTGTCATTGTAGGACCTTGACTTGGAACTTCTTTCTTTGCTTATACTCTTGTAGAACTTGTTGAAGTTCTTCACCATTAGCCTCAACTCTTCATTGAAGGTTTGTTTCTCACTTGATGTTGTACGAGCATCACATGAGGCTTTGTAAGCACCACTAGAATTGTTGTGAAGCTCTTGTTTATCCTTGAGTGACATCTCATGAGCAACAATTCCTCCAATCACTTCCGTTGGTTTGAGATATTTGTAGTTGGGCATCATTTGGATCAATGTGCACACGGTATCATATTTTTCATCCATGGCTCTTAGGATCTTCTTGATGATGAATCTATCGGTCATCGCTTCACTTCCTAAGCCGGCAATCTCATTTGTGATGAGAGCAAGCCTAGAGTACAATTGAGCGACACCTTCACCATCCTTAATTTTGAACTTGTCAAGTTGACTTTGAAGAACATCCAATTTGGATTCCTTGATGGAGTCGGTACCCTCGTGCATATCAATTAAAGTATCCCAAATTTCCTTTGCATTCTCAAGATGGCTGATTTTGTTGAATTCTTAGAGGCACAATCCGTTGAAGAGGATATCGCAAGCTTGAGCATTGTATTGTAGCATCTTCAACTCTTCCGCGGTAGCTTCACGGTTCGGTTCTCTCCCATCAAAGAATTCGCCTTGCAAGCCAATACGCACAATAGCCCAAAAGGCAGGGTTATGTCCAAGAATATGCATTTTCATCTTATGGTTCCAACTAGCAAAATTAGTACCATCAAAGTAGCGACCTCTACGGTGGTAATTTCCCTTGCTAGATGCCATAATCTCCTAGGTTGTGAAACCAAGGCTATGATCAGTAAAGCTACGGAAATCAAGGCAAATGGAGACCAAAGCTCTGATACCACTTGTAGGATCGACAGTATGTCTAGAGGGGGGTGATTAGACTACTTGACCAAATAAAAATCTATCCTTTTCCCAATTTTAAGTCTTGGCAGATTTTAGCAACTTAGCACAAGTCAAGCAATCAACCTACACATGCAAGTCTAAGAGTATAGCAGTGGAATGTAAAACATTTGCATATGAAGGTAAAGGGAGGAGTTTGGAGGGAGCAAACGCAATGTAGACATGGAGATTTTTGGCGTGGTTCCGATAGGTGGTGCTATCGTACACCCACTGTCGGTGTAATGGGCCACGGGTAGGCTAACTCGAGACCCAAACCCTTTCAAGACATCGGGGCTGACTGCGCCCCTCAAGACGACGAGACGAAGAGCCGCCTCCTGGAAGTCGACTGAAGGAGTAGCCGGCTTCCCATGGGCGGCCGAGTCCTGGATGCAAGGCCAAGTCAAGCCGACTCCCGCCAGGCGGCTTCCCGAGAAGCCGGCCCCAGGGAGTCGGCCCGCGACACCTGCAGAGCCTATGCCCTCGTCAGGGGGACGGGACGGGGAGTGGCTACAGTATAGCCCATCCCCTCCTCCAAATTAGGCAAGCATGGCCACAGTGCCCGTGCATCGCGGAGATCTCGCCGTGGGCGCTTATTGCCACCGCTTCTCGACATCACCTCGTATATGAGTCCTGTTCCCACGACGGCCTGTCTATTCGGCCCAAGGATGATGGGCCCCGCCAGTCAGTGAGAGTCTAGAAGACGACAAAGAGCCCTACCAGTCGGACCCGAGGGAGGTCGGCCTCTAGGAGTCGGTCGGCCCCTTCCTCGGGACCCACGCACCATTAATCCGACGAGATAGGGAGTGGCTGCAGTAATCGCCCGCCAGGCGACGGGGCTGTAGCCATGACCTCCTGACCAAGCATGCGTCATTAGAGACGCGGCTACAGTGATCAGCCGCCGACAAGCCCGGGAACGGCGGGTACGGCCTGTCAGCCCGTACCTCACCAGTCGGCGGCCCCCGGCAGTCGGCGGAGAAGACGACACAAGAGAGACTGACGGTCGGGCCCTACCCCGATCGGATTACCAATGTACCCCTGGGGGGTAGGCCTATATAAACCCCCAGGGCACCCATGCAAAGGGTTCCGGACCTGAGATAGTTAGACCAGATCATAGAGGAAAGGGAAGGGCTAGCCTTGCCTTCTCCTACCTCTAGCATATAGCTCGAGGAGCACTTGTGTATTCACTTGAGCCTTAGTGATCATGTGGAGACCCCGCAGAGCAGGGCTAGGGGTGCTATCTCCTAGGAGGGCCCTGAAGCTGGGTAAAGTACGCCGGCATTCATGTCTACGCCTCATCCCGCTTCCGGGCACCGGCGACGTTCTACTCGCTCCCACCATGATAAGCCATCCTTTGGCATATGTCGCACCCAACCCCTGACATTCTGCGCCCACCGTGGGGCGAGGTGCACCGTCGTATGGAGACCCGTTCTGGACGTGAACCCTTTTCCTCCCTGGCGAGCGCAGCCAGCCCGGCACACCAGACGGCATCTGTGCCGACGTGCCGCATGGCGCGGAAATGGCCTGCACGGCGAGCTGCCTCGCTGATCTCGTTGGCGGAGTCTGCCTCTCTGACGAGCCCACATCCGACGTGTGCACCGACGACCCCGACAGCCTCCTCGCGGGCCTCCTCGATCAGCTCCACGTCTCCAGCGAGCCAGCTGTGGACCTGGAGTCGGTAGGCTCCACCGACCCGATGTTGGTTGACTCCGACAGCGCGTCGCTCGACGCGTTCCCCACCAACATGGTGGTCTACGACGAGCCGCTCCCTCGCGTGGAGAGCGGCGGAAGCACCGTCACGGAGGTGCTGGTCATCGGGCACGGCGAGCACTCCGGTGGAGGTGCTCGTGACCCGCTCGACGCGGCGCTGCAAGACCTGTCAGCGCCCATTCCCGAAGATGCCGACGCCGAGACGTTGGAGGCACGCTGCCTCCATCTCGTTGAAGGCGCCAAGAAGCTGGCCGGCATGAGACGCCTGTCGGAAGCCTACCAGCGCGAGATGGATCGCGCTGTGGGCGGCACGCCGGCTCCCACTGGGCCTAGCCGCCTTGGCATGGTCCAGCAGCGCGGCGTGGCTATCGCCAACCTGTTCGGGGCTGATCGCCCCGTCTACGCGACGCCTGCGGAGAACATCCGAGCCGCCCAAGCGACAGCGGGAGAGCTGGACAAATTCAAGGGCGAGGAGCGTCGCCAGATGGCGAAGCGCGTCCAGCGACTCCTCAACGCGGCCGTCGAGCAGCACGAAGCCGGCTGCCGCACCGAGGTGCCGCACCGGCAAAACTACGATATGCCTCACCGCCGAGATCAAGGTGCGACCTATCGGACGCCGACTGGTGGCGTCCGTGCTAGAAAATACAATGGGTCGGCTGCCAGCCGCAGTCAGACTCGGCTCTCCATAGAGCGCGACCAAGATGGCCGCCCAAGAGCAGTGGAACGGCGGGACGACTGTCCGCCTCCTCCCCCTCGCAGGGAAAGGCGTGTTTCCCCGCCGCCTGTAGATCACCCATCACTCGGCGACCACCTTGGCCGCCAAGAAGGAATCGGAGAAAATGATGCCCGCCACCGGATCGACTGCCTCAAACGATCCCTGGTGCTAGAAGAGGAAGATAAGTTGGGTCAGCCTTGTTTTGGCCCCTGATACGTCTCCAACGTATCTATAATTTTTGATTGCTCCATGCTACTTTATCTATTGTTTTGGACTATATTGGGCTTTATTTTCCACTTTTATATTACTTTTAGGACTAACCTATTAACCGGAGGCCCATCCCAGAATTGTTGTTTTTTGCCTATTTCAGTATTTCGAAGAAACAGAATAGCAAACGGAGTCCAAATGGAATGAAACCTTCGGAAACGTGATTTTCTCACCGAACGTGATCCAGGAGACTTGGACCCTACGCCAAGGAACAATGGAGACGGCCACGAGGTGGGGCGCCCCTAGGCGCGCCCCGCCTCGTGGGCCCCCTATTGCTCCAGCGACATACTCCTTCCTCCTATATATACCTACGTACCCCCAAACAATCAGAACAGGAGCCAAAAACCTAATTCCACCGCCGCAACTTCCTGTATCCACGAGATCCCATCTTGGGGCCTGTTAGGAGCTCCACGGGGGGGCTTCCACCATGGAGGGCTTCTACATCAACACCATAGCCTCTCCAATGAAGTGTGAGTAGTTTACTTTAGACCTTCGGGACCATAGCTAGTAGCTAGATGGATTCTTCTCTCTTTTTGGATCTCAATACAATGTTCTTCCCCTCTCTCATGGAGATCTATTTGATGTAATCTTGTTTTTGTGGTGTGTTTGTTGAGATCGATGAATTGTGGGTTTATGATCCAGCTTATCTATGAATAATATTTGAATCTTCTCTGAATTCTTTTATGTATGATTGAGTTATCTTTGCAAGTCTCTTTGAATTATCCATTTGGTTTGGCCAACTAGATTGGTAGTTCTTGCAATGGGAGAAGTGCATGGCTTTGGGTTCAATCTTGTGGTGTCCTTACCCAGTGACAGAAAGGGTTGCAAGGCACGTATTATATTGTTGCCATCGAGGATAACAAGATGGGGTATTTATCATATTGCATGAATATATTCCTCTACATCATGTCATCTTGCTTAAGGCGTTACTCTGTTTTTAACTTAATACTCTAGATGCATGCTGGATAGCGGTCGATGAGTGGAGTAATAGTAGTAGATGCAGAATCGTTTCGATCTACTTGTCACGGACGTGATGCCTATATACATGATCATACCTAGATATACTCATAACTATGCTCAATTCTGTCAATTGCTCAATAGTAATTTGTTCCCCCACCGTATAATATTTATGCTCTTGAGAGAAGCCACTAGTGAAACCTATGGCCCCGGGTCTATTCTCATCATATCAATCTCCATCACTTTAATACTTGCTTTGTTTTTACTTTGCTTTTTACTTTTTTCTTTGCATCTATATACCAAAAATACCAAAAATATTATCTCTATCAGATCTCACTCTCGTAAGTGACCGTGAAGAGAATGACAACCCCTAATCGCGTTGGTTGCGTAGTAGCTATCGTTTTGTGCAGGCACGAGGGACTTGTGCGTGGCCTCCCACTGGATTGATACCTTGGTTCTCAAAACTGAGGGAAATACTTACGCTACTTTGCTGCATCATCCTCTCCTCTTCGGGAAAGCCAACGCAAGCTCAAGACGTAGCAAGAAGGATTTACGGTGCCGCTGTCGGGAGTCTACATAAAAGTCAACATACCAAGTACCCATCACAATCCCTATCTCTCGCATTACATTATTTGCCATTTGCCTCTCGTTTTCCTCTCCCCCACTTCACCCTTGCCGTTTTATTAGCCCTCTCTTTCCCATTCTCCTCCTCTTTTTCCCTTTGCCTTTTGTTTGCTCGTGTGTTAGTTTGCTTGATTGTCGTTATGACTAGTCTCATATCTTTTCTGTTACCTCCCGAGAATGAAGTTCTAAATTTTAAGCAAAGGGAGGGAGAAAATCTAAATGACGCTTGGTATAGAATTTACAATGCTCAAAATAGATCTACCAGGAAGCAATCTACTTCAGTTCTTCTTCGTAATTTTTACGTAGGAGCTAATCCTCGATATAGATATATCCTTGATACCATTACCGGAGGGAATTTCTTGGGTAGCCATACTTTTGATTCTTATCATGCTTTAATAGGTTTATTTGGCTCACCTCCTCTTTTTGTTAATGGAACTATGTTAACTTTGGAGCATGTTATGCAAAGGCTTGAAATTATTGAAAATAAAGTTGCTACCATTGAATCCATTGAAAATCTAGATAAAAAGATCCATAATCAAATTACTCAATATGGATCTAAGGTAGGAATGACTTTGAAAAATATTAAGGAGAAGGAACCTATGGTTAATGAGAAAATAAATCTAGATTCCACTCGAATCGATAAACTTGAGGGTATCATTACCAATTGGGGAACCGATTTTTCTTCCGTAAAGAATACTCCTAGTCCTCCCACTAAAATTGCCAAGCTTATGTATGTTCCTAAAAATAAGGGTGAATCATCTAGTAAGGAAACTGCGGATCTTAAATCTATAAGTATTCATCCCGATCTTTTTACCATCATTAAGGAACCATTTGCTACAAATGAATTTTTCGATCTTATGCCTAAAAGGTTGATAATTACTAGAGAGAAAGAAATCTATAAGAAAGATAGATGCCTCATTGAAGAATTGCCTACCAAAGATGGCAATACCTAGATCTATCCTCGCTTTTATGCCTAGCTAGGGGCATTAAACGATAGCGCTTGTTGGGAGGCAACCCAATTTTATTTTTAGTTTTTTGTTTTTGCTTCTGTTTAGGAATAAATAATCTATCTAGCCTCTGTTTAGATGTGGTTTTATCTTTTAATTAGTGTTTGTGCCAAGTTAAACCTATTGGATCTTCTTGGATGATAGTTATTTGATCTTGCTGTAATTTCCAGAAACTTTGCGCTCAGTGCCCAAATTGTTAAAAATCACCAGAACGTGATAAAATACTGATTCCAATTGCTGCTTATCAATAAACAAATTTTATAGGTCGTATAATTTTGGTAGAATTTTTGAGTTACAGAAGTTTGCGTTAGTTACAGGTTACTACAGACTGTTCTGTTTTTGACAGATTCTGTTTTGCGTGTGTTGTTTGCTTATTTTGATGAATCTATGGCTAGTAAAATAGTTTATAATACATAGATAAGTTGGAATACAGTAGGTTTAACACCAATATAAATAAAGAATGAGTTCATTACAGTACCTTAAATTAGTCTTTTGTTTTCTTTCTCTAACGGAGCTCACGAGATTTCTATTGAGTTTTGTGTTGTGAAGTTTACAAGTTTTGGGTGAATTCTTTTGATGGATTATGGAACAAGGAGTGGCAAGAGCCTAAGCTTGGGGATGCGCATGGCACCCCCAAGATAATCCAAGGACACCAAAAGTCAAAGCTTGGGGATGCCTGAAGGTATCCCTCTTTAAATCCACTTCAATCGGTAATTTACTTGGAGCTATATTTTTATTCACCACATGATATGTGTTTTGCTTGGAGCGTCTTGTATTATTTGTGTCTTTGCTTGTTAGTTTACCACAATCATCCTTGCTGTACACACCTTTTGAGAGAGCCATACATGAATTGGAATTTGATAGAATACTCTATGTACTTCACTTATATATTTTGAGCTTGATAATTTTTGCTCTAGTGCTTCACTTAGATCTTTTAGAGCACGGTGGTGGATTTGTTCTAAAGAAACTTGATCTCTCATGCTTTACTTAGATTATTTTGAGAGTCGTTAATAGCATGGTAATTTGCTTAATGTTAATATACTTGGTATTCAAGATATGTGAAACTTTCTTTTGAGTGCGTTGAATACTAAGATAAGTTTGATGCTTGATAATTGTTTTGAGATATGAAGATGGTGATATTAGAGTCATGCTAGTTGAGTAGTTGTGAATTTAAAGAATACTTGTGTTGAAGTTTGTGATTCCCGTAGCATGCACGTATGGTGAACCGTTATGTGATGAACTCGGAGCATGATTTATTTATTGATTGTCTTCCTTATGAGTGGCGGTCGGGGACGAGCGATGGTCTTCTCCTACCAATCTATCCCCCTAGGAGCATGCGCGTAATAATTTGCTTTGATAACTTCTTGATTTTTGCAATAAGTATATGAGTTCTTTATGACTAATGTTGAGTCCATGGATTATACACACTTTTTCCCATCCTTCCACCGTTGCTAGCCTCTCTAATGCCGCGCACTTTTCGTCGGTATCATACACCCACCATATACCTTCCTCAAAACAACCACCATACCTACCTATCATGGCATTTCCATAGCCATTCTGAGATATATTTCCATACAACTTTCCACCGTTCCGTTTATTATGACACGCTCCATCATTCTCATATTGCTAGAATGATCATGTAGTTGACATCATATTTGTGGCAAAGCCACCGTTCATAATTCTTTCATACATGTCACTCATGTTTCATTGCATATCCCGGTACACCGCTGGACGCATTCATATAGAGTAATATTTTGTTCTAAGTATCGAGTTGTAATTGTTGAGTTGTAAGAAAAATAAAAGTGTGATGATCATCATTATTAGAGCATTGTCCCAAGTGAGGAAAGGATGATGGAGACTATGATTCCCCCACAAGTCGGGATGAGACTCTGGACGAAAAATAAAAATAATAAAAAGAGGCCATAAAAAAAAGAGAATAGGCCCAAATAAAAAAAATGAGAGAAAAAGAGAGAAGGACAATGTTACTATCGTTTTACCACACTTGTGCTTCAAAGTAGCACCATGATCTTCATGATAGAGAATCTCTCATTTTGTCACTTTAATATACTAGTGGGAGTTTTTCATTATAGAACTTGGCTTTGTATATTCCAATGATGGCTTCCTCAAATGCCCTAGTTCTTCGTGAGCAAGCGAGTTGGATGCACACCCACTTAGTTTCTTTTGTTGAGCTTTCATATACTTATAGCTCTAGTGCATCCGTTGCATGGCAATCCCTACTCACTCACATTGATATCTATTGATGGGCATCTCCATAGCCCGTTGACACGCCTAGTTGATGTGAGACTATCTTCCCTCTTTTTGTCTTCTCCACAACCACCATTATTTTCCACATATAGTGCTATATCCATGGCTCACGCTCATGTATTGCGTGAAGATTGAAAAAGTTTTGAAAATTTTAAGGTATGAAACAATTGCTTGGCTTGTCATCGGGGTTGTGCATGATTTAAATATTTTGTGTGGGGAAGATGGAGCATAGCCAGACTATATGATTTTGTAGGGATAACTTTCTTTGGCCATGTTATTTTGAGAAGACATAATTGCTTAGTTAGTATACTTGAAGTATTATTATTTTTGTGTCAATATGAACTTTTGTCTTGAATCTTTCGGATCTGAATATTCATACCATGATTAAGAAGATTTACATTGAAATTATGCCAAAGTATCACTCTGCATCAAAAATTCTCTTTTTATCATTTACCTACTCGAGGACGAGCAGGAATTAAGCTTGGGGATGCCTGATACGTGTCCAACGTATCTATAAATTTTGATTGCTCCATGCTACTTTATCTATTGTTTTGGACTATATTGGGCTTTATTTTCCACTTCTATATTACTTTTGGGACTAACCTATTAACCGGAGGCCCAGCCCAGAATTGTTGTTTTTTGCATATTTCAGTATATTCGAAGAAACATGATATCAAACGGAGTCCAAACGGAATGAAACTTTGGAAACGTGATTTTCTCACCGAACGTGATCCAGGAGACTTGGACCCTACGCAAGGAACAACGGAGGCGGTCACAAGGGTGGGGGCGCGCCCCCCCCTAGGGCGTGCCCCCTGCCTCGTGGGCCCCTTGTTGCTCCAGAGACATACTCCTTCCTCCTATATATACCTACGTACCCCCAAACGATCAGAACAGGAGCCAAAAACCTAATTCCACCACCGCAACTTCCTGTATCCACGAGATCCCCATCTTGGGGCCTGTTCCGGAGCTCCGCCGGAGGGGGCATCCACCACGGAGGGCTTCTACATCAATACCATAACCTCTCCGATGAAGTGTGAGTAGTTTACTTCAGACCTTCGGGTCCATAGCTATTATCTAGATGGCTTCTTCTCTCTTTTTGGATCTCAATATAATGTTCTCCCCCTCTCTCTGGAGATCTATTCGATGTAATCTTCGTTTTGCGGTGTGTTTGTTGAGATCGATGAATTGTGGGTTTATGATCCAGCTTATCTATGAATAATATTTGAATCTTCTCTGAATTCTTTTATCTATGATTGAGTTATCTTTGCAAGTCTCTTCGAATTATCCGTTTGGTTTGGCCGACTAGATTGGTAGTTCTTGCAATGGGAGAAGTGCATGGCTTTGGATTCAATCTTATGTGTCCTTACCAAAGGATGTAAAGGGTTGCAAGGCACGATTGTATTGTTGCCATCGAGGATAACAAGATGGGGTATTTATCATATTGCATGAATTTATTCCTCTACATCATGTCATCTTGCTTAAGGCGTTACTCTGTTTTTAACTTAATACTCTAGATTCATGCTGGATAGCGGTCGATGAGTGGAGTAATAGTAGTTGATGCAGAATCATTTCGATCTACTTGTCACGGACGTGATGCCTATATACATGATCATACCTAGATATACTCATAACTATGCTCAATTCTGTCAATTGCTCAACAGTAATTTGTTCACCCACCGTAGAATATTTATGCTCTTGAGAGAAGCCACTAGTGAAACCTATGGCCCCTGGGTCTATTCTCATCATATCAATCTCCATCACTTTAATACTTGCTTTGTTTTTACTTTTTTGCTTTGCATCTATATACGAAAAATACCAAAAATATTATCTCTATCAGATCTCACTCTCGTAAGTGATCGCGAAGGGATTGACAACCCCTAATCGCGTTGGTTGCGAGTAGCTATTGTTTTGTGCAGGTACGAGGGACTTGTGCGTGGCCTCCTACTGGATTGATACCTTGGTTCTCAAAAACTGAGGGAAATACTTACGCTACTTTGCTGCATCATCCTCTCCTCTTCGGGGAAAACCAACCCAAGCTCAAGACATAGCATCCCCAGCATACGAGACGAGCCCTTCCCCAAAGGGTTCACGCTCCCAAGAGACACACCCAAATACACCGGCTCCGTGAAGCCGTAGGACTGGTTGGTCGACTACTCCACAGCCATCAGCATAGCAAATGGCAACAAGCGAGTTTCCGCGAAATACGTTCCGCTCATGCTCCAAGGCATAGCCCGGACATGGCTAAATAGCCTGAAGCCCCGAAGCATCAACAGTTGGGTCGACTTCACCGACGCCTTCGTCCGCAACTTTACCAGCACGTACAAGCGGCCGCCCAAGCCCCGCCAGCTCTCCTTGTGCGTACAAGGCCCCGACGAGTCGACTCGCGACTACCTCACGCGTTGGGCCGAGCTCCGCAACTCTTGCGAGGGCGTGCACGAGGTGCGGGCCATCGAGTACTTCACCGTCGGATGCCGAGAGGGCACCCTCCTCAAGCACAAGCTTCTCTGCGACGAGCCGGAAACTCTCGACGAGCTGCTGATCATAGCAGACAAATACGCCACGGCCGACTCCTCCATGAAGGCGGAGATCCAAGTAAATGTGTCTGGCAAAATGACCCCTCAGGCTCCTAGAACTCCGGATGGAGACGCCAGTCGGCGTCAACAGCAGAACGACCACAAGCGCAAGGCCCCGCAGCCGGCTTCCACCAGCCGGCAGGTGGCGACAGTCGAAGACCAGCGGCCAGAAGGGCAGGCTCCTTCCAAGCGGCAGAAGGGCGGCAAGCCCAATTGGCTGCCGGCTTTCTCGTATGAGCAGAATCTGGATGCACCATGCAAATTCCATAGCGGCGCGAAGCCGTCAAACCACACCACTCGGAAGTGTCATTGGCTCACCAGGATCACCAAGGGAGACGGCCTCCTGCCTCCCCCGCCTGCTGGGCAGCAGCCTCCTCCTCCGCGCTAGCAGCCGGCGGACAGACCAGTCGGAGCCATACAGGACGAGTTTCCAGAAGAGCATGGAGCATACGTCATATTCACCAGCGTGGCCGATGACCGGCATAGCAGGCGGCGGCAGCATCAAGAAGTGAACGCAGTAGCTACTAAGGTCCCAGAGTTCATGCATTGGCTGGAGAAACCCATCAGCTAGAGTAGAGCCGATCACCCAGAGGTGATGCCCAAACCGACTCCTATGCTCTGGTTTTGGATGCCACCTTTGCCACGGACAGGCGAGCTGCTCATTTCTCCCGGGTTCTGATAGACGGCGGCAGCAGCATCAACATCCTATACAAGGATACTATGGAGAAGTTAGGAATCAAGCAAAGACAGCTTCATCCCAGCCGGACTGTCTTCCATGGCATAGTTCCTGGCCTTTCCTGCTCACCAATCGGCAAGATCCAGATAGACGTCCTCTTCGGGGACAAAGATCACTTTCGCCGAGAGCAGGTCTGATTTGAGGTGGTGGACCTTGAAAGCCCCTACCATGCGCTTCTTGGCCGGCCTGCTCTGGCCAAGTTCATGGCAGTCCCCCACTACGCCTACCTCAAGATGAAGATGCCGAGTTCCAAGGGGATTCTGACCATAGCCGGCGACTACAAGAAGTCGTCCGCCTGCGCGGCAGAGAGCAGTCGGTTGGCCGAGTCCCTCGTGATCGCAGCTGAGAAGCGGCTCCTTGACCGGGTTGTGGCGATGGCTGGAAAGCGGCCGGAGATGTCGCCTGACCCCAAGGAGTCGGAAGCTGAGGGCTCGTTCAAGCCGGCCAAAGAGACAAAGAAGATACCCTTGGACCCAGAGCACCCGGAGAGGTACGCTGTCGTAGGTACGGGCCTCGACAGCAAATAGGAAGGCGAGCTCGTCGATTTCCTCCGTGAGAATCGGGACATCTTTGCATGGTCCCCCAAAGACATGCCAGGTGTTCCGACGGATTTCGCCGAGCACAAGTTACACGTCCGGCCCGATGCCAAGCCCGTGAGGCGGCCCTTGTGCCGCCAATCAGAAGAGAAGAGAAGAGTCGTGGGGGAAGAGATAGCCCGGCTGTTGGCAGCCGGCTTCATCATGAAAGTGTTCTTTCCAGAGTGGCTGGCCAACCCAGTCCTTGTACTGAAGAAAAACAAGCAGTGGCGTATGTGTATCGATTACACTAGCCTCAACAAAGCATGCCCGAAAGACCCGTTTGCTTTGCCAAGAATTGACCAAGTGATAGACTCCACAGCCGGATGTGAGCTGTTGAGCTTTTTGGATGCATATTCAGGATACCACCAAATCAAGCTAAATCCGGCTGACAGACTGAAGACCACCTTCATCACACCATTCGGAGCCTTCTGCTACCTGACCATGACGTTTGGCTTGAGGAATGCCGGCACCACCTTCCAACGCTGCATGCAAAAGTGCCTCCTCAAGCAACTCGGCAGGAACGCCCACGTTTACGTGGACGATGTGGTGGTGAAGACGGAGAAGCGCAGAATGCTGCTAGAGGACCTCAAAGAGACCTTTGAGAATCTGCGCCGATTTCAAATCAAGCTCAACCTAGAGATGTGCGTCTTCGAATTACCAGCCGGCCAGCTTCTTGGATTCCTAGTCTCTGAACGCGGCATAGAGTGCAACCCTGTGAAGATCAAGGCCATCGAGAGGATGGAAGTACCTCGCCGACTGCTGGATGTGCAGAAGTTCACTGGCTGTTTGGCGTCCATCAGCCGTTTCATCAGTAGGCTGGGAGAGAAGGCTCTTCCTCTATACCAGCTCATGAAGAAAACCACCTTTTTCAAGTGGAACGACAAGGCGGATGAAGCTTTCCTCCAGCTCAAAAAGATGTCGACTACTCCACCTGTCTTGGCGGTCCCGACTCCTAAAGAGCCCATGCTCCTTTACATCGCCGCCACCAGCCGAGTGGTTAGCACTGTCATCGTGGTGGAGCGCAAAGAGGAAGGTAAGGCACTACCAGTCCAAAGACCGGTGTATTACCTGAGTGAAGTACTGTCGACCTCCAAGCAGAACTACCCCACTACCAGAAGATGTGTTATGGTGTACACTTTGCCGCCAAAAAGCTGAAGCCGTATTTTCAAGAGCACCCTATCACTGTGGTCTGCACGGCTCCACTGGCCGAGATCATTGGAAGCCGAGATGCCTCAGGCCGAGTCACCAAGTGGGCCATAGATTTGGCCCCCTACACCATCTACTACCAGCCTCGCACCGCCATCAAGTCACAAGCGCTGGCCGACTTCCTCGTCAACTGGGCCGAGACCCAGTACCTACCGCCAGCGCCCGACTCCACTCATTGGCGGATGCACTTTGATGGTTCCAAGATGCACACCGGTTTGGGAGCCGACATCGTCCTTACCTCTCCCAAAGGTGACAAGCTCAAATATGTGCTGCAAATCCATTTTACCGCCTCCAACAACATCGCCCAATATGAGGCACTCATTCACGGGCTCCGGCTTGCCAAAGAGCTCGACATCTGCAGGATCCTGTGTTATGGTGACTCTGACTTGGTGGTCCAGCAGTCGTCAGGCGACTGGGACGCCAAAGATGCAAACATAGCGAGCTACCACTTCCTCGTACAGCAACTCAGTGAATATTTTGAGGGGTGCGAGTTTCTCCATGTACCAAGGAACGACAACGAGCAAGCAGACACCTTGGCAAGAATCGGCTCCACCCGTCAAGCAATACCGACCGGCGTCGCCCTACAGCGCCTCCTCAAGCCGTCTGTCAAGCTATCGCCAGAATCAGATTCTATCTTCGTGCCGGCTCCTCCTGAAGCAGTCGGATCCGACTTGAGAGATCCAACGGCCGGCACGGGAATTCTGGCAGGTGGCCCGGGGGCAGCGGCAGTCGCACCCGGCCCGGGGACTTCAGAACCCGGCCTAGGGACTGCAGCGGCCAGCCCGGGGACTTCAGAGCTCGGCTCGGGGACTGCACCAATCGGCCCGGGGACTTCATCGACCCAGCAAGCGGCTGCCGACTCCAACCCGCCGCCTCCCGGCCCAACCGCCCTCATCCAAGTTGCGGCCCTGACAGTCGCAGAAGTTGCGGCACCTTCTTGGGCCCAGCCCATCCTCAACTTCCTAATGAACAAGGAGCTGCCACCTGATGAGATGTCGGCCCGGCAAGTGCAATGCCGGGCCGCGGCCTACACCATAGTAAACTGAGTTGGTCAGGCACAGTGTCACTGGTGTTCACCAACGCTGCGTCGAACCAGAGCAAGGCCAAGCAATTCTCAAAGATATCCACCAAGGCGAGTGTGGCCACCACGCGGCTTCAAGAGCACTTGTCGCCAAAGCTTTCCGCCATGGTTTTTTCTGGCCGACTGCTCTAGAAGACGCCAAGGATATGGTCCTGAAATGCAAAGGGTGTCAGATGTTCCACTCCAAGCCACATCAGCCGGCTTCTGTACTCAAGACTATGCCCATCGCCTGGCCCTTTGCCGTCTGGGGCCTGGATATGGTGGGACCATTCAAGACGGCCCGTGGCGGCATGACTCACCTACTTGTCGCTGTTGACAAGTTTACCAAGTGGATAGAGGCAAGGCCAATCAAGAAACTGAATGGGCTGACTGCTGTGACTTTCATCGCCGACATCACCACTCGGTACGGCATACCGCATAGCATCATCACCGACAACGGCACAAACTTCGCCAAGGGCGCCTTGGCCCGTTTCTGTGCGACACAGGGCATCCTACTGGACTTAGCGTCCGTTGCCCACCCGCAGTCAAATGGCCAAGTCAAGTGAGCAAACGGCCTCATCTTGTCCGGCATCAAGCCCCGGCTGGTCGAGCCACTGGAGCGTTCGGCCGGCTGCTGGCTCGACGAGCTGCCACCGCCCCTCCGAGCTGCAAGACAACTCCAAACAAGTCGACCGGCTTCACGCTTTTCTTCCTCGTCTACGGTGCCGAAGCCATCATCCCAATGGATATAGAATTCTACTCCCCTCGAGTGTGACACCCCAAAAATTTTAACCTTGTTTTGTTAATTAAAATCTTGCCAGGAAATTTAACTTTCCTTTTTCTTGGTTTTTCTTGATTTCAGAACCATTCTTTTCTTGGTTATCTTGGAGTTGTTCCCCAAGATGAAAACCTTTCACTTGTGATATTGGACTTGTTTACCCTCTCAAGAAAATATTTTCTTTTACCAGAAGAATTAATTATATAATATTCTTCCTGATCTTTATTTTCTTGAAAAATGGTTTCCCATAGTTTTATGGTCCCATTTGTACTACAACCCTTCTATAAATTCATTCAAAAATCCCACCAAAATTTGGAGATGTCATATGGAGTATTTGAACCACTTTTGTGCAAAAATATCTTCTGCCCCTTGAATATTTTGAGCTCTACACCATATTTAAAAATCTGGTCCAGAGGGCAGATTTGCACTACAACCTATTTATTTATTTCTTTAAACTTTCCACCAAAATTATGGGATATCTGTAGGAGCATAGTATTCAACTTTATGCAATAACCTAGTGTTGTCCTTCGGAAAAACTGAGTGAATCATCCTCTTTTCCATTCTGGTCCAACTTGATGTTTTGTACAGCAACCACCTTTTTAGTTGCTCCTTGATCCATGATTCCTTTTCCTACTGGTAGTCCTCCTTGCCAAACCCTTAAGTCCAGGTGAGTGGACCCATTGGATGATTCTAAGTGCTTGCAACAATGCCATTTGCTTTCTGTCCAGAATTGAAGTTTTGCAAAACTTGCACTAGCAAGTTTGTGCTTTGGACAAACTAACCTTACCACCCTCTCTTTCATCTAAAGAGACCCCACTCTGGAAGTTTTGGCCACTCCAAGAAATGCCTAAGTGCCCTTGGCATTTTGTCAAACACCTTATGGGCATGATCTGTTTTGACATGAGTTTTTGTTTACACTGTGAACTTAATCCGCTGACCAGACTAGCATGTCCAATGGTTTTGCCTTAGACTATAACCCCACCCTGCTAACTTTCTTGTGGTTTGGAGCCCCCTAACATGCCATAGCATTTCGTCGAGCACGTCCCGTGCATGCTCTGGGCGCGAGCAGAGCACGTGTATTGCACGTGCCGCGCCCAAGCCGACGTGTCGCACCCCTGGTTTGCAACCGCTCTGCAGAGCCACGCCACACGCCCTCCTCACCGCAACGCGCCAAGCAGACCTCGCCACGCCTCCGCAAGTTAAGGACTAGCCGCCACGGCCGCCGACAACCTCGCTCAGTCGGCGCGCCCGAGCCTCCCCGCCGCCACCGCCTCCGGAGCAGCACAAGCTCATCCTCAAGCGTGTCCACTAGCGCTCGTCGCCGCCACGACGCCCTAGCTACAGAATGGTGGTCGCCGGAGACCTTATCCGCGGCCACCGTCGGAACCGACCCCGATCGCTTATTTAAGAAGCCACGAGCTCGTCCCCGCGGACAGGCAGCCCCTAGCCACCTCCCTAGGACCCCTTTGGCAGCCAATCGACCCGGGGAGGTCTCCGTCCCCATCTCCGGCAACCGCAGCCGCCGCTACTGCCTCGGCTATTCCGGCGCCACTAGGGCCTGCCCCACTCCACTCTCTTCACCAGGAACTCCCCCTCCCTCTCATGAGTCCATCCCCCTATTCAATCTTGATCGGGACTCGTCGCGGGCAGAAATTCACTTTGCCCGACGGCCACCGTCCGCCGCGGCTCGCCGCCGCATCTCCGCCCACCTCGAGGCCAAACGACCACCGAGTGACCGCCTCGGCCCCCGAGTCCGCTGGTGATCTCAATTTCCCGAACGGTGCCGCTGTCACGGGCGAAAGCATCGCCGAGTTCCGCCTCTCGGGCAGAGGAAGAAGAGGGAGGCGGACTAGTCAAACCTCGACTAGTGGGCCACTGGACCCACTGCTGACTCGCCGCCGTCCACGCTGGATAAGTGGAAGCGCATTTCCTAATACGCTTTCGATGTGTACGTGTTTATTCGAATCATTTTCTTTTTCTGCTTTTAATTTAAATAATGATTTTGATCAAAACTTTGACTGGCTGTAACTTTTTAAATACAACTCCAAATGAATTGATTCTTTTTCCTACCTCTCTCAAATTTAGTCTAGTTTATTTTAAGATTTATTTGAAAAAAATTCAGACAACTTTTTTGTGCTGTTTTTAAAGTATGTGTTGTTTTTGAAAATAGGACTTTTGGAGAAGAAGAAAGCTTGCAAAAGTTTTTAGGATGCACCCTGCCTCTACACAACCTGAAGGCAAGCATTCTGAACCCGGCATAATATTTTTGGTGTGTTCGTTGACACGTTTTTAACACCACCTCAATTCAGAATACTTGTTATTTCATGTGATATGATCAATTGCATGGATGCATATTAGTGATTTCCATGCTGTTGGAAATGAACACACTTGTGTTGGTAATCATCCTCATATGCCTTGCATGCATACCGGGAGGAATCCGGGAAAAACCTCTGCCTTGGGTAGGCATGAGTTTGTCGCCGGTCTCCGTCGAGGCGGTTATGTCCGATATGGCATAGTAAGGTATAATGAATGTTGATTCTGTTGGTTGATATATATTTGTGATACATGTCATGTAGGGAATTTATAAACCTCCCTGAGTCTAATTTTAGATCGAGTCTTGTACCAAGAACCCCATACTTGTTTCAGATTACCACTTGTCCCTACCGCAAGTAGGGTACGGTTCATCCATCGTCAACCCCTTTCTAGCACACACCGTACGGAGAGGCCATGGTGGAAGATATCGGTTGAAGCGGTAGGCATGCCACCTGGTCCGGGGCATGGGTGTTTCCAGTTGAGACCGAGAGGGAGGCCACCCTTAGAGCGCCATGTATAAATTTGATCCCATGCTACGCGAGGTTGTAGCCTCCCACTTAGAGTTTTGCTTAACAAGTGTCATGGGTGATTCCAGCACCGTAAGTTAAGCTGGTGTGTGCAAGTCGGTGTGTTTTCAATTAAAATACCTAGACGGAATTAGTCCTAATGGACTAAAGGAACTGCTCGTGGGAAAAGAGTACACCCTCTGCAGAAATTAAACCTATTCGTAAAGCTGTGTCCATGGTTAAGGATTACAGTCTGGGATGGGTCAAGGGTTGGTCCTTGTGTCGGTCTTCAGAAGAGAAGCGGTTAGTATAAATTCGGATACCGACTAGTGACTTGTGAGGACCATGGTTATTATTTCTGTTTTGGACTAACCCCATGATCATTATTTCTGTTATGGACTAACCCGTTACATTATTTATCGAGTATCTCTGGGATGGTTCTACCTCCGGGATATTCATTGGGAATATTTTGTTTGTTTTTACTTTCTTTTATAAGCCCTTTATGTGGTGTCGCTCAGACGCCCGACTGTGGCATTGTTTGTTTTTACTTTCTTTCATAAGCCCTTTATGTGGTGTCGCTCAGACGCCCGACTGTGGCATTGTTTGTTTTTACTTTCTTTCATAAGCCCTTTATGTGGTGTCGCCCAGACGCCCGACTGTGGCATTGTTTGTTTTACTTTCTTTCATAAGCCCTTTATGTGGTGTCGCCCTGACGCCCGACTGTGGCATTGTTTGTTTTATTTTCTTTGATAAGCCCTTTATGTGGTGTCGCCGACGCCCGACCGTGGCATTGTTTGTTTTACTTTCTTTCATAAGCCCTTTATGTGGTGTCGCTTGACGCCTGATCGTGGCATTTTTGTTTTATTTTCTTTTATAAGCCCTTTATGTGGTGTCGCTCAGACGCCCGACTATGGCATTGTTTGTTTTTACTTTCTTTCATAAGCCCTTTATGTGGTGTCGCCTGACGCCTCGATCGTGGCATTGTTTGTTTTATTTTCTTTATAAGCCCTCTATGTGGTGTCGCCGACGCCTCGATCGTGGCATTGTTTGTTTTTACTTTCTTTCATAAGCCCTTTATGTGGTGTCGCCCAGACGCCCGACTGTGGCATTTTATTTACACTCCGTTATTGCACATTCATGTCGCATATAACCACTTGCTCGCATGCATATGAGACTCTTATTTATGACTGGCAACGTGATCATGGACTATATCAGTACTTGATTTATATTATTCCAGTATTCATAATGTTTGCAAGTACATTCAAAGTACTCACTGGCTTGTCCCTGGCTATTGTCTTGGCCAGATTTCTTGCATGGAGAGGAATGTTGCGGAGTCAGCCCCGGAACTAAGCAATGACGATAGCAGCCTCGCGAAGATAGGAGTTAACCTGGTCAGCTGTTCCCGTGGGAAATGGAGTCCCATAGACGCTGATGATCCACAAACCGCTTCCGCCATCAACCACTAGAAACCATTTGTTGTCACAGACCAAAATGGTCTTGTACTACATACTTTGTGTTTTTCTTGGAATTTTCTGTATCAAGTTGGTGCCTCACCAGCTAACAGTAATCCTGGGGCTGGTGAGCACGAGGGCCATTTTCTCGAAATTAATACCCGAAAACCGGTCGCCACAGACTTGGTATTAGAGCCAGCTGACCAATGGCTAAACCTATCTTAGTCAGTCAATAAACTTAGGCAAACCAACCCACTGCACCATAACCGAACCCCAGCCAAGCTTCTCGCAAGATAGCCACGCAGGACCGACATCTTTTGGCGGTCGGTGCCCAACCTATCAACCTAGCTCGTCGATCACGCACCTGTGACCAGCACCTAAGGTGTCTTATTCGCAAGCGTGCATGAAGGAAGACTCCGCCCCTTTTCCCATAAAAGGGCACGCTAGCCCCAACCCAACACAAAGCACAGCCGCTACCCCAAACCGAGCCACAATGCTCGGTCCGTGCTGCACAACGAGACCACAAGAACCAACCTTGAGTATTTGTGACCATACTGCAAACCTCACCCGCCATGCCTATGCATTAGAAGAGCCACCCAATATGTTGTGTACCAAGGACCCATGAGTGGTGAGAGCCACATTCTGGGCCATCAGACACATCTACGGTAGGGGTCTAGCACCAGCGCGCTACACAGTTCACCGAAGAACAACTTCCTTTGAGCCACAAACCATCCAACTAGCTGCTCGACATGCTAAAGTTCATCTCCGGCACTTGTCGCCCAGAGTTAAATGTCGCTCGTTCCACTACTACCCCAGACGTGAAGGGTATGGTAGACCACCCCAAGTTGCCAACGGAGATCACGATACGGATCCTGCATTGCTGCACCTAGTGCGCTATGTAGGTGCACTGGAGGTACTGTTCGATCAAATCACCATTGATCTGATCGCAGCTCATGGAGAGCGGGTTCGTCGAGCCCCGGCGAGAGAAGGAAACGAGCCCGACGCCGACAACCCAGTAGTGCTGTTCGGACACCCGATCGAGACCCTGAGGTCAGCCCCATCCATCAACCAAGGTGCTTTGATGACCCCAGAAGTGCTTCGTCGCCTTTTGGGAGCACACTCCAACGGGGTTGTGGCCAACAATCCCCGCGATGGTCATCATCGCTACCCCGAGCCTGCAGCCCCTCAACCCTCTCCAGCTAATTCCGACGGTGAGACCCGTGGAGAAGCCTCGACATCCATAAGGCACGCCCGCTTGGATGTAAACGAGGTAGACTAAGTCACCCAAGTAGTGTCGAGTCCCAGTATATCCTCGCTTTGTAATCGTGTGACCTTGTAAATAAACGCAGATGTCGTCGTGCCTCCGTTTTAAATAGTAGCCTTGCATGGATATGTTAGCATGCAGTGTGATTTTTCTATTCCAGGCACAGCTACCAAAACCACCCCGACATTCCCCACAGTGATACGTCACTTTAGTGAGATATGTGTATCTGTGGCTTGACCCCGACCCTTGGAGCTGACCCGGCTAATGCATTACCATTCTCCACGGTAAAATGACCCAGCTCCAGTGCTATATAATGGCCACTGCGTGACCTTGCCAATCATCCCTCGCCTTGTGCACCCTCCTCACAACCATTTCTTGCCATGCCGAGCCCTAGTATTTATCTGAGAACCCCAGATGCAACCCCGGGTAGTTTTGTCAAAATATTGTAGGATTTTACCTGCAGTACCATGGGCGCTACCCAGCCACCCCAGTACGAGCTGTTCAAATCAAGGATCACCCCTTCCACCTCGAGATACTAGGCAGCAGTGCACATCCCTCCTGTAAACCCAAACCAAGACCCAACGGAGGTCTCCTTCGTGGGGAAATCTATGCCGACCCCCCATATGGCCGTAGAAGCTGCGGCATACGAAGCGCTTGCTCGCCTTCGATTCACGGTACCCTATGCCAGCGAACGAGGGTATTATTACTTTCCGAGCCGTGCAACACTCGGAGGAGTATCATATTTTTCCGGTGGACGAATTGAGAGAGACCCAGTCCTGGCCAACTTCGTCCAGTACGTCATCGCTCAAGAGCGTT
Organism: Aegilops longissima; assembly: GCA_021605205.1. Classification (NCBI taxonomy): domain Eukaryota; kingdom Viridiplantae; phylum Streptophyta; class Magnoliopsida; order Poales; family Poaceae; genus Aegilops; species Aegilops longissima. Next base: position 211,859,498 of record CM038680.1, read on the forward strand.
TAACCCGACGCGTGATGGGTTATCTCTAGAGTCTCGCGGATTTAAATCCTCAGATCGCCATCGGCAGATTACTGAGGCCCGACCAAGAGAGGCACATTCATCGTCTGGTCAATCCACTTTCCCTGATAGAAGAAGAGTGTATCCCAGTACCAGAGACATTTTCTCGGGACCCCGTCCAGTTACCGTTTTCATTTTAGGCGTCACTGTTGTGTTCATTGCTGCAACTTTTGTTTGTGTGTTGTAACTTATGCGTGGTACCCGGAGTTTGCGCGGCGAGCAAATCTTTTAGTTTCTGTTAATGTGAGTAGCTCTGTTGCGGTCTGACTCTAGTGTATTATTGTTTTCTCTCGCGAAAAACCCTGGAGTGAGATTTCTTTTCCCTGAATTGCTGCATCATACATCTCCTCACGACATGGATTATTTTTTGTTTCCCGCAGCTCCACGGCAGCAGACTCACAACCACAACTACTCGATCACACACACCTGCTTGTAAAATTTTGCAACGGTGTTACGCCTAATCGAGCACCTCCCGACAACAGGCATACCGACACACCCCACCTACTCCTCATGATCACCACCACCGCAGAGAGCCAACACGAGCAGCAGCATCGCGACGATCATCGAGGATCATCGCAAGACAGAGCACGGAGAGCCCCAGCACCGCTGCCAGCCCTCCGCACAACAGGATCACGTACCAGTCCGGCACCACCGCCGCCATTAGAGCCTCGCCTCGAGCTTCGGCAAACGGAAACAGGGGAGAAAGGAAGAAGAAAGAGCCGGAGGGAGAAGAAGAGCCTGACAGTGGGCCCGGGTCCACCTGTCATCCAGAGAGAGCACTGTGCTCTCGGGTGCGACTAGCGTATTTTGAGATTTAGAATTTATTCTAAATCTATATCCAGCGTAGAAATCTCTCGTTTTTTCTCCTAACCGTAGATTTTTCCATGCAGCGCCATTGTCCCCACACTGTATTTTTGCACCACTTATTGCCCTCTCATTGTAGCCGCATTTGTTTTAATACGTATATCTCTATTAAAACAACTCTTAGCAAATCTCGAGGACGAGATTTTCCTTAAGGGGGGTAGTGTTGTGACACCCCAAAAACTTTAACCTTGTTTTGTCAATTAAAATCTTGCCAGGAAATTTAACTTTCCTTTTTCTTGGTTTATCTTGATTTCAGAACCATTCTTTTCTTGGTTATCTTGGAGTTGTTCCCCAAGATGAAAACCTTTCACTTGTGATATTGGACTTGTTTACCCTCTCAAGAAAATCTTTTGTTTTATCAGAAGAATTAATTATATAATATTCTTCCTGATCTTTATTTTCTTGAAAAATGGTTTCCCATAGTTTTATGGTCCCATTTGTACTACAACCCTTTTATAAATTCATTCAAAAATCCCACCAAAATTTGGAGATGTCATATGGAGTATTTGAACCACTTTTGTGCAAAACTATCTTCTGCCCATTGAATATTTTGAGCTCTACACCATATTTAAAATCTGGTCCAAAGGCAGATTTGCACTACAACCTATTTATTTATTTCTTTAAAGTTTCCACCAAAATTATGGGATATCCGTAGGAGTATAGTATTCAACTTTATGCAATAACCTAGTGTTGTCCTTTGGAAAAACTTAGCGAATCGTCCTCTTTTCCATTCTGGTCCAAATTGAGGTTTTGTACAGCAACCACCTTTTTAGTTGCTCCTTGATCCATGATTCCTTTTCCTACTGGTAGTCCTCCTTGCCAAACCCTTAAGTCCAAGAGAGTGGACCCATTGGATGATTCTAAGTGCTTGCAACAATGCCATTTGCTTTCTATCCAGAATTGAAGTTTTGCAAAACTTGCACTAGCAAGTTTGTGCTTTGGACAAACTAACCTTACCACCCTCTCTTTCATCTAAAGAGACCCCATTCTGGAAGTTTTGGCCACTCCAAGAAATGCCTAAGTGCCCTTGGCATTTTGTCAAACACCTTATGGGCATGATCTGTTTTGACATGAGTTCACTGTGAACTTAATCCCCTGACCAGACCAGCATGTCCAATGGTTTTGCCTTAGACTATAACCCCACCCTGCTAACTTTCTTGTGGTTTGGAGCCCCCTAACACGCCATAGCATTTCGCCGAGCACGTCCCTGCGGCAGCTCGACGCGAGCAGAGCACGCGATTGCACGTGGCGCCCGAGCCGACGCTGTCGCCTGGTTTGCCACCGCTCTGCAGAGCCGCGCCACACGCTCCCCTCCTCACCGCAACGCACCAAGCAGACCCTCGCCACGTCTCCGGCAAGCCAAGGACTAGCCGCCACGGCCGCCCGACAACCCTTCTCAGGTCGGCGCCGCCCGAGCCTCCCCCGCTCGCCACCTACCTCCTGGAGCAGCGCAAGCTCATCCTCAAGAGTGTCCACTAGCGCTCGTCGCCGCCACGACGCCCTAGCTACAGAATGGCGGTCGCCGGCGACCTTATTCGCAGCCACCGTCGGAACCGACCCCGATCGCTTATTTAAGAAGCCACGAGCTCGTCCCCGCAGGCAGGCAGCCCCTAGCCACCTCCCTAGGACCCCTTTGGCAGCCAATCGACCCGGGGAGGTCTCCGTCCCCATCTCCGGCAACCGTAGCCGCCGCTACTGCCTGGCCATTCCGGTGCCACCAGGGCCTCCCCCACTCCACTCTCTTCACCAGGAACTCACCCTCCCTCTCATGAGTCCATCCCCCTATTCAATCTTGATCCGGACTCGCCACGGGTAGAAATTCACTTTGCCCGACGACCACCGTCCGCCGCGAAGCTCGCCGCCGGCAGCTCCGTCCACCCCTGAGGACAAAACGACCATCGGAGTGACCGCCTCGGCCCCCTGAGTCCGCGGGTGATCTCAGTTTCCCGAACGGTGCCGCCGTTCGCCGGCGAGCGTCACCGGAGTTCCGCCCCCTCTCGGCCAGAGGAAGAAGAGGGGAGGCGGACTAGTCAAACCTGACTAGTGGGCCACCTGGACCCACTGTCAGTGACTCCCCGTGCCGTCCATGCTGGATAAGTGGAAGCGTACTTCTCGAATACGCTTTCGATGTGTACGTGTTTATTCGAATCATTTTCTTTTTCTGTTTTAATTTAAATAACAGATTTTGATCAAAACTTTGAGTGGCTGTAACTTTCTAAATACAACTCCAAATGAATTGATTCTTTTTCCTACCTCTCTCAAATTTAGTCTAGTTTATTTTAAGATTTATTTTAAAAAATCTCAGACAACTTTTTGTGCTGTTTTTAAAGTATGTGTTGTTTGAATATTTTTGAAAATAGGACTTTTGGAGAAGAAGAAAGCTTGCAAAAGTTTTTAGGATGCACCCTGCCTCTACACAACCTGAAGGCAAGCATTCTGAACCCGACATAATATTTTTGGTGTGTTCGTTGACACGTTTATAACACCACCTCAATTCGGAATACTTGTTATTTCATGTGATATGATCAATTGCATGGATGCATATTAGTGATTTCCATGCTGTTGGAAATGAACACACTTGTGTTGGTAATCATCCTCATATGCCTTGCATGCATACCGGGAGGAATCCGGGAAAAACCTCTGCCTTGGGTAGGCATGAGTTTGTCGCCGGTCTCCGTCGAGGCGGTTATGTCCGGTATGGCATAGTAAGGTATAATGAATGTTGATTCTGTTGGTTGATATATATTTGTGATACATGTCATGCAGGGAATTTATAAACCTCCTGAGTCGACCGTAGATCGAGTCTTGTACCAGTAAGCCCATACTTGTTTCAGATTACCACTTGTCCCTACCGCAAGTAGGGTACGGTTCACCACTCGTCAACCCCTTTCTAGCACACACCGCATGAGAGGCCATGGTGGAAGATATCGGTTGAAGCTGTAGGCATGCCACCTGGTCCGGGGCATGGGTGTTTCCGGTTGAGACCGAGAGGGGAGGCCACCCCTTAGAGCGCGCAGTATAAATTTGATCCCATGCTACGCGAGGTTGTAGCCTCCCCACTTAGAGTTTTGCTTAACAAGTGTCATGGGTGATTCCAGCACCGTAAGTTAAGCTGGTGTGTGCAAGTCGGTGTGTTTTCAATTAAAAGATCAGAGACGGAATTAGTCCCGATGGACTAAAGGAACTGTTACTCGTGGGAAAAGAGTACACCTCCGCAGAGATTAAACCTATTCAGAAGCCGTGTCCATGGTTAAGGATTACAGATCCGATGGGTCAACAGTTGGTCCTTGTGTCGGTCTTGGAGGAGAAGCGTTAGTATAAATTCGGATACCGACTAGTGACTTGTGAGGACCATGGTTATTATTTCTGTTATGAAATAACCCCATGATCATTATTTCTGTTATGGACTAACCCGTTACATTATTTATCGAGTATCTCTGGGATGGTTCTACCTCTGGGATATTCATTAGGAATATTTTGTTTGTTTTTACTTTCTTTTATAAGCCCTTTATGTGGTGTCGCTCAGACGCCCGGCTATGGCATTGTTTGTTTTTACTTTCTTTCATAAGCCCTTTATGTGGTGTCGCTCAGACGCCCAACTGTGGCATTGTTTGTTTTTACTTTCTTTCATAAGCCCTTTATGTGGTGTCGCTCAGACGCCCGACTGTGGCATTCTTTGTTTTTACTTTCTTTCATAAGCCCTTTATGTGGTGTCGCCCAGACGCCCGACTGTGGCATTGTTTGTTTTTATTTTCTTTTATAAGCCCTTTATGTGGTGTCACTCAGACGCCCGACTGTGGCATTGTTTGTTTTTACTTTCTTTCATAAGACCTTTATGTGGTGTCGCCCAGACGCCCGACTGTGGCATTGTTTGTTTTTATTTTCTTTTATAAGCCCTCTATGTGGTGTCGCTCAGACGCCCGACTGTGGCATTGTTTGTTTTTACTTTCTTTCATAAGCCCTTTATGTGGTGTTGCCTAGACGCCCGACTGTGGCATTTTATTTACACTCCGTTATTGCACATTCATGTCGCATATAACCACCTGCTCGCATGCATAGGAGACTCTTATTTATGACTGGCAACATGATCATGGACTATATCAGTACTTGATTTATATTATTCCAGTATTCATAATGTTTGCGAGTACATTCAAAGTACTCACTGGCTTGTCCATGGCTATTGTCTTGGCCAGATTTCTTGCATGGAGAGGAATGTTGCGGAGTCAGCCCCGGAACTAAGCAACGCCGATAGCAGCCTTGCGAAGATAGGAGTTAACTTGGTCAGCTGTTGCCGTGGGAAATGGCGTGCCATAGACGCTGATGATCCACAAACCGCTTCCGCCATCAACCACTAGAAACCATTTGTTGTACTCACAGACCAGAATGGTCTTGTACTACATACTTTGTGTTTTGCTTGGAATTTTCTGTATCAAGTTGGTGCCTCACCAGCTAACAGTAATCCTGGGGCTGGTGAGCACGAGGCCCATTTTCTGGAAATTAATACCCGGAAAACCGGTCGCCACATCGAGTCACCATGTACACCGAAGAGGAAGCAGAAGAAGCACGACAAGACGGCATCGATCTGCTGGAAGAGGGCCGACTGTTGGCACTCAGCCGGTCCAGCATCTACCAACAGAACCTACGCTGATACTACAACCGTAAGGTCAAGCCGAGATCTTTCCAAGAAGGAGACCTTGTGCTCCGGCTGATCCAGCGAACAGCCGGCCAGCACAAGCTCTCAGCACCTTGGGAAGGCCCCTTCATCATCAACGAAGTATTGGGCAACGACTCCTACTACCTGATCGACGCTCAGAAGCCTCGAGCATGCAAGAGGGATGACTCCGGCAAGGAGACGGAACAGCCATGGAATGCAAATCTCCTCCGAAGATTTTATTGTTAATGCAATATGTACCACGCTACCTTTTGTATTAAAGTACGAAGACTCCGGGTCCCCCGAGAAGAGCTCGGGGATTGCCCTCTTTTATCTGTATGGTAAAGGCTATGCCTACAAGTATGTCACCTTTTCATTATGCAGCTTGGCACCGGGTTCGACTAGTCAACCCAGGGACTTGCCGTCTGGAATTATGAAATGCTTCCTGCAGCCGGACAAGTAATGTGTGGCACTTAAGCCGTCTCCTGCCAGAAGCCGCAGCTAGCAGAGCGACTGATTGGCGGGCAGGAGCAAGGTAGAAAGGTTACCCACACGAAAAATGGCTAAGGACTCAAGGCATTGCACAGTTTAAGTCGGCTTCCAGCCTTTTTTCAACTGCCTGTTCGACAGTCGGCTGGCCGTTTCTTATTCGACTTGCTAAAACTCTAAAAATGGCTAAGTACTCGCCTTCCCAAGGTAGCCAGGAACTTGACCCAGCAACAGACCGCAGAGCGGCTGCTTGGCTGACAAGGCGGCAACCAAGGGAAGGCAGCAAAGTAAAAAGCCAAAGAGCGATAAGCAAGAAGAGTCGGAACTCGGGAAAATATTTACACAATAAGGGACCTTGGCCAATCTTCAACAAAGTTTAGATACACCCCGCGGGTGGAATTGTGCGAAATTAACAAGTTCATTTGAGACTAATAGACAGGCGAAACAAAAGATAAAGCGGCAGCCTAGGAAGTGGCAGAAGGGTTCGGAGGATCGGAGGAGTCGGCGGTGCCAGTCGCCGGAGCGGCCGGCTGGTCGGTCTCTGCTTGATCGCCTCCGGCGGTAGCTGGCTCAGTCGAACGCGGCTCGTTGCTGGAGGCACGGTCGAGCTGAGGCTGGCCGTCCGCTCCAACCTCTGGCGCCTCCTCCTCGCCTCCCTCCTCCTCCTCGCCTTCCTCCTCGCCGCTGGAGTCGATCACCTCCGCCGACTCCTAGCCGTCGGCCGGGTTCAGTCCGAACCATTCTGGCGGCGCCTCGTCGCCGTTTTCAGCCCGCTCCGGGATGAAGATGCTGGTGTCGGTGTACTCGACGATCGACGTCGCGCGCTTGACAAGATCGTCCTCCATGGCCGCCAACTCTGCCTGGGCCTCCTGCCGGAACGTGGCCAGCTGGGCTAGATTCAGCCCAGGGTACCACGCCTTGACGAAGTCCAAGGCCCGCCGTGCCCCAGCCCGAGCCGAAGAGCCCTTCCAGGCCTCAAGACGGCCGGCTGCTACCTCCAGCCAGTCGGCAATCCGACTGGGAGTGCGCGGTGCCGGCATAGCCGACCACAGGGCGGTGATTGCTTGGGCACCGACACGCTGAGCCGGCGCAGCATCCGGTGAGCCGGCCGAAGACGAGCCTCAATGCTCAGGATCTGCTCGTAAAGGGATCGGGGGGCGTCGACGGTGATCTTCGCACCGTACGACCTCCACCCTTCGCGGTTAGCTTCGATGGCCCGGTTGGCAGCGTCCGAGTGGCCAGGGAAGAAGTCTGCCAAAGCGGAAGCAAAGAGCAAAATTAAAAGACTAGAAGCCGGTTTTGACCAACAACCGGCGGCGAGAAGAAAAATGAGGAAGACTCACCATCGACTATGTCCTCGATCTCGTGGAAGCCAGAGGTTAGCATCGCCTCCTTGTCAGACCAGGAGGAGCGCTCGCTCGCGAATTCAGCAAGGAGACCGGACTCCTTGTCCTTCGCCTCCTTCTGAGCCTTCTCGAAGAACTCCTTCTGTTCCGCCAGTTGAGCGGCTAGCCGGTCGCACTCTTTAGTCAGCTGGCTGCACTCTTTTTCCTTAGCACGGAGCGCGGTGTTGGTTTCATCCAGCTGCTCCTGTAAGGTGGCGTTGGCTTCTGCAAAAGAAAGAAGAAAGCAAGGCGTTACTCGCCAGCAAAGAAATGATTGCGGGAGATCCGCCCGACCGCTCAGCGATCGGCCCGAATCTCGGGGACTACAGCCGCTGGTGCGCCGCGCCAAAAAAAAAAAAGAAGAAGACGATTCGCTGTCTCGACAAGTCGGCGGTCCGTTGAGCCAGCTCCTGGATGTTGGAGTTGAAGGTGATCTCGCGGATATTGTGGTAATCCAGCGACATAAAATTCAGACGAGTGTTAGTACTTGGAACTCATCGATTAGAGTTCCGAGCCGCCTGCTCAGCAACCGGCCCGAACCTCGGGGACTACACCCACTGGATATGCTGGCGCGCCCCCACCGAAAAGCACAAGAAACAAAAACGAAGAAGAGAACGTACCCGAACGACTTCTCGCGCTGCCAGGTGCGCCTTGTTGCAGTTCTTCAGGGCCTCGCTTTCGGCTCGGATCTTGGCTTGGACGTCCAAGAGCGCCCGATTCAGCGGGCCGGTCCCGCTTCCTCGCACCCACCCAGTGGGCGCGGCGCTCTCGCCTCGGTGTCCGGGATCGAGGAGCTCGTGGCGCTGGTCTCCAGCGGGCGTGGCGCAGAAGCCGCCTTTGCAAGATGGCGACGCGTTGATGCGCCGACCCCAAGATCCAGGCCCGCCGCCACCTCTCCGTTCGGAGGCACCGGCGGGTCCACCGGCTGCCCGCTCGGAGCGCTCCTAGCCGGCGGCGGTGGCGGCACGAACACGTCCGGCATGGAGGTGTCGCCGCCCTCTCGTTCCTTGACCGGGTTCTCATCGCTGGCCTCCCCGGTCTGCGCCGAGAACTCTGGTGGTGGCGGGGCAGAGTTTAGAGGAACGACGAAGATTGCCGAGTGGTAACGTGCGGCTTCTTCGGCCCGTTTCTTCACTGGGTCGGCGGCTGCGTCCTCCGCCAATTTTTCCTTGGCGGCAGCCTCCGCCTTCTTCAGACGGGCGGCCTCCTGCTCTTCGCGCGCCTCCCGCGTGTTCCGCTCACTCGCCTCCCGAAGATCGGCGGCCGGGTCAATCCGCCGAGCTGTGGCGGAAGTCTCCGCCGACCCCATGATGGAGGCGGAGGCTACCTTCTCAAGAGAGAGGGGAGCCCTGGACCCAAGGAAAACAAAGAAGAAAACTCAGAACAGATCGATGAAGAGAAGGCAAAGATGCAAGGGAGGAAAGCACTTACGCGGAGACCAGTTGCGGCGTCTTCACCTCCCTGCGGAAGCGGTTTGACCTTCGCGGCCACCTCTTCCCGCTTGGTCGCCGCAGCCGAGCCCTTGGGCTTCTTCAGCCGGCTGCCGAACAAGCTCGGCGCGGCCCTACGCTTCTTCGCGCCGCCTTGGGCGTCCGGCGTGGAAGAGGAGCTCGCGCCTGGATGGCCGACCCCCGGTTGGTGGTGCGGAGCGACTTCCCCCGCATCATCGCCAGGCCAGTCCTCGAGGTTGGCCCCAAGCCTCGCGCCGCCTGCTCTGCCGCCTCCTCCCTCGGCGTCGTCTTCCAAGGCGGCCGCCCCCAAGTCTGGGTCGTCGACATTGCTTTCCGCCCTGTTAGGTAGGAATTCGCGGGCCGGCCCCGCAGTGCCGGCTACTGGCTGGAGGAGAGGGCTCTGCCCGATGACTGGTCGGTCAGATCTGGCAGGGCGGACTCGGCAACAAAGAATCAGAGGAACCAGAAAAAGTAACAACTCACCATGGGCGGAGGATGGGCGCGCGAATACGGCTCCTTGCCAAACTGCCACTCTTCCAAGAGCTTGCAGTTCGCAAGGTAGTTCACCATGTAGGCCACCTCTTCGTGAGGCATCTCCTTGGTGCACATCCGGCTTGGATCCCGGTGGCTGCTCATCTAACAGATCATGTGAGGACGGCCTTGAAGCGGGAGCACTCGGCACGCCATGAAGGCGGCCAGCAAGTCGAGCCCGGTCAGGCCTCCGACTTCGTCATCACTCAGAGTCGGGCGACGGCGGCGGCTCCAGCAGGCGTCAGCGTCCTGGCCCGGTACGACCAGTTGGGCTCTCTCCCAGCAGGTGCGCCGGCTGCATAAGCCGACAGTTGACTCAGTCGCCCTCCGCGAAGACGCTCTTCACGTGGAAGTACGACTGCTGCCACATCTTCACCGGCTTTATCAGCACGATGGGGGGAAACGGGTTGTCGGCCCTCATCCTCTGCACCATGATGAACGCGCCGCACTGAGCCGGCACACTTGCGACGTGGGTGCCAAGCTTGGTGTAGAAGAACTCCCCCCATAGCTCGAGGGTGGGGAGGACGCTGAGGAAGCCTTCGCACAGAGTGACGAAGGCGGACAGTAGCACCACCGTGTTCGGGGTGAGGTGGTGCGGCTGGAGTTCGTACAACTCGAGGAAGGAGCGGAAGAAGCCGCTCGCCGGCAGACCGAGGCCGCGTAGGCAATGCGAGCGGAAGACAACCCGCTCGCCCTCCTCCGGCGCCGGCGAGATTTCTTTCTCCGGCGTGAGACGGACCTTCACGAATTCCTCGCGGGGCAGCCGACGCGTCTTGCAGAGGAAGTCGATGTGGTCGTCTTGAACCTCGGAGCCGTCCCACTCCCCGAAGCGCACCGCGGGGGGCGTGGCGGTGGAAGAGGAGCTCATCGGGAATGGGTCGCTGCGACGCTCGACGTAGCTTGGGGGTGCGGCGGCGAGAGGAAGAAGGAAGTGGATGCAAGAAAGAGGAGGCAATGAGGAGGGGGGACGCGCGTGCCCTGCCGCTCCCCCTCCCCCGCCTACTTATAGGCCCTTGGGCTGCGAAGCCGAGGGGGCGAGCGTGGGATTAACTGCGCCATTACCCCACGCCCCCCATGATCCATCCCCTGCGGGTTACTGCATGCAGTAACTCCGCGGGAATCTCAACCGCCCGCCTCGGCCATAGCGGATCCGCTCGAGAGCCTTGGAGGGTAGTGGCGGGCCCGGTCCGAAGACACGTCCTATTGCGCGCGTAAGCGGGCAGACTAGCTCGGCCGCACGCCACAACGTGACAAGCCGAAGCGGGCGGTGGCATGAAAGCTTAGCTAGCACGCCACATGGCTCCCGCCAAGGTGTTTGAAAGTTTGGTCTAGACGGGTTGGGCGAGGCCGACTCCAACCAGTCAGCTTGGCAGAAGACAGACGAAGCTCTACCTCGGGCACCGAGAGAAGGAAACTACTGAGGCACCTCGACCGATCGCCCGCGGCGCCTCACCAGCTTCGGGGACTACTGTCGGAGTAATGGGCCACGGGTAGGCTAACCTGAGACCCAAACCCTTTCAAGACATCGGGGCTGATTGCACCCCTCAAGACAACGAGACGAAGAGCCGTCTCCTGGAAGCTAACTAAAGGAGTAGCCGGCTTCCCACGGGCGGTCGAGTCCTGGATGCAAGGCCAAGTCAAGCCGACTCCCGCCAGGCAGCTTCCAAAGAAGCCGGCCCCAAGGAGTCGGCCCGCGACACCTGCAGAGCCTGTGCCCTCGTCAGGGGGATGGGACGGGGAGTGGCTACAGTATAGCCCATCCCCTCCTCCAAATCAAGCAAGCATGGCCACAGCGCCCCGTACCGACAGAGATCTCCGCCCGACGCGACACTGTTGCCACCGTTTCCCTGACATCACCTCGTATGGGCGGAGTCCTGATGACAGCCTGTCTGTAGGGCCCAAGGATGATGGGCCCCGCCAGTCAGCGAGAGTCCAAAAGACGGCAAAGAGCCCTATCAGTCGGACCCGAGGGAGGTCGGCCTCTAGGAGTCGGCTGGCCCCTTCCTCGGGACCCACGCACCATTAATCCGACGAGATAGGGAGTGGCTACAGTAATCGCTCGCCAGGCGACGGGGCTGTAGCCATGACCTCCTGACCAAGCCTGGGTCATTAGAGACGCGGCCATAGTGATCAGCTGCTGACAAGCCCGGGAACGGCGGGTACGGCCTGTCGGCCCGTATCACACCAATCGGCGGGCCCTAGCAGTCGGTGGAGAAGCCAGCACAAGAGAGACTGATGGCCGGGCGCTACCCAGGCCGGATTACTAATGTACCCCCGGGGGGTAGGCCTATATAAACCCCCCAGGGTACCCATGCAAAGGGTTCCGGACCTGAGATAGTTAGACCAGATCATAGAGGAAAGGGAAGAGCTAGCCTTGCCTTCTCCTACCTCTAGCATACAGCTCGAGGAGCACTTGTGTATTCACTTGAGCCTTAGTGATCATGCGGAGATCCCGCAGAGTAGGACTAGGGGTGTTATCTCCTAGGAGAGCCCCGAACCTGGGTAAAGTATGCCGGCGTTCGTGTCTACGCCTCATCCCGCTTCCGGGCACCGACGACGTTCTACTCGCTCCCACCATGATAAGCCATCCTTTGGCATATGTCGCACCCAACCCCCGACATCCACGTTGATGGAGACTTCAACACACGGAGGGTAACCGCTGCCCGAATCCACGGAGGGCTCCACCCATGAAGGGTCCACGAAGAAGCAACCTTGTCTATCCCACCATGGCCATCGCCCACTAAGGACTTGCCTCACTAGGGTAGATCTTCACGAAGTAGGCGATCTCCTTGCCCTTACAAACTCCTTGGTTCAACTCCACAATCTTGTCGGAGGCTCCCAAGTAACACCTAACCAATCTAGGAGACACCACTCTCCAAAGGTAATAGATGGTGTGTTGATGATGAACTCCTTGCTCTTCTGCTTCAAATGATAGTATCCCCAACACTCAACTCTCTCTCACAGATTTGGATTTGGTGGAAAGATGATTTGAGTGGAAAGCAACTTAGGGAAGGCTAGAGATCAAGATTCTTGTGGTTGGAATGGAATATCTTGGTCTCAACACATGAGTAGGTGGTTCTCTCTCAGAAAATGTATGCTGGAAGTGTATGCATGTTATGATGGCTCTCTCCACGAATGAAGAGTGGGTGGAGGGGTATATATAGCCTCCACACAAAATCTGACCGTTACATACAATTTACCAAACTCGGTGGGACCGAATCATGAAACTCGGTCAGACCGATTTAGTTCAAAATGTGAACGTTAGGCTTTTTGGTGGGACCGACATGTCAACTCGGTGGGACCGATTTCATTAGGGTTAGGGCATAATGTCATCTCGGTGAGACCGATCACATAAGCTTGGTGAGACCGATTTCTGTAGTAGTCAAACAGAGAATTGGTCAGGCAAAGTCGGTAGGACCGAATCGCTCATTTCGGTGAGACCGAAATGTTACGAAAGGGAAATAGAGAGTTTGCATTGCGAACTCAGTGGGACCGATCGCTCATATCGGTTAGACCGGAACATGACGAAAGGGAAAAAAGAGTTTGCAATCCCATCTCGGTGAGACCGGGATCCCTATCGGTGAGATCGAACTGACTAGGGTTTCTGGCAGTGGCTGTGTCAAATGAACTCAATGGCGCCGGATAGATCAAATCGGTGGGGCCGAGTTTGACTTTTGTTTTGGGACATATGTGGATACGAGAAAGTAGTTGAGGGCTTTTGGAGCATATCAGTAAGCATTTTGAGCAAGCAAGCCATTAAGCAACACCTCATCCCTTTTTAATAGTATTGGCATTTCCTACGGACTCAATGTGATCTTGGATCACTAAAATGAAAATGTAGAGTCTTGAGCTTGAGCCAATATGTGGCCTTAGCATTTTGAGGGATCCACATTCCTAGTCCATGCCATGCCAATTATTGAACTTTCTAAAATGATCATCTTGAAAGAGCATTAGTTCAATGAGCTATATGTTGTTAGGAATTACCAAAACCACCTAGAGATATTTGCACTTTCACTTGTTTACTTAAAAGTATAGAGGCGTTCCTCCCGTGCATGGACATATTACATCCACAGGTCCCCGACAAGGTTTAGCTTTCTCATTAATGTGCTGATCAAACAAGTACTGACCTTACAGGACACAAATGTGGATTCGAGATATTACATAATTTGAACAAAAATTTGGCAAGTGCCTATAGATTTAAGATTAAAAAATATAAAATGCCCGTGATGCCTTCACTTTTTCCTCTCCTTCTTTGAAACTACCTGGAGAGACGAAGAAGGCGGAGGGAAGGCCTGGCTGGGATTCGACGCCTCCCAAGGATCAGGGTGGCACCATTTCCTAGCTAGGAGGAAGAAACCGGAGGGCGGGTGCGGATGGTGACGCTGCCAGAAGCCCGGATGGGGGCGGCGGAGTCACCGCAAACATGACTCGTCGGGACTATCACCCCCATTTTTGACGCGTCGTGGGTTGCCGCCAGCTTCCGAACCGCTGCCCCGAAGCCCCCATCACGACAACCAAAATGGGGTGCCATGCTCTTCGGATAATCCCATAAAGAGCAAGGTCGTCCCCGACGGCCCGAAGATCAGGAGCCACCGAACATTAAGGAATCATGTTTGGGACCAAGGAGCTCTCCCACGCGCCGAGCGAACAGAGGTCAGGTCCGCCTTTACCGATGGCGAGCCCATTTTGCAACCTTCCTCCGGCGCCGCAAGAGGAGGGGAAATAGGCCACGATCGACTACCACGCCTTGCATCCATTACGGGCTTCGACATGGTGTCGCTTGCGTTGCCCCTCACTATAATTGAAGGCACGGACGGCCCGGTGACGGGCACTATGGAGTCGCCACCTCCGGTGCTACCGCCATGCCGCCCGCGCACCCTCCTGAGGCTTGTGGGAAGATGAGGAAGGAATCTCGCCCCAACGATGGTGTAGCCGCCCCTCCTACGGGCCTGAACCAGACTCACTCCCCAAGCATCAGTACAAGCATTCTACATCGCCAACCCCAAGCTACGGCCTGGGGCCTGGCCCCGGGCTCTCTCCTTCGGCATGACCAGCAGAAAGCAGATGACTGAGGAGAAGGGGTGTGAGGATGAATGCCTCCGCTCCTCGCCCGCCCCTCCTTTTATAGGCGGGTCGGGGAAGAGAGTCGATCCCTCGACGGGTAACCGCTGCCCTCCTCCACCAATCCAAAAAGACCGGGCCCCTGCTTTGATGCTCTCCCCCACCACGCACCTCCGTTACCTACCCCACTTAGTGCATGCAGCATACGGGATAATGACATGGTGGGAAGAGTGAATTGGCAGTTACTTGCCGTGCGTTAAAGTCATTCACGGGCCATTACAAGAGTGGCCCCACCATGATTGGTGTTACACGATGCATGGAAGAACCGGAGACCGGCCCGGTGTGGCACCCCGGCTCAGAGAGACCGGAATGCCCCGTATTCCAGCCTAGAGATCGAGGTGAAGTCTTCTGGAATACGAAACTGCTTGGCATAGAACAAATCAACTCATATTACAAAGGAAAATGATTACAAAGGTCTGATGTTACAAAAGATCACATCAGCATGGCGACACTACGCCTGCTAAGGAAGCTCTATGCTAGTAGTGGAACACTTCGTAGTAGCAAAATACTTCTAGCAGTGGAACAACGACGAAGGTGGTGAACTCCACTCTGCAGGGACTCTGGCTAGGACATGATCTAGCTCGCACACTCGGTAACCTCGACAAGCAATCAATCAATGACGGCATCACCTGCAATCTGGCATGACACGGCAGGTCAGTACATTGAATGTACTTGCAAGCTCACAACAACCAAAAACATCAAGGCAAGACAATAACATAGCATTAAACAGGTTAATTAACAACTACTATGATAGGAAAGCAACTACTGAGCATGATATGAAACTACTACAATGCTGATAAACCAACATCTCAATCTAAACAACCATCTCACTCTTGGCTATCCAGGCAAACAATATACCATCTCGATCACCTCGTGATCCACCTGATCACCTTGCGACCACATCACAAACTGAATTATCGTCCTCAAGATCATCTCAACACCATCATCAACATCCTGCCAAACTTTTACTGCTCACAATATCAACATATTAATCATCTAAACGTCATTCCATCATGTGAGTGTTGATCGAATGGTGCGACCTAGTACTAACTTCTGCCCATGACCGAGGACGCGGCTATCGATAGATTAAACACACACTCTGCAGAGGTTACCACACTGTACCCACAACAGAGAACCCATGGCCTCGTTCTCCCATTCGGGTGGACCAACGGCATTCCGACAAAACCAATCTACTGCCATGACACTCTCCCGGCCACTCCGACCAACACCCTCTTTTGGTTGTCCTGGGTGGCCCCGAAGTCAACTTGTGACATCTAACGGTCACCATCGTGGCAAAACAAAAACGGGCCCAAACGGGGACATGAGATCTCAATACAAACCATGGGCACATAAGGTTATGTCTACTTACTGGGCCAGGGTAATTCACGCACATAACCTTCCCTCGTTGGAGGCACCGGCAAGAGACATGTCAATAGATTGCATTCGGGCCTTGCCATAAAGGCAAATGTGGTTGCACTGGAAAAGCCCAGTTCGGTGGCACCTGACCAACTTAATGACGGAATTTCTCCCCAAGGTTGATCCGATACTCCGATATCATATATCCATCTGCCAACTAGGTCATAGCAATATCCAACAAATAATCCAAAGCATAATATCGTCATATCAAACTACTCCGAGAATAGCATAACACTACTATCATGATGAACCCAAGAACGGTAATACTACTATTCCAATAGCTAGAACAAGCTATCCAGCAAAAATCTACATGCAATCATCAAATCCAAAATCTTACTCCCAAACATAATATCAACTTCCATCATGATGACAATAATACTAGACACTAATAATCCAATATCAACATGACATCCATCAACTGCAAGCATAAATCCTAGTAATCCAAACAGTAGCATGGCAATAGCAAGATCAGAACAACTCCAAGAAATGCCATGCACATAGTCATGTAGCTAAAGCAATATTTTAAATAAGTTTAAATAATTTAAACCATGCCATTGCATTGCAATCATGCAAATGGAGGTCGTGGCCTGCCTGGGATGGATGGATTCACCGAGACGAAGTGCGAGAAGCTCGCGGAAAGAATCACCGGAAAATGTTCTCTCCTAGAGGGGGATGATTAAGGGCAAGGGAAAAATGGTCATTTTTTTAATGTGGTAACATCACGAAAATGATACCAACAGCACGGGCTCAACGAGGCGAAGAAGTGAGCTTTGGAATCACCTCATTTGGAGTTGTGAGCAAAAATTTATGAGTAGATGAAGTGCAGGGACCAATTTGTAAAAGAACATTCACAAAGAGGCCCCTCGCTGGAAAAACAGAAAGCACATTTCAGCAAATACACTTTCCAGAAGTGAAAGCGCATTTTCGCCCGAGCACCAGCAGAATACGCTTTCACCAGGGGAAAACGTATTCCACAAAAGCCGTATCCACTTATCCACGTCAGCGGGGGTGGGGTCAGCGAGCTGGAACGCTGACACGCGGGTCCCATCGCTGGCTTCTCTCTCCTACCGCCTCCTTATTCTTCTCCCCGTCGACACGCAGTGGCAGAGGCGAGGCCGGCCGCCCCGACGACGACCGCCGGCAGCTCCGACCACCTCCCAGGCCATGCATCATACCGACTGATACGTCTCCAACGTATCTATAATTTATGAAGTATTAATGCTATTATTTTATCCATCTTGGATGTTTAATGGGCTTTACTATGCACTTTTATATTATTTTTGGGACTAACCTATTAACCCAGAGCCCAGTGCCAGTTTCTATTTTTTCCCTTGTTTCAGTGTTTCGAAGAAAAGGAATATCAAACGGAGTCCAAATGAAATGAAACCTTCAGGAGAGTTATTTTTGGAACAGAAGCAATCCAGAAGACTTGGAGTGTACGAAGCCACGAGGCAGGGGGCGCACCCACCCCCCTGGGCGCGCCCTACACCCTCGTGGGCCCCTCGTGGCTCCCCTTACCGACTTCTTTCGCCTATATATGTCCATATACCCTAAAAACATCGGGGAACAGAATAGATCGGGAGTTTCGCCGCCGCAAGCCTCTGTAGCCACCAAAAACTAATCGGGACCTGTTCCAAGACTCGCCGAGGGGGAACCCTCACCGTGGCCATCTTCATCATCCGGCGCTCTCCATGACGAGGAGGGAGTAGTTCACCCTCGGGGCTAAGGGTATGTACCAGTAGCTATGTGTTTGATCTCTCTCTCTCTCTCTCTCTCTCTCTCTCTCTCTCTCGTGTTCTTGATTTGGCACGATCTTGATGTACCGCGAGCTTTGCTATTATAGTTGGATGTTATGATGCTTCTCCCCCTTTACTCTCTTGTAATGGATTGAGTTTTCCCTTTGAAGTTATCTTATCAGATTGAGTCTTTAAGGATTTGAGAACACTTGATGTACGTCTTGCATGTGCTTATCTGTGGTGACAATGGGATATTCACGTGATCTACTTGATGTATGTTTTGGTGATCAACTTGCGGGTTCATTGACCTTGTGAACTTATGCATAGGGGTTGGCACACATTTTCGTCTTGACTCTCCGGTAGAAACTTTGGGGCACTCTTTGAAGTTCTTTGTGTTGGTTGAATAGATGAATATGAGATTGTGTGATGCATATCGTATAATCATACCCGCGGATACTTGAGGTGACATTGGAGTATCTAGGTGACATTAGGGTTTTGTTTGATTTGTGTCTTAAGGTGTTGTTCTAGTATGAACTCTATGATAGATCGAACGGAAATAATAGCTTCATGTTATTTTATTACGGACTCTTGAATAGATCGACCAGAAAGGATAACTTTGAGGTGGTTTCGTACCCTACAATAATCTCTTCGTTTGTTCTCCGCTATTAGTGACTCTTTGTTGCATGTTGAGGGATAGTTATATGATCCAATTATGTTATTATTGTTGAGAGAACTTGCACTAGTGAAAGTATGAACCCTAGGCCTTTTTTCCTAGCATTGCAATACTGTTTACGCTCACTTTTATCATTAGTTACCTTCCTGTTTTTATATTTTCAGATTACAAAAACCTATATCTACCATCCATATTGCACTTGTATCACCATCTCTTTGCCGAACTAGTGCACCTATACAATTTACCATTGTATTGGGTGTGTTGGGACACAAGAGACTCTTTGTTATTTGGTTGCAGGGTTGTTTGAGAGAGACCATCTTCATCCTACACCTCCCATGAATTGATAAACCTAAGGTCATCCACTTGAGGGAAATTTGCTACTGTCCTACAAACCTCTGCACTTGGAGGCCCAACAACGTCTACAAGAAGAAGGTTGTGTAGCAGACATCAAGCTCTTTTCTGGCGCCTATGCCAGGGAGGTGAGTGCTTGAAGGTATATCTTTAGATCTTTCAATCGAATCTTTTAGTTTCTTCTTTTATCACTAGTTTAATTTATAAAATAAAACTACAAAAAAATGGAATTGAGTTTGTCTCATACGCTTCATCTTTTTAATATCTTTCGTAAGTATGATGAAAAGGAAAATTGTGCTCAAGTGCTAGAAGAAGAAGTCTATAAAATGTTTGGCACTAAATCTTTGAATGATGAGCATGATTGCAATGTTGTTAGTATGAACTCTTTGAATATCCATAGTACTAATGATGATTGCATAGTTATGATGAAAATGTCTCCTATAAACATGTCAATTTTTGTGGAGTGCATTGGGTTTGCAAGTACACACCAAATAGGGAAGATAGATATTGCAATAGGCATAAGCATTTAGAAACTAAATTGTTGCAATGAAGGCTAGATGTTTGTGCTGAAAATTTAATTTTTCTTAGCCGTACTTGTGAACTTTGTAATGAACGGGGTCTTTAACTATACGATGCAAATTGTTTCATGATCTAATCGTGTCCAAAAATTGTGATGACTTGATTTCCCTTGCACATTATAATGAACTTAGTTTGCTTATGGGTTACGAAGAAATGAAACATATAACTAAGCATCTTCTAGAATTTTCCTGTTATAAACTTCTTGATTTTGATCTAGAGAAAATTTATATGTATTGTGCGGTGAATTGCATTGAAAATCCTTATATTGCCAATTACATAAAGACAAGAAAACAAATAGAAGATGAAGAGAATACTAATGAAAGGGAAGATACTTCCCAATATCCTCCTACTATTTCTTATGATGAATTAGGTAATGAGGAGGAACCTTCTATTCAACCAATCTCATTAATAAGGAGCTCCAAAAAAGGGATTGAACCCACACATGATGTGGTGAAGAAGAAGAAAAGAAAAAGGAAGAGAGGTAAAAAGATATCTCTCCCAAATAATGTTGCTCCTATTATTGTTGTGCCTCATGAAAATGAATCAAAAATAATTGTGGAAGATGATGCACTTGATGATGATCTCGTTATGCCTATTGCTTTTTGTTATGATTATGATTGGGAAGATAATGATACTTCTTATGATCTTGAAAATCTTTTTGGCACTTGCTTGGAATAATATGATAATTGCTATACTATTGGTGCTATCCATACTATTAACGATGAGAGTGATTGTGCTTATGATATGGAAAGGCCAAAGCTTGGGGATGCTATGTTTGAAGACGATGATGTTTTTGAGAATATATTTGCTAAAATTAATGTTTGTTCCAAGCTTGGGGATGCTATGTTTAATGAAGATGATATTTTTAGTCTCCCAAGTTTTGATATGCAAATTTATAATGATGATAGCATGCCTCCTACTTATGATGATTATATTGATGAAAGTGGATTTGGAGAGGTCATGACTTTATTTAGTAATGATTCCACTATCTTGGAAGAGGTTTCAATTGATTATGATGAGAACAAAGTTGCTACTTCTGATGATTATTGTGATGAAACTTATGCTATAAAAAATAGTGATTATTATATTTATACAACTTGTCATGATTATGATTACCCTTTTTCTGAATATTACTCTTTTAATGTGGAAACAATTTATAGTATTCGAGTCTCTTACGGCACTCCCACTATTCCTCATGAGAAGAAATTTGCTTATGTGGAGAGTAATAAAATTTCTATGCTTGTAGATCATGAAAAGAATGCTTTAGGTGCTGGTTATATTGTTGAATTCATTCATGATGCTACTGAAAATTGTTATGTGGGACGAATGTATGCTTGTAGGAATTGCAATAATATCAAGTTCCCTCTCTATGTGCTTAAAATCTTGAAGTCATGCTTGTTTTACCTTCCTATGCAAGTTGGTTCTTGTTCCCATAAGTTGTTTGCTCACAAAATACCTATGCATAGGAAGTGGGTTGGACTTAAATGTGCTAGTAATATTCTTCATGATGCTCTGTTTATGTTTCAATTCTTATCTTTTATGTGAGCATCATTGAAATCATCATGCCTAGCTAGGGGTGTTAAACGTTAGCGCTTGTTGGGAGGCAACCCAATTTTATTTTAGTTTCTTCCTTTTTGGTTATTTTTAGGAATAAATAATCCATCTATCTTCTGTTTAGATGTGGTTTTGTGTTTTAATTAGTGTCTGTGCCAAGTAGAACCTTTGGGAAGACTTGGGTGAAGTCTTTATGATCATGCTGTAAAAAACAGAAACTTCCGCGCTCACGAGACTAGCTAAAACTTTTTATTGGAGAGTGATATTTAGTTGATTTTTTTTGCAGATGATTACTAGACAAATTCCTCAGGTCCACCAATTTATTTTAGAATTTTTGGAGTTCCAGAAGTATACGTTCTGATACATATTACTACAGACTGTTCTGTTTTTGACAGATTCTGTTTTCTATGTGTTGTTTGCTTATTTTGATGAATCTATGAGTAATATTGGAGGCTATGAACCATAGAGAAGTTGGAATACAGTATATATTACACCAACATGAATTTATAATGAGTTCACAACAGTACCTAAGTGGCGATTTATTTTGTTATACTAACTGAGCTTACGAGTTTTCTGTTAAGTTTTGTGTTGTGAAGTTTTCAAGTTTTGGGTAAAATATTTGATGGATTATGGAACAAGGAGTGGCAAGAGCCTAAGCTTGGGGATTCCCATGGCACCCCAAGATAATCTAAGGACACCAAAAAGCCAAAGCTTGGGGATGCCCCGGAAGGCATCCCCTCTTTCGTCTACTTCCATCGATAAATTTACTTGGAGCTATATTTTTATTCACCACATGATATGTGTTTTGCTTGGAGCATAATTTTATTTTCTTTAGCTTTGCTTGCTGTTTGAATAAAATACCAAGATCTGAAATTCTTAAATGAGAGAGAGTCTTCACAAAGCTACATAATTATTTAACTACTCATTGATCTTCACTCATATCTTTTTGGGGTAGTTTGTCATTTACTCGTGTGCTTCACTTATATCTTATGAGTAAATGGTTCAATGATTTGAATGTCATAAATCTGAAATTATATATGTTTCATATGCTTATCCCATGGGGAGTAATGCCTTCACATACAAGAAGTAGAGGTGGTAAATTTATTGAAGGATAGCAAACATTGTATTGGTCACTTGAACAATTCATGAAAGAATATTGAAGGAAGAGAGATTTCACATATAAATATATTATCTTGGACATCTTCTATGATTGTGAGCCCCATTAATTATTTTCAAACCTGAGCAAATTAGTTGAAGTTGGACAAGGAAGACAACATAATGAGTTATGCTTGGGTATATTTGTATACAAGTTATATTGTTATGGATCCTCTAACTTGTGGTGCTTGCTATTTATAATCCTTTGCTAGCCAAAATATTTGTACTAAGCGGGAATACTGCATGTGCATCCAAATTCCTTGAACCAAGTTTATTCCATGAGTGTCCACCATATCTACCTATATGCGGTATTTACCTGCCGTTCCAAGTAAATTTGCATGTGCCAAACTCTAAACCTTAAAATAATAATCTGTTTTGTATGCCCGAATCGCTCATATAGTGACTAGGGGCTATCAGTATCTTCCATGCTAGGTGGGTTATTCTCATGATGAGTGGACTCCGCTCATCATTCACGAGAAAATGGCTGGTAACTGGGATGCCCAGTCCTATGATCAAAAGATCAAAAACAAATTCGCAAATAATTTAAGCAAAACTCCCCCAGGATTGTTGATAGTTGGACGACACCCGTTGTTTCAGACAAGCCGTGTAGTGTGATTGTTGGTAGAGGGGGAGTAAAATCTTTACCTTTCTGTTTGGGAACCACCTATAATATATGTAGTATGGAAGATATTGGGAACTCTTGGTCATTATGTTGACAATGAAAGCATACCTCTCAAAATTATTTTCATCTCTGGTTTTGCTTCGAGCTCTGGCACCTCTGCAAATCCCTGCTTCCCTCTGTGAAGGGCCTATCTTTTACTTTTATGCAAGTGTCAGTAGTATTCCTTCTCATTCCAACCTACTCTTTAGTTGGCAAGCATCATGTGATGGAACGATCTAAGCATATATGGCCATTCAAATATATTTGATCATGAATTATTATTGTTGACAATTATCTATATGATAAATAAGTTGGGAGGCGAAACATTAAGCCCCTATCTTTCTCTGTGTTCGATGGATGCTATTTGTTCTAAAAATATGCTTTGAGTGGTAGCAATCATGGAAGACTATATGATAGTTGAGTATGTGGGATTTGCTAAATCAAAGCTCTGGCATAGACTCTTCCTGAAAATAAGATGAATTGTAATTGTTTGATGACTAATAACACGGTTTGTTAGTTTTCAAGAAAGTTTATGATCTATACTTTAACATGTGAATATATTGTTACTTGATCATGCAAAGTTTTATGATATGAGCTACTGTTATGACATATAATGATGCTAGAAAAGGTGATTGAAATTATCATTGATCAAACTTGTGCACCTGCTAGAATTCACACTTCATAAATTCTTTCTTTTATCATATACCTACTCAAGGACGAGCAGGAATTAAGCTTGGGGATGCTGATACATCTCCAACGTATCTATAATTTATGAAATATTCATGCTATTATATAATCCATCTTGGATGTTTAATGGGCTTTACTATGCACTTTTATATTATTTTTGGGACTAACCTATTAACCCAGAGCCCAGTGCCAGTTTATGTTTTTCCCCTTGTTTCAGTGTTTCGAAGAAAAGGAATATCAAATGGAGTCCAACCGGAATGAAACCTTCGGGAGAGTTATTTTTGGAACGGAAGCAATACAGAAGACTTGGAGTGTACGTAAGGGAAGCAATGAGGAAGGCATGAGGTAGGGGGCGCGCCCACCCCCCTGGCCGCGCCCTCCACCCTCGTGGGCCCCTCGTGGCTCCCCTTAACGACTTCTTTCGCCTATATATGTCCATATACCCTAAAAACATCGGGTAACAGAATAGATCGGGAGTTCGGCCACCGCAAGCCTCTGTAGCCACCAAAAACCAATCGGGACCCTGTTCCGGCACCCTGCCGGAGGGGGGAACCCTCACTGGTGGCCATCTTCATCATCCCGGCGCTCTCCATGATGAGGAGGGAGTAGTTCACCCTCGGGGCTGAGGGTATGTACCAGTAGCTATGTGTTTGATCTCTCTCTCTCGTGTTCTTGATTTGGCACGATCTTGATGTACCGCGAGCTTTGCTATTATAGTTGGATCTTATGATGCTTCTCCCCCTCTACTCTCTTGTAATGGATTGAGTTTTCCCTTTGAAGTTATCTTATAGGATTGAGTCTTTAAGGATTTGAGAACACTTGATGTATGTCTTGCATGTGCTTATCTGTGGTGACAATGGGATATTCACGTGATCTACTTGATGTATGTTTTGGTGATCAACTTGCGGGTTCATTGACCTTGTGAACTTATGCATAGGGGTTGGCACACGTTTTCATCTTGACTCTCCGGTAGAAACTTTGGGGCACTCTTTGAAGTTCTTTGTGTTGGTTGAATAGATGAATCTGAGATTGTGTGATGCATATCGTATAATCATACCCGCGGATACTTGAGGTGACATTGGAGTATCTAGGTGACATTAGGGTTTTGGTTGATTTGTGTCTTAAGGTGTTATTCTAGTACGAACTCTATGATAGATCGAACGGAAAGAATAGCTTCGTGTTATTTTACAACGGACTCTTGAATAGATCAACGAGAAAGGATAACTTTGAGGTGGTTTCGTACCCTACAATAATCTATTCGTTTGTTCTCCACTATTAGTGACTCTTTGTTGCATGTTGAGGGATAGTTATATGATCCAATTATGTTATTATTGTTGAGAGAACTTGCACTAGTGAAAGTATGAACCCTAGGCCTTTTTTCCTAGCATTGCAATACCGTTTACACTCACTTTTATCATTTTACCTTGCTGTTTTTATATTTTCAGATTACAAAAACCTATATCTACCATCCATATTGCACTTGTATCACCATCTGTTCGCCGAACTAGTGCACCTATACAATTTACCATTGTATTGGGTGTGTTGGGGACACAAGAGACTCTTTGTTATTTGGTTGCAGGGTTGTTTGAGAGAGACCATCTTCATCCTACACCTCCCACGGATTGATAAACCTTAGGTCATCCACTTGTGGGAAATTTGCTACTGTCCTACAAACCTCTGCACTTCGAGGCCCAACAACGTCTACAAGAAGAAGGTTGCGTAGTAGACATCACCGACGTGCTCAGGGAACCGAGCCGCACCCGTCTGGACCACTCATGCATCCTGGGGACGTTGGAGTCGAGTATGGATGCAACAATGGCAGACGGCGACGTCGGTCGATGAGGGACCCGAGGCTATGGTTTCCCCGGGGGTAAGGCAAGGACAATGGGAGGCTCTACATGATCTAGGTGATCTACTGGTGGTGGTGGAATGGAGAAAGGAGCTCGGGCTTGTTTGGATTTGAGGAGAGGCTGGCGGCGAGGTTTCGGCCATGGGAGGGGCAGGGTGGCTCCTCGAGCTCAAAGGAGAGGTTGGGCGGGGCTCTTGGTTATGCAGGAGGCGAGTGGTGAGGAGGGACACGGTCCGGAGCCGCTTAAATAGGTGGGGAGGAGGAGGCCGAGCTTGAGTGCCGCCATGCATGTCCGGCCGAGCCCTTGTCGAGCTCATCGATCATGGGGAGGGCACGAGAACACGACGAGGCATTGATGGTAAGCTTCACGGGGCAGAGGAGGCCAAGGGGCACGGGGAGGAAATGACCAAAGGAGGAAGACGATGACCGGCTACAGATCATCCGTGGGCGCGCGGCAACGAGCGCCAGCGAGCGAGCTGCGGGAGGGGGAGAGGGGTCTAGGGAGAAGAGGACGACGAGGCAGAGCTGCCAGACATGCTCGTGCATGCTGAGACACCGAGCAAGGGAGGGTCCGAAGCAAAACGACGCTTTGGGCGCCTCTTCAACATGCCAAATCGGTGGTCACCGCACAGCCTGGAATGGAGAGGACTCGAGAGACAGGCCATTGTTGTCTACAATGAAGTCCCTCCAAGATAGAGCAGCCCTGAAGGAATGAAATGATCACAGGCACTGGGAAAAGAAAGAAACAAGATTCACAAGTTTTTTGCAGCAAACATGGCTTCACACCTGTGATCAACAGAGAAGAGCTAAGGGCCAAACTTCATGTCTGAGGTGTTTATCTTAGGAAGGACTATAATCCTGGGGGTTTTGAGGGAAAATGGAGTACAAAACAATAGGGTTGCTTTGTAACTGCAAAATTGGTCCAGAAAAGGGATTTGGATGATGGACACACATGGAGTATTAACTTCAGCTGAAATCTTGCATTGGATGATTATTTGGACATATGAAGAGGCTGTAAAAATTCCATACCAATTGGACATGCTAAAATGATACTTCCTTCAAAGCTATCCTCTCTGTCCAGAAGCTTGGAATAATTTTGGAGAGGAAATGGCTTGTTGAAATGATCCCAAATTTTGTGGAGATAAGTTATTTGGGTATGAACATGATCTGGTAATTATTCAGAATTAATGAAGCAATATAAATTATACTTGCTTCACAACCTAAAAATATTCACAAAATCAAAGAATTGAAGTTGTGCTCACATAGATGATTGGCTGGAGCTGAAAATTGGAGGAGTGTGATAATATGAGCACATGAAGGAGTGTGCAAAATTTCACCTCATTTCGATACTCCTAGCTAGTACTTCCTTCACAATGCCATCTATCTGATGGAAACTTTGCAAAATCACTGAGGAAAGTTGGCTAGGCAAATGAAGTTGAATTTTTGCATGGGGCAATGATCTGGATCTAAAAGCATGCCCAAAAAGTTTGGTAGCAAACAAGAAAACATAGGTGGCACTTCCTTCACAGAAAACCACACTAGACAGAAATGAAGAATAAATATCGGGGAATTATTTGTGGGCTAGGAAAAGAAATTTGGGCCATACTTGAGCAACATATGACCCAAAGAAATTATGAGAACTTTTTGGTAATTTTGGGAGTGATAGAAATATAGGTTGCTTCACAACCTAGGGTAAACGAGACTATTCCTTTAATAGAGAAAGGAATATTCCTTTAATAGCGAATTTTAGGGTTGGGCTAGAATGGAAATGACATGATCTTGGGAAAGATTTTAGAATGATGAGCCACTTGGGAGAAGAAATGATGATGATCTCCCAGGTTGTAAGGCCAGAGATCCACTCCAAAAAGAAAATCAGAGGAAAAACCAATAAATCGAAAAGAAAAATAAAATGGCTAAAAACCAGGGTGTTACAAACCTTCCCCCCTTAAAGAATCTCTTCCTCGAGATTTGGTTGCTCAGGGAATAAGTATGACTTGAGGACACAGTTTCCAACTCGGGTATTGATATGGGCAAAGGTGTCCTGATGTTTCGATGAGAAGGTGGCTATCATTTTCTGTGGGAGTCGACCTTGACGATCCGACTACGAATGTGCGAGACGTCGTGCCTTAGCAATCGCTAAACCAACTTCCGAGGGTTATTGACCACGCCGGAGCACGATCAACCTGACCATGAGGGCTTGTTTCCTGCGAGCAAACAAAGAACAAGCAAGAAAATAAGATTGCAATCTGGATATTGCGAATATAAGAAGAAACCTTTATTAATGAAGGTGGGGTTCTGTGACGCCTTGGTCTGGTCGTTGAACACAAACGAAGTACGCGAAGTTGCAGCTATGGCGAACTTTTAATCTAAACAAAACCCAAAGTCTAAACGATGCCCTAAGGGTTGTATATATGGAGGAAGAGGGGGGAATTTCGTGGCCCTTGGAGGAGGGGTCCGAAACCAACCCTAACTCTTGTTTCCCCACACATACGGACTCTAAAAACAACCTATACTTAAGTATTTTAAAAATACATGGGCCTGGCCCAATAATAAGGTGACGCAGCACCTAGAATAGCCTATGGACGAAATTTATGATGTGGCATCTTGTATATTTCGTCCAAGGCTTCATGCACTCCTTATGGTGGCTTCAAAGTCCTGAAATCATCACTTGTAACTCCGTTCTTGTTCCCCTTGTGCATGCCATCATCTCCATGCTTGGTCTGGCTCCAGAGTACATACCTCTTATCCATGCCAGGCCCTTCATTTGTAAGCAAAACAAATGTATCCAATTTAGGTAGCATCATATTCTCATGAACATTAGAATCATTACCAAGAAAAGAAAGTACCTGATAATTTAATTGGCGTGCGCGAGCTCTAGTAATTGGTCCAGTATGTATAGCAGTAGGAGTTGTGGGTGTAACAATGGTATTGATGTCCTCATCATCCTCCCCTTCTTGAAATGAAGTCGTCCTCGACGGAAGCTCATCTTCCTCACCCAAATAAGGCTTCAAATCTGCAATGTTAAAAGTGGGACTAACCCCAAAATCTGCAGGCAGCTCAAGTTTATATGCATTATCATTTATTTTCTCTAACACCTTAAAAGGACCATCAACCCGTGGCATTAGCTTTGATTTGCGCAAATTAGGAAACCTATCCTTACGCAAATGTAACTAAACAAGATCTCCACGTGCAAAGACAACATGTTTTCTACCCTTATCTCCAGCAAGTTTATATTTAGCATTCATACGCTCAATGTTTTCCTTAATTAACTCATGCATTTTAAGATCAAATCAGCATGTTGTTTAGCATCAAAATTAACCTTCTCCGAAGATGGAAGAGGCAACAAATCAATAGGTGCACGAGGTAGGAAACCATACACAATTTCAAAGGGCCACATCTTAGTAGTAGAATGCAACGAACGATTATAAGCAAATTCAATATGAGTCCAGCATTCTTGCCACATTTTCTTATTATTCTTCAAAACAGCCCTAAGCATAGTAGACAATGTTCTATTGACTACTTCAGTTTGTCCATCAGTTTGGGGGTGACAAGTAGTACTAAAAAGCAGTTTAATCCCCAACTTAGCCCATAAACATCTCCAAAAGTGGCTAAGAAATTTAGTATCACAATCTGAAACAATAGTATTTGGCACACCATGCAAGCGAATAATTTCACGAAAGAACAAATCAGCAACATTAACAACATCATCGCTTTTATGACATGGTATAAAGTGTGCCATTTTCGAGAACCTATCCACGACAACAAATATGCTATCCCCCCCTTCTTTGTTCGAGGAAACCTAAAACAAAGTCCATATATATATCCTCCCAAGGAACACTAGGTACAGGCAAAGGCATATATAAACCATGAGGATTGAGTCGTGACTTAGCTTTTTGACATGTAGTGCAGCGAGCAACAAAATGCTCAACATCCTGTCTCATCTTTGGCCAAAAGAAATGTGTAGCAAGTATGTCCTCCGTCATCTTCACACCAAAGTGTCCCATTAGTCCTCCTCCATGCGCCTCCTGCAACAAGAAAAGACGAACGGAGCTAGTTGGAATGCATAGCTTGTTAGCATGAAACACAAATCCATCGTTAACGACTAACTGTTCCATGTTCTACCTTCTTTACAATTCTGCAATACATCTTTAAAGTCAACATGATGCACATATTGATCTTTGATGGTCTCCAAACCAAATATTTTAAAGTCAAGTTGTGAAAGCATAGTATAACGACGAGATAATGCATTAGCAATAACATTTTCTTTACCCTTCTTGTGTTTAATGACATAAGGGAAAGTCTCAATGAATTCAACCCATTTAGCATGTCTAAGGTTCAGTTTTGCTTGACTTTTAATGTGTTTCAAAGATTCATGATCAGAATGTATAACAAATTCTTTGGGCCATAAATAATGTTGCCATGTTTCTAAGGTCCGTACAAGAGCATATAATTCTTTATCATAAGTAGAATAGTTCAGACTAGGCCCACTCAATTATTCAGAAAAGTATGCAACATGTTTGCCATCTTGTAATAACACACCTCCTAATCCAATTCCACTGGCATCACATTCAAGCTCAAAAGTCTTATTAAAATCAGGAAGTTGGAGTAAAGGAGCATGTGTCAACTTATCTTTCAATACCGTGAAGGCTTCTTCCTGTGCGGTATCCCAAACAAAAGGCACATCCTTCTTTGTAAGCTCATTGAGAGGTGCACCAATGGTGCTAAAATCTCTCATAAAACACCTATAGAAACTAGCGAGTTCAAGAAAACTCCTCACTTGTGTGACCGTTTTGGGTTGCGGCCAACTCTCAATAGCTTCAATCTTGGCTTTATCAACTTCAATTCCCTGTGGAGTAACAACATAGCCAAGAAAAGATACTCGGTCCGTGCAAAAGGTGCACTTCCCAAGGTTACCAAACAAACTTGCATCACGTAGAGCAATAGAAACACCACGTAAATGTTCCAAATGTTCTTCCAAAGATTTGCTATAAATCAGTATATCATCCAAATAGACTACCACAAATCGTCCAATGAAAGCATGTAAAACTTCGTTCATTAGTCTCATGAAAGTACTAGGTGCATTAGTTAACCCAAAAGGCATGACTAACCACTCATATAAACCAAACTTAGTTATAAATGTTGTTTTCCATTCATCTCCCAATTTCATATGAATTTGATGGTATCCACTACGCAAATCAACTTTGGAGAATATTGTAGAGCCACTCAATTCATCAAGCATATCATCTAGCCTAGGAATAGGATGACGATAACGAATAGTAATATTATTAATGCCTCTACAATCAACACACATACGCGACGTACCATCCTTTTTAGGCACTAGTATAATAGGAACAACACAAGGACTAAGAGATTCACGTATATTACCTTTGTCGAGCAGCTCATGTACTTGATGCATAATCTCCTTCGTCTCCTCTGGATTGGTACGGTATGGTGCACGGCTGGGTACCGATGCACCGGAAATTAAGACAGTTTGATGCTCAATCCCGCGAATAGGTGGTAATCCCGGTGGCACATCTTGTGGGAAGACGTCAGCGAACCCCTGCAAAATGTTAGTGACAGCAGGGGGCAAAGAGGAAGGCACGTCCTCGAATGAAAATAATGCCTCTTTTCACACAAAAGCATAGCAAACAGATTTGCTAAAATCTAGCTCATCAATATTATATTTGGAGGCAAGTAAACATGCACTTTTCAATTTAATTTCAGAAGCAACACTAGATGGTTTAGTATTAGACTTCATTTGTTGCTCAAATTCTTTACCCAGAATCTGATTTTCACCCTTATTTTTCTCCTGTTTTGCTTTATTAGCTTTATTAATATCATCTTTCAAAATGGAATCAGGAGTCATAGGAAGCAAAGTAATATTTTTATCCTTATGAACAAGAGTATACTAATTGTTTCTACCATGGTGTACATAATTTTTATCAAATTGCCATGGTCTACCAAGTAATAAGGAACATGCTTGCATAGGTACCACATCACAATCAACATAATCAGCATATGTAGAGATACTAAAATGCACACGAACAGTACGTGTTACCTTAAACTTGCCGCTGTTGTTGAACCATTGGGTGTAGTAAGGATGTGGATGTGGTCTTGTGGTGAGAGATAGTTTCTCCACCAACTCCATGCTAGCCAAGTTGTTTCAGCTCCCTCCATCTATGATGACGCGAATAGAACGTTCCTTCACAACTCCCTTTGTATGGAACAAATTATGCCTCTGATTTTGCTGAGCTTGTGTAACCTGCACACTCAAAACACATTGAGCAACCAAACATTCATCCATGTCAGCATCTTCAGGAGCCATGTATTGCGTCTCATGATCAGAATCATCTCCACCGTGTTCTTCACGTGTAATAAGAGCCAAAGTCTCGTCATCATAGTCACTAGCGGACTCATACCCACCATCCTCAGTAGCAATCATCACACGCTGAGATTTGCATTCTCTCACATAATGACCTCTTCCCTTACAACAACGACAAATAATATCACTTGTGTGGCCTGTTGATGCCATGGAAGAAGAAGAGCTCTGTGCAGGCCCGGCAGGTGTGCTCTTGGCAGATAGTGGTGGTTGTGCCTGCTTTCTTGTATCACGGTTGGAGGTGGCACCTGATGGAGGTGATGGTGCAGTGGAAGTAGAGGATGCACGTGGTGTCCATGATGAAGGTCGACCTGCAGAAAAGTTAGTTCGCGCCAATGCCTGTCGATCCTGCATTTCACGTTCAGCTTTACAAGCAAGATCGAATAAACGAGTGATATTATTATAATCCTTATACTATAGAATGGTCTGAATCTCTCTATTGAATCCACCCATAAAACGTGCAAGCATAGCTTCATTATCCTCAACAATAACACATCTAATCATGCCAGTTTGTAATTCCTGATAATATTCCTCTACAGAATTTTTTCCTTGTCTTAAACGCTGCAATTTTTGAAGTAATTCACGTTGATAATATGGTGGAACCCAACAAGTACGCATAGCAGTTTTCAAAGCAGCCCAAGTAGTTGGAATATTATTCGGATATAATCTACGATGTTCAGACCACCACACACAAGCAAAACTAGTGAAAGCACAAAGTGCAGCAACAACACGTCTCTCCTCGGGATATTCTAAACATGTAAAACGTTGGTCGGTTTCTAATTCACAAGTAGGATATATATCAGGAACATATCTGCCCTCAAATGTTGGAATATTCAATTTCAGTTTAGGAAGATGGTCATGATCTCGTACCTGAGCTGGTAATGCAGCCCTACCATTGCGATTATTTGCATGTGGACGACCGGGTGCTGGTGGTTGCACGTAGTTCTGATTTTGATCAACTTCATCCTCGTAATCTCCCGCATAATCATCCTCCACCTCATCAACAGCAGGAGCCACAGAAGTATCAAGAGCAGCACCAACAGTTTGGCCAGGATCAAGAGGGACACGGCTCGCTCGGCGGAGGGCTGTTTCGCGACGTGGAGGTAGTCGTTGTTGTTGTTGTTGCGGCAGAGGTGCAGCAGGTGCAGCCGGTGGTGGTTGTGGAAGACGCGCAAGCACTTCATTAAATTTTTTATCGAGCTTTGTTTCGAACGTCTTCTCAAAGCCAGTTATCTTATCCATGGCCTATTCAAAATTGTTCAGCACGTCTTGCACCTGTTCAGTCATCATTTGCTGAAATTTATCATGCAACTCCTTATTCGTCATGTTCTCCTAGTCAATCTCGCCGGCTTGTGATCCTGGCATGCTTAGCAACAATAGAAACACACAAGAATATGATCCTACAGACTACTAACAAGTGGTGGTG
The DNA here is from genome assembly GCA_021605205.1 of Aegilops longissima. Lineage (NCBI taxonomy): Eukaryota > Viridiplantae > Streptophyta > Magnoliopsida > Poales > Poaceae > Aegilops > Aegilops longissima. Next base: position 211,892,513 of record CM038680.1, read on the forward strand.
GTGGTGGGTGTCACAAATCCATGAAGCAAATCTCAAATTCTTACCAGTTCTTACCCAGCAGCAGGCGGTGATCGGCAACTGATGTAGTCAAAACTCTCAAAGCTTGGATATAGCGATTACCAAGGAACCGAGGAATGAACAATGATGGTAAGAAGTATCACTGCGTCAAGAGTTCATATAATGGTGTGCAATTCCCATGATAATTTTAATATAAAGATGGTAATACTCCAAGGTAGAACAGAACAAAAGCTGGATTAATATTTGATCTGCGGAACACAACTACTTTGACCCAATCCTGGATATGGATGAGGTACTGGAGTTTGTTTCCCCTAGTCATTCCGAAATAGAATGGCTTGACGGACAACAAGAATAATAGGCATCGATAACAGGAATGCACAGCTAGTCCTGACTATCAATTGATAGACAGAGGTTAGAATACAACTAAAGAGAGACAACTCAAAGAACATATGATTTTCTGAGTTATGGATGCATGGATTAGCATGTCGAAGGAGCTCAACATATTTCTTCCAGATAACCCATGCAGAAAGGTTGAACTGGCAGAGTCACAATATAGAATGGAGAACTCATCGAGGGCACTCCTGTTGGATCTTTTGATCCAACAAACTTCTGTCGTACGTGGTTCATAGTATTTGGAAGAAGGAAATACCACGGACCTCGAGGACTAATGCAAAGGTTACTAATAACCTAAAAGGAACGAGCATACACTATCAACATGAAGTAAGTAGGGTGAATCTCGGGTTAAAAAACCCAGGAAGAGAATACCTACTACTAAATGGCATCACAGGATGCTTTCGAGAACGGTGGCCAGAATCATCACACCGGGAACAAAAAATATGGCTAGATTACTAGGTGACTCCCTAAAACACCTAGGGTCATAATAATAGCTCCAACATATATGTCGAGGCAACAGAGTACCTCAACTCAACGATTTAGTGTGGTTGATCTGGCCCAAAAGGACAACAAAACCAGAGGGAAAGGATTTTGCAAATGTATCAGATTGTTTAGAGATCTAGGATGACTCGGAGAGCATAACTGATGTAAATGCTCAAAAAGATTTGTGATATCCTGCAAAATAGTGGCATATCCACTTAACATCATCATATCAAGGGTCTGATTCAACTGACAGCATACTAAAAGTAGTAGAAACTGAACTGAGGCCTGGAACCGACAAACCTAAAATTCTACGGATTAGTAACACGTGATCCTGATAGAAAGAAGTGAAGGCCTAGTTCTTAACCCCGTAGAGAAGAAGAGGGTGACTCAGATCAGAAGGGCATAAGGTATAAGGAGTAAAAAGAGCCTTACGTTCCCTTCCCCAATCAATTCCCTTACATAACTAAAGCATTTCTAGACACAACTTCGACCTGTTTGGCTTGGTAATCCTATAGGCAGTCAGGCTCTGATACCAACGCTGTCAGGACCCCGATTCCAAGTCACATTGATCTAGTCGATAACACCTCATATCACTTTGCGGCCTCACGCACAGTATTCCCACGGGTGTCGCCTTACCATGGCCCGGGACCGTTTGCACCTTTTGGTCACGTATATGATAGTGTCGCTAGCATCCATATGACAGATAACCCGGGCTGACATGACTAGTCATGAACCCAAAGTGGCACTAACTTACGGGGACAGGCATACATGAATCAACATCGAGCATGTCGGTCAGCAGCGTGCGAATCCGGGCTGTAGCACTAGGCTAACAGGACTTCGGTGAACCGGGCTGTAGCAGGCTAGGCAGCACTCCGGATGTCATCGCGTGACATTTCCCTGAAGGGACAGACACATGAACAAAGTGAATCACATGCCGGCCAATCAAGTGTTCCGGAGTAGTAGTGCTGGGCTAGCAGGACTCCGGTGAACCGGGTTGTAGCGGCCTACTATGGCTCATGGAAGCACAAGACTACATTTCTCGATAAGAGAGGCTACCAAGGATAAACAACTAGGTTGTCGGATCCCACACATACCAAGCATTTCAATCATACACACAATATGCTCGATATGTGTAAATACAACATGGCATCACAGCATAACTCTACGACTCAAGTATTTATTCATTAGGCTCCGAGGAGCCAAAATATTACAAACATGGGTCTCATGACCCAACATTCAGAGCATACAAGTCAAAGCACAAGCGGAAGCTTAACATGTCTGAGTACAAACATCTACAAATGGAAAAGGCTGAGAAGCCTGACTATCTACTAGATCCTACCGAGGCACAAGATCGTAGCTGAGGTATCAAGCTAAACGTCGAAGTCCACGTGGAACTACTGGTGAGACCGAAGTCTCTCTGCAAAAACATAAATTAAGCAAACGTGAGTACAAATGTACCCAGCAAGACTTACATTAGAACTAGCTACATATGCATCAGTATCAACAAAGGGGTGGTGGAGTTTAACTGTAGCAAGCCAGCTTTGACTCGATGGCTATCCTAAACTACGACTGCAAGTAACTCTTTTGGGGTGGCGCACACGAGTCCACATATTCACCAATCAATACACCACTATGGATCCGCTCCCGTCTCCCTACGAGAACGCCATCCATAGCACTCACGCTTATCTTGCGCATTTTAGAGTATCCACTTTCACTTGTCTATGAACTGTATAGGCAACCAAGTAGTCCTTAACCTCGGACATGGCTATTTGAATAGATGATGTTAACCCTGCAGGGGTGTACTTCTTCACACACGCTCTCACCACTTATCGCCGTTTACACGACATGTACTCGGCAACCTTCAACCAGAAGCCCAGCGAGGGTGTCGGCCACGGCCTACCTAAACACTAAAGCCTCTAGTCCAGGTTTATCGCCTATTCAGGTTCCATCCATGAGGAGTCGGCCGAGGTTTCCACATACGGCCCCGAACAATGTGTACAGGGTTCCAAGACACGAAACGGGCACCCGGCATGCTCGGCCACGTGCCTACCGCATCACAGCCCACCCCTCGGGTCAGCGCTGCGCACGGCCTCCAGCATACTACAAACACCAGAAACTACTTGCAACTCCTGGACAGAGGACAAGGGTGGTTAAGAAGCCTAGAGGGTCCATTGGTTTCGGGCCCAATGCATGGTAGTAGCCGAATCTTAAATCACACATACAGATCTCAGTGCTTAAGGACGGTTCAATTGAAACAACCCACCATGTACTCCTACATGGCCTCTCATCGATACCTTTACCAAATCGTGTTCACACACTTAGCTCACACCCAGTAGGACATGTTCATCACCATTCCAATTCATCCCCGATGAATCAGACCTGAGTCAACTCTAAGCAGTAGCAGGCATGACAAACAAGCATGAATGAGTAGGCACATCAGGGCTCAAATAACTCCTACTCATGCTAGTGGGTTTCATCTATTTACTGTGGCAATGACAGGTCATGCAGAGGAAAAGGGGTTCAGCTACCGCAACATATAACAGTTGAATCGATGTTGTCCTAATGCAGTAAAAGAGAGCAGGAGCGAGAGAGTGGGATTGTATCGGAATGAACAATTGGGTTTTGCTTGACTGCCACTTCTGAAGATGATATAGCTCTTCATCGGTGTCATCGAACTCATCATCGGAACATACGTCCACCGAGGGGGAACAACCACCGGCAAACACAGAAAGAACACAATCAATGCAATGCACAATATGATGCATGATCATGACATGTCAATATGTTGTGATTTGAGCTAATGCAGCTAAGAACAGAAGGGTTTGAGTTGATTTGAACCAAAGGTTCAAATTCAAATTCAAACTAAGAACTTATAAAGTGCATTATCATGTTTTGATCTAAACATCAAGGTTAAGTTGTTTAAACATGCATGAAACCAGTATATATGGATAGCTTGGATTTTTCTGATAATTTTTCATCTATAATTTATTTCATTCTGAGCTATAGATTATTTTCTATGAATTTTAGAAGTTTAAATTGTTTTCTGGAATTTCCTGGATTATAAAAACGCCAGAAAACATTTTCTACGTCAGCATGACAACAGCACTGCATCAGCAGGTCAACCAGGTTGACCCACGTCAAACCTGACGTGCGGGGTCCACAAGTTAGTGACACAGGGACTAATCCCGGTCAAACCTAGCGCTGACTGGGGTTTGACCAGTGGTAGGGCCCGCTGTCAGTGTCTGTGGGTGGTTTAGCTAGCAGTGATTAGTTCTAATTACGCGACCATGTCGGCACGCCGGAGTTTGGCCGGCGGCAACCTCAAGCCGCGTTGGAGTCCGCTCGGGAAACGCCCTCCGGCGATCAAAACGGCAGCGCAGAGCATCTACGCCCAGCTCGCGCTCAACCGCATCTATATAAGCAAGCAGGAGGGGCCGAGGTCGATCGGACTCCCCGGAATCAAGCTCGCAGCGGCGGCCGGAGTTCGGGTGACGTCGAGCTCGGCATTAGAGTACACGGGAGGAGGAGTTGGAGGGCGTTCCATGGTCCTGGGAGCGTGCAGAGAACGGTGACGCGCTCGGTTTCGAGCCTCAGCGGCTGCAGCAACGACGGTGACATCACCGGTGACGTGGAGCTCTCGGTTCCGGCTGTGGAGCTAGCTAGAGGATGCGCGCGACGACGAGGTAAGGGGGGTTTTGATCGGGGGCTCACAGAGGTTCGTTTGGCGCAGACGGCGAGGTCGGGGTGGGTCGAAGCTGAGCGGGACGCTGAGAGGGATCTCCGGCGACCGAGGTTGAAGAAGATGGTTGTGAGGGCGTTCGGGGGCATCCGGCATCACGCAGCTCGGTGGAGAGGACGAGGCAGACGTGGCGGAGCTCGAGGATAGGTTGGATAGGCTCGAGGGCGACTGTGGGCACGACTACGCTGGCGACGAGATCGGGCGTGCGTCGTCCATGGCGTGAAGAGAGCGAGGGGGCGAAGGGGAAAGAGTGAGCGAGGGGTCGGTGGGTTCCGGAGGCCACGCGGAGACGATCCTAGCGTCGCGCTAGCCAGGGAGGGCCAGGCAGGCAGCTTCGTGCCCGTACACGAGAGCGCCGTGCACTGCTTCCCCTCTGCCTTCTGGCGAGAGGAGGAAGACAACTGGCAGGGGAGGTGGCTGGGCTGGGCCTGCTTCAGCAGTAGGCCGCACAGGTAGGCGCCAGGTAGGCTCTCTCTCCCTCTCTCTGGTTTTTCTATTTATTTAGTTCTGTTTGTTTTGATTTAGTAGGAGTACTAAACCAATTTATTTGCTTCTGTAAATTATTGTATGGACTATAGATATTACTCTAGAGCCCCACAATAATTTCCAAAATTATTGGACATGTATTTCTTTTATAACACTAATAAAGCCAATTCAAATACATTATGATTTAATTCAAATGCCCAAATTAATTACTCTTAATGCTCAAAAATATTGGTTTGGATTTTTACCTCTTGCCAATATTTTCAGGGATTAAAATGAACATTTCCTTGGGCTCATTTGAAGAAATTTTCAACTTGCACATTTTTAAAAGGTTTCTGAGGCTTTGAGAATCTTCCTCAATTCAAATTTCTTCGAATTTAACATGATGCATGCTCACTGATGCAACTATTTAGAGTCATGAATCTAGGGCTGTGACACTCATATACCAAATTCTTATGCTGATGTTGATTCTTTCATATCTGTGGTGATATCCAAGGGATCTAAGCATAAATTCGCTTTTTGTAATGAACACTTTTATTTCTGCCATGGGGTTTGCTCAAACAAATGCATGTCTTCCGGGTTCAATAAATGCTGAGAATCATGGACATTCTCCCGACGGGATCTGACTACTCGTAGGTGGTACTGACTTATCTTGATTTGTTTCTTTGCCTTGAACAGGAGATACGCACCAAAGATTTGACTGCCTTCTGCCGTGAACAATGTAAAGGGGTATGTATTTATAGCTGTAACATACTTCAGACATTAACATCTTGAGACTGGCCTCACAAGGGTGCTGGCGGGAAAATAATTTTCATGACAAGCTGTCCGCATACTCGGTTCTGCCAGTGAGTATACCTGGTCTGAGCTGATTGTTCGGCTTTGATTTTCTCATGTTGTTAGTATACCCATCTGTGGTAATGGGCTGTGAGATGCTTTAACGCGGCCATTGAAGTCAAACTGCTGAGGTTGGGAAGGAATTTTGGATCTGACAGAACAAACTTGGATATTCCACACTAACCATTTTAAGCGGGTCAGCGGGATATGAAGTCCTTTTAGAACAGAGTAGGCCTCTGAGGGTATGTCTTTGTGGATCCATATGGAATCACGCCCTTCAACTAACTTGGGTATTCAGACCCTCATGGTTGCGCAAAAATCATCATAACCCGGTTGTCAGTCTCACCCTTGGACGGTCATGATTTTATTTGTCGGGATACCTTGCTGAAATATCTTGGCCATATATGTACTTGGTTCTTTGTACGTCCATGGATGTCGCTAGTGCAATATTTTTGGCCTTATTGCTTGTGCTTATTTTCTGACCTGGGTCTGCACATATATGACATATACTCGGGGCTTGTAGCTGTACAGAGCTCGTGGTTGAGGCTAATCATATAAGAGGGTGGCAAGAGTTTATGAGACCTCCTTGTCAGGTGCAGAAATAATGACCTTGGTGACCATTGTCAAGACTGTTGATTTGTTCTTAGGTATATCTGCTTGATCCTTGACGTATCTCGTATGAGTGACTGGTATGATCGGGGATGGATGCTCACCATATATAAGAATCATGTGCAACCGAACACTCGATTCTTGAGGTAGGCACATGTCTTGACTGAATTGTACTATTAACAAAATTATTGTGAATCTGATCCTTGAGCTGTACTGTCATATACTGCCAACTCATAGCGGAATATCTGACGACAGTGCAAAGTGTTGTACTGCTTCAGGCTGGGTGTCCTATGCAGGAAGCCATGCAAGTAGCTTGCTTGAAGAAGACTCGATAGCTTATACTCGAAGATTTTGCCACAGTGGCAATGATGGAGGAGTCTGGGTTACGTACCTGAGAAGCTTCCCCTCTAGTTGCTCGTTGAGAAAGATTTAATTCCTTATGTCAGAAACCTTTACCGAGGTATCTTGTTGTGGAAGACTGGGTATCTTGGACCAGAATCTGTCGTATAATATACTGAGGAAAATTTGAGGAGCCTTGCATCATAAGCTTCTTTCGATAGCGTGTGGAGGAAAACAGAGTTTCTCATATCCAAAGCTTCATACCGTGATATGCAGATGGAAGGCCACACACACACACACCCATAATACTTTGTGGCTGGTTACTTGCATGAGAAAAATTGTTCGACTGTATTCCTTGATCATAGCACATTCTGGCTTTCTTTCGGATGATAAAATATTTCAAACATCATTTATTGCTGAGCCAAAACTTTGTATATGATCCATACCTTTGACTGAAAAATAAACCTTTGTTCTTGCACTGACTTGTCTTCCTTCTGGCTGGATCATTACTGTGTGAGGATTAAGTACTGATGTGGACCGGATGTGTTTAGCTGAGCTTCTTCCAAATATTTAGAACCCTTATTGCCGGTGTCGGTTGATGAGAAACTTCCATAACGGGAAATAAGGTAACACCGAGGGCCCAAAAGGAAGAAGCAAAAGAAGCAACTCAACTAAAAAAAGCACACGAAACAATCAATTCACACACAAACAAGGTCACATTTTACTGCTAGTCACACAATATGCATGCCTACCTAAGCACACCAATCTCGCAGGATCTCCGGTACTACGATCTAGCATGCGGTGACAGTGTGCACGAAGACGAATCAATGTGTGTGTGTGTGGGGGGGGGGGGGGTGGTGTAAACATGGCTACACCAAGTGCTGGCTTAGCCAGGTAACATCCTTAACTAACTTGGAGGCGAGGACGTACTTGGTAACCATGTAGTAGAACACGAATGTTATGGCCACATTATTATCAAGTGGACGGTAGGGATACATACTCGTCCGAGGAATAGGATAGCGGGGAAAACTGAGTCTGCCGACATTGCCCTTTCTTGATGACTAAGATCAATAAGGGTTGCTAACATGACAAGATAAAGGAATGACCTGGGGAAGAAGCATGTCTATCGACAAAACAGTAGGTGTGGCTAGAAGAAAGGTATCGACATGATACCTGAGCACCATTCCTGAAAATAGTGTCAAGAACACGTGGCATCACTGTGCTGGGACAGAAATGACACCAAACCCGAAGAATAGGCAAGAAAAGAAAACTGGAGAAATGCAGGGGCTGAGCTATAGTGGATCCGAGCTGATGCCAGCTACACTCACCATATAAACCTTTAGCAACAAATAATAAAGCTATATGCATGCTATGCAATAAACAAATGTAACAACCATATGCAACAAATAAGATAGACTCTATATTACCGATTTCTACCGCTCGCGCTGACTAGGGCGTCCTACAGCTAGACCTGCTCTGATACCAAGCCTTGTGGCACCCCGGCTCGGGGAGACCGGAACACCCCGTATTCCATCCCAGAGATCAAGGTGAAGTCTTCTGGAATACGACACTGCTTGGCATAGAACAAATCAGCTCATATTACAAAGGAAAATGGATACAAAGGTCTGATGTTATAAAAGATCACATCAACACGGCGACACTACGCCTGCTAAGGAAGCTCTATGCTAGCAGTGGAACAATGACGAAGGTGGTGAACTCCATTCCGCAGGGACTCTGGCTGGGACACAATCTAGCTCGCACGCTCGGTAACCTCGGCAAGCAATCAATCAATCACGACATCACCTGCAATCTGGCATGACACGCCAGGTCAGTACATTGAATGTACTTGCAAGCTCACAACAACCAAAAACATCAAGGCAAGAGAATAACATAACATTAAATAGGTTAATTAATTAACAACTACTATGATACACAAGCAACTACTAAGCATGATATGAAGCTACTACAATGCTGATAAACCAACATCTCAATCTCAACACCAATCTCACTCTTGCCTATCCGGCCAAACAATATATCATCTTTATCACCTCGTAATCCACCTGATCACCTTGTGATCAAAACATCCACATGATCACCTCATGACCACATCACAAACTGAATTATCGTCCTCAAGATCATCTCAACACCATCATCAACATCCTGCCAAACTGTTACTGCTCACAATATCAACATATTAATCATCTAAAAGTCATTCCGTCATGTGAGTGTTGATCGAACCGTGTGACCTAGTAAGAATTTGTGCCCATAACCGAGGACGCGGCTATCGATAGATTAAACACACACTCTGCAGTGGTTAGCACACTGTACCCACATAAGAGAACCCACGGCCTCGTGCTCCAATTCGGTTGGACCAACGATGTTCTGACAAAACCAATTTACTTCCATGACACTCTCCCGCGACTCCGACCAACACCCCCTTTTATGTCCAGTCCTGGGCGGCCCCGATGTCAACTCGTGACATCCAACGACCACTGTCGTGGCAAAACAAAACGGCCCCAAACGGGGACATGAGATCTCAATACCAACAACGGGCACACAAGGTTATGTCTGCTTATTGGGCGAGGGTGATGCACGCCCATAACCTTCCCCCGTTGGAGGCACCGGGAGAGACATGTGAATAGATTGCATTAGGGCCTTCCCATAAAGACAAATGTGGTTGCACTGGAAAAGCCCGGTTCGGTGGCACCTAACCAACTTAATGACGGAATTTATCCCCAAGGTAGATCCGATATCATATATCCATATGCCAACCAAGTCATAGCAACATCCAACAAATAATCCAATGCATAATATCGTCATTTCAAACTACTCTGGGAGCATAATTTACACTACTATCATGATGAACCCAAGAACGATAATACTACTATTCCAATAGCAAGAACAAGCTATCCAGCTAAAATCCACATGCAATCATCATATCCAAAATCTTACTCCAAAACATAATATCAACTACCATCATGATGAAAATAATACTAGACACTAATAATCCAATAGCAACATAGCATCCATCAACTACATGCATAAATCCTAGTAATCCAAACAGTAGCACGACAATAGAAAGATCATAACAACTCCAAGAAATGCCATGCACATAATCATGTAGTTAAAGCAATATTTTAAATAAATTTAAATAATTTAAACCATGCCATTGCTTTGAAATCATGCAAATGGACTGCGTGGCTTTGCCTGGGATGGTTGGATTCACTGGGAGGAAGTGCGAGAAGCTCGCGAAAAGAATCACCAGGAAACGTCTTTCCGGGAGGGGGCTGGTTAAGGGCAAGGGACAAATGGTCATTTTCAGAATGTGACAACATCATGAAAATGATACCAACAGAACGGGCTCGACGAGACGAAGATGTGAGCTTTGGAATCACCTCATTTGGAGTTGTGAGCAAAAAGTTATGAGTAGATGAAGTGCAGGGACCAATCTGTAAAAGAACCTTCACAAAGAGGCCCATGGCTGGAAAAACAGAAAAGCGCATTCCAGCAAATACGCTTTCCAGAAGCGAAAGCGCATTTTCGCCCGAGGAGCGGCAGAATACGCTTTCACTAGAGGAAAACGTATTCCACAAAAGTCGTATCCACTTATCCACGTCAGTGGCGGTGAGGTCAGCGAGCTGGGATGGTGACACATGGGTCCCACCGCTGGCTTCTCTCTCCTCCCGCCTCCTTCTTCTCCCCGTCGACACACAGAGGCAGAGGCGAGGCCGGCCGCCCAGGCGACGACCTCCGGCAGCTCCGGCCACCTCCCAGCCGGTGCAGCATACCGACGTGCTCAGGGAACCGAGCCACACCCGTCTGGACCACTCATGCATCCCGGGGAGGTCGGAGTCGAGTAGGGCAGCAACCATGGCGGACAACGGCGGCGGTCAATGAGGGACCCAAGGCTACGGTTTCTCTAGGGACAAGGGGAGGCTCTGCGTGATTTAGGTGATCTACTGGTGGTGGTGGACCGGAGAAAGGAGCTCGGGCTTGCTCGGATTTGAGCAGAGGCCGGCGGTAAGGTTTCAGCCATGGGAGGGGCAGGGGGCTCCTCGTGCTCAATGGAGAGGTTGGGCGGCGCTCTGGGTGATGTAGGAGGCGAGTGGTGAGGAGGGACGTGCTCTGGAGCCGCTTAAATAGGCGGGGAGGAGGAGGCCGAGCTTGAGTGTCACCGTCCATGTCCTGCCGAGGCCCTGTCGAGCTCAGCGATCACGGGGAGGGCACGGGAACACGACGAGGCAGCGATGAAAAGCTTCACGGGGCAAAGGAGGCCAAGGGGGCACGTGGAGGAAACGGCCAGAGGAGGAAGACGACGGCCGGCTACAGATCATCCGTGGGCGCGCGACGACAAGCGCCAGCGATCGAGCCGCAGGAGGGGGAGAGGGGTCCAGGGAGAAGAGGACGACGAGGCAGAGCTGCCAGACACGCCCGTGCACGCTGAGACACCAAGCAGGGGAGGGCCCGAAGCAAAATGACGCTCTGGGCGCGTCTACAGCATGCCAAATTGGTGGTCACCGCGCAGCCTGGCATGGAGAGGACTCGGGAGACAGGCCAACGCGATCACAAGCACTCAAAAAAGAAAGAAACAAGCTTCATAAGTTTTCTGCAGCAAACTTGGCTTCACACTTGTGATCAGCAGAGAAGAGCTAAGTGCTAAACTTGATGTCTGATGTGTTTTTCTTAGGAAGGACTATAATCCTGGGAGTTTTGAGGGGAAATGGAGCACAAAACAACAGAGTTGCCTTATAACTCCAAAATTTGTTCAGAAAAGTTATTTGGATGATGCACTCACCTGGTGTATCAACTTGAGCTGAAATCTAGCATGGGATGATTATTTGGACATCGGAAGATGTTGCAAAAATTTCATACCAATTGGACATGCCAAAATGGTACTTACTTCACCGCTATCCTCTCTGTCCAGAAACTTGGAATAATTTTGGAGAGGAAATGGCTTCCTGAAATGATCCCAAATTTTGTGGAGAGAAGTTATTTTGGTATGAACATGATCTGGTAATTTTACAGAATTAATGAAGAAATATAAATTATACTTGCTTCACAACCTAAAAATATTCACAGAATCAAAGAATTGAAGACGTGCTCACATAGATGATTGGGTGGAGCTAAAAATTGGAGGAGTGGGATAATATGAGCACATGAAGGAGTGTGCAAAATTTCAACTCATTTGGATACTCCTAGCTAGTACTTCCTTCACAATGCCTTCTATCTGACAGAAACTTAGAAAAATCACTGAGGAAAGTTGGCTAGGCAATTTTTGCATGAGGCAATGATTTGGATGTAGATGCACGCCCAAAAAGTTTGGGAGCAAACACGAAAAGATAGGTGGCATTTTCTTCACAGAAAACCACACTGGACAGAAATGAAGAATAAATATCGGGGAATTATTTTTGGGCTAGGACAGGAAAGTTTGGGCATATTTGAGCAACATATGACCCAAAGAAATTATGAGAATTGTTTGGGAATTTTGGGAGTGACAGAAATATAGGTTGCTTCACAACCTAGGGCAAACATGACTATTCCTTTAATAGAGAAAGGAATGTTCCTTAAAAAGAATTTTAGGGTTTGGCTGGAATGGAAATGACATGATCTTGGGAAAGTTTTGAGAATGATGAGCCACTTGGGAGAAGAAAGGATGATGATCTCCCAGGTTGCAAGGCCACAGATCCACTCCAAAAAGAAAATCAGAGCAAGAACCAATTAATCAAAAAGAAAAAGGAAAGGGCCAAAAAACCAGAGCAAAAACACGGGCTCAAGTTAATGAAGAAGTAAAGAAGATCTCAAGGGGCCAGCCACTTCTACGCCCCTGCCTGTGCACTGGTTAGGGCCTACCCCGATGACACCCGACAACGTATTCGGGCCAGGTCCGGGGGCTCCTGCCGGTGAAACAAACCCTGGGTCCGTTGCCCAGACTGTGCACAGGCCCAAGAACAAGATTACACCACCAAGATCATATCAAAGCGTGATGGATCAGTTCTTTGAAGGATCAATGTGCAGATCAAGAAGACCAAGACTAGCCAGAGAAACAAGATACCACTACGAGAAGAACCTCCCTTGTCGGGAAAGCGAGCCTGGCGAGGTTGGTATTACCCCGGAAGCGAGCCTCCAAGATCGCCCCGGCAGGCCTATCGGGGCTCTTGAAGGAAAATCACTCCACCAGACCACTTCACAGTGACGCACGTCGTCAATCAAGTGCGGTGTCAGGCTCCTAAGTGTCTAAGTGGCTGCTCCCTGCCACATGGCAACCACTTCCTACAGAAAATACCTCCAAGCGACACCCGTCCTGAGACATGTCAAGCGAGCAGGGGTGAAGCTAGCAAAACAGCTTGGCAGGGCCTGCCGGGCAAGCAAGGATGTGACACTGAGCGGCGCATTTAATGCACTCTGTCAGCCTGCAGAGTTAGGTATTATAGCACTGTTTGCTATCTAATCAGTTTGTAAAGACTGATTTGGCACTGTGGTGACCCCTTGATATATAAAAGGAGGCCCATGGCAACCGTAGAAAGGATTCGGGCACCCGCACATTCATACGCGCGTAGACACTCTCGCCCCGAGGCAACCCTCCTGGGCAAGACGCTGCGTTTCTCCACCATTTTCCACCATCAATCCACCAAAGCAGGAGTAGGGTTTTACGCCTCGTGGCAGCTCGAACCTGGGTAAAACCGCTCGTGTGATCTCCGTCGTGCCATGTTACGCTTCTCCGCTCTTTGTGCAATGTGCCCATCCCACCGCCAAACGAAAAGGGGCTCATGGCTCCATAGGTGGCCGTGGTTTCCCACGACACAGGCCGAGCGCGCCTTGGGCCCGGGGGCTACTATCGGTGTTCTGGGATCGTGGCGTACCCAAACTTGCCTTCCTGCGGCCCAACGCGTGGCCTCGTCGAAGGCACGGTACGGCCAGCTCCAAGACCCTGAAGGAAAGACCGTCACGAGGGCCCCGAGCCTCGCGAGGCGAATGACAAAAAGACCTCCCGAGGAGCAGCTTCCCGAGCCTGCCTCCCGAGGAGCAGAGATCTCTATGTAGGCACCCCGCCTCACGAGGCTCGCAATGACATGAGCCATCACGACCAAGGCCAGACGGGCGCTAGCGGGCATAGAGGAGGATAGTTTCCTCTTTGGTGCAAAGGAGGCAAGGACATACGCTGGTTCCCATGGAATCCCCCAAAGGTTTCCTTTCCGGTGCAACGAGACCAAGACCACGAGCTCGAAAGGATGGATGTCATAGCTGAGCCCACCACTTCGTCACGACCAGAAGCTTTGCAGGCGAAGAGGACCTTTCATCAGGATAAGATGTACTTCCTGTCCCCTTTCAAATTGGCCGTTGTGGAATCCCTTCCCGCCTAAGCTATGAGGGAAGAGGACCAAGGCCACCGTAGAGGGGGTCAATTCATTCTCACCCTCAGAGCCCTCGTGAGGGAGCTCATCCACTGTACTAGTTCATCCTCATCCTCTTCGCTCAGGCAATCCACTACAAAGGAGTAAGGTTTTACACCGCAAGCTGGCCCGAACCTGGGTAAACCACCATGTCCTCTGTTTTCCCGCTTGCACGAACTCGGCAAGGCCAAGTCGTGAGACGATTTGCATGAGATGGTAGCTAGGGAAGATCTTCGCACGCGCCCAGAGTTTGAACCTTGTTTGGTTCCGCGGAGCCTCGATTCCGACAGACGAGTCAGTGTAGATCATAATTGAATTCCCTCGAACCATAGATGAACGATCCTGCGAATCACCCATAAACAGTCCCTCGAATGGAAGACCGAAAGCATGACCTCTCTATGAGTTGCAAGCGTACGATCTTTACGATCTGACTGCGCTATGCCGTCCAGAGCTAATCGTCATTGGAGAATTAGAGGCAGGATACTAAAACCACATTGGGCTTCTAATTCCAAGGATTATAGGATCTAGGTCCAACTCTAATTGATCAACTAGGAACAACTAGAACTAGAACTACAGAACTAGAGGAGTCTACGAAAGTTGTGTATTCAAAAGTGCCGAAGACCTCTATTATATATAAAAATGACAATCCCTTGGCTCCAGCCATCATGCCACACTATGACGTAGATGCCACTTAATATTACACAATATATAACCATCTCATACATAAAGTCATTATCATGATGAAGGCTATACCACATCACATGCAACATGCAAAACCAAGTTATATATCCTCTAATTCTTTTGGAAAATTTTATTTACATGGCGTCTACGGTTTCCAGATAACACTAGCTACTTACTTCCATGACCGAGCGATAATTCTTGTTGCTAAATTAACTTTTGGGGTAATGTGAGGGAAGAGACTTCATTAAAAATCTGTAGCCCCACACTGAACTTTGTCAATACGCATGACTCCCTAGAAGATCATTCTTCATCGCCCTCTGGTGTTTGCGACAGTTCACTATTCTTGACTATGTTGAAGCCCAAAGAACTCTCGATAGATTGTCGACAGCTAGAGCTGACCGATTATCAGAACTTTGTACAAAGCGACATCATGCGGTCAATGAACTGAACCGACTCGAGGGAAGCATAGCAAGAAAATCAAATCCTCACCTCGACATTTGATCTAGATAGAAACCTGCACTAGCTCATAGAACCACTCGTGATGCCACTGTTGGAAAGCATAGTAGAAAACAAAAAAGTTGTCCTACGATCACTCATGAACACTATGAAGATGCGATAAATGGTTTGGATCAGATCATTACCGACTTTGAATTTCAGCGGAGGAAGACGATGTCGGTGTTCAGGGATTGGGGGTACCCAGACTTGCCTGCCTGCGGCCCAACGCGTGGTCCCGTCGAAGGCCTGGTACGACCCAGCTACAAGACCCCGGAGGCAAGACCCTCGCAAGGCCCCCCAGCCTCGCGAGGCGTACGGCACCAAGACCTACCGAGGAGCAGCTTCCCGAGCCTGCCTCCCAAGGAGCGGAGATCTCTATGCAGGCACCCCGCCTCATGAGGCTCGCAATAACATGAGCCATGATGACCAAGGACAGACGGGCGCCACCGGGTGCAGAGGAGGACAATTTCCTCTTTCATGCTAAGGAGGCAAGGTTTCCTTTCCGCTGCAACGAGACCAGGACCATGAGCTCGGCAGGACGGATGTCATCGCCAAGCCCACCACTGCATCATGACCAGAAGCTTTGCAGGCGAAGATCACCTTTCTCCAGGATAAGATGTACTTCCTATCCCTTTCAAATTGGCCGTTGTGGAATCCCTTCCCGCCTAAGCTATGAGGGAAGAGGACCAAGGCCACTATAAATATAGGCTAGTCTCCACCGTAGAGGTGGTCGATTCATTTTCACCCTCAAAGCCCTCGCGAGGCAGCTCATCTACTGTACTAGTTCATCCTCATCCTCTTCGCGAGGCAATTGACCACAAAGCAGGAGTAGGGTTTTATACCGCAAGGTGGCTCGAACCTGGGTAAACCATCATGTCCTCTCTTTTCCCGCTCACACGAACTAGGCAAGGCCAAGCCATGAGGCGATGAGTGTGAGGTGGTATCTAGGGCAGATCTTCGCACGCACCCATAGGTTGAACCTTGTTTGGTTCTGCAGAGCCCCAATTCCGACAGACGAGTCAATGTAGATCATAATTGAATTCCCTTGAACCATAGATGAACGATCCTACGGACCGCCCAGAAATAGTCCCTCGAATGGAAGATCGAAAGCACGACCTCTCTATGAGTTACAACCGTACGGCCTTTATGATCCGACTGCGCTTTGCCGTGCAGAGCTCACCGAAGAATTACAGGTAGTATATTAAAACCACACTGGGGTTCTGATTGTGAGGATTATAGGATCTAGATCCAACTCTAAATGATCTGCTAGGAACAACTAGAACTAGAACTAGAGAACTAGAGCAGGCTCCAAAAGTTGCGTATTCAGAAGTGTCGAAGACCTCTATTATGTATAGGTTGGAGCGGAGAGTTTTGGGTTTATACCCCATGGCATGACTCGGCCGGAACGTGGCGACTCACTGGTGGCCCATCCAAACTTGGTGAATCACTAGTGACCTGCCATAGCATGGCGGCTCACTAGTGACCCGGCGGTGGGTCAGACGACCGACAAGACCCAACGGCCCGGAAGGCGGCTCATGGGACAACCGATCAGGTTATGGTGGGTCGGCTTGAGAGGAAAGGCATAAGGAATATTTCTTTTACATGGAAAGCAAGACTAGGATTCCACCTGTAATAGAGTAGTCCTAATCTTACTAGGACTCCACATATAACCCGCCCCTTCAACTTATATAAGGAGGGGCAGGGCACCCCAAGAGGGACAAGTTTTAGACAAACAAGTTTTAGACAAACAAGTTTTAGACAGACAAACAAGTCTTAGACAAGATCAAAGTTGATGCTCCCAAGATAGAGGTAACGAAACACTATGCTTGTAACCGACATCATCATCATCATCAATATCAATGAAGGAGGTGTAGGATTTTACCTCCACCGCGAGGGGCCGAACCTAGGTAAATCTCGCGTCTCTCAATTCCGACCAACCCCGACAAGCTACTACCTAGTTGCGTTGGCCACACGACTAAGTCCTCACACTGGGACATCTGCCATGACAAAACCACGACAGTTGGCGCCCACCGTGGGGCTAGCGCATGGTGGTCTTAAATTCTTGGAGGGATCTCTTCAGGGATCAAGAAGCTCGCTATTTACCAAATGAAGAAGAGTGGGCACAGAACAATCACGCAAGATAACCCGGGCCGAAACAGTTACCGAGCTCTTCAGAAATTCCACTGCCAGCCAGGTTAGCTAATTCGGCTGGTTAATTTTGAAAGTTGGGAGTATGAGATTTAAGTTCGAAAGAGATTAGGGTTGCATCTGTGCCCCGCCATGGGTGACCTAGCGATCTGTCGATTTGGAGCCAGATCGGTTTCAGGGGCTCTGCTAGAAGTCTGGACTGGCAGGATTTTTTAAAACACGTGTAAATCGCCAGGGCAGCAGTTGTTTGTCCGGCAAAGCGGCCACAGTCAAACTGCGAGCCACAACCGTCAAAGTTGCAGCTGGTGGAAGCAGGTCCCGAGACAGAAAGAAAGTCAGCTTGTGTGGGAAACTGGAAGGCTGGTCATAGTGGGAGTAACATAAGTAGTAACATAAATGCCACATAAGCAAAAGTGATGATGTGTCAACTAGTTAATGAGGAGAGAGACAAATAGAGTAACATAATATGTTACCATCACCTAGCGGTTCCCAATGCTAAATGAGTCTATGAAGTAATAAATGAAGTGATGCATGACACTACATATATGTTACTACCCACTATAGAGGTAGAAACATAGCCTAGTAACATATACATGTTACTAGTCTAAGTTACTCCCCACTATGACCAGCCGAATAAACAATGAAACTACAAGGTCAATAAGAGACGGTTTGGAGCACTCCACAATGGGAAAGCGAGCGGACATCAACTAATTTGCTATCCCTCAAAGTTTCAAATCCCGAGGTGATTTTCATGATGTACTGCACATCGGATCGGAAAAGCAAGCTGAGATTATGGCTCAGAACAGAGACCAACTCTGCGAAGACCAACTCCACTATGGAGGCGAGCATAGGCCGCATCTACTGGATTGATTATATCCAATCTCCGCTATGGCTCAAAACAGACACCAACTCTGCGGCACCGAGCGATCTGTTTCTCTCGGTTATGCGCCAGCACAGCCGTGATCAATCTATGCCAAAACGGAAAGCACCAAAAATCAATGTCGGTTAGATCTGCTAACTACTGCTCACTCGAGTCGAGGCAATTGAAGAGTCCAGCGACGTCTGCTCTATCATAGAAAAAAGGAAGTAAAAAGAGACCGACAGACTAGGCAAGGGAAGTCACTGTTCATGGAAGACTAGCTGAATCAAAGCATTAGAGCTAGTACAATAGAGTGACATAAGAAGGATATAAAGAATTGAATAATAAACCTTTGCTTAGTTGGAGAAAAGAGAAGAGGAGAGAGAAAAAAGCGGGCTCTTGGTTAGTAGCCAGCTACAACACAAAACCAAGACGCTTTGCGAGAATGTAAGGTGGGACTAATATTGATAAACGAGTACATATTTAGAACTTACTATTGTACATGCCGGCTAAGAAGTTGGCTGTAGATGACATGGAAACTTGCTATAGCCGACAGTTGGCCGTATTATTAACCATGCTCTTAGTATATTTCCAGTTCAAGAAGAGTAAAGTGTCCTAGTACTAGTCAAATCCACTGATCATGTGGCTCATAAAATTACCACTACCTCGTTTCTCCAAAGTGCAAGCATGGATTGTGGCAACCGAAAGAAACAAAGCAAACCATAGGTAGTGGCTCAATGGTAATCCCATGCCGGAGGCCTGGAATGAAACCACCATAGTCTTGATACCGAAGAACAACAATCCAGAGAGGGTGACAGAGTTCAGACCTATCAGCCTATGCAATGTTCTCTACAAGCTGATATCAAAGGTTCTAGCAATCAGACTGAAGGAAATTCTTCCTGAGATTATATCTCTGACCCAGTCCGCCTTTGTTCCTGGGAGGTTGATTACCGACAATGTGTTGTTGGCATATGAAATAAACCATCTGATGCATAAGCGTAAGGGGGACGAGATGGTCTTGTTGCGGTCAAACTTGATATGAGTAAAGCCTATGACCGTGTTGAATGGGAATTTCTGGAATGCACGATGCGACAGATGGGGTTTGTGGAGGCTTGGATCAACACCATTATGAAATGCGTGAGGACAGTAAAGTACAGAGTGAAAGTGAATAGAAATCTCTCACAGATCATTGTGCCGGAGAGAGGACTTCGTCAAGGGGACCCTCTATCCCCGTATTTGTTCATCATTTGCGTTGAGGGCTTCTCGGTGCTTCTACAGCAAGCGGAGGTTGAAGGCACAATCCAGGGAGTCCAAATCTGCAACGGGGCACCAAACATAAACCATCTGTTCTTCGCAGACGACTCACTCATCGTGATGAAGGAAAATGCTCAAGGTGCAGCCAGGTTGCAAGCCATTTTGGCTTTGTATGAGGAACAATCAGGACAAATGATAAATAAGAACAAGTCATCGGCAACCTTCAGTAAAGGCACATCTACAACAGTTAAAAATGAGGTTCTACAAGTTCTCGCTATCCCACATGAGTCTCGCTGCAAACGGTACCTGGGGCTACCAGTTCATGTTGGTATCGCGCCGAGTAGGGAATTTGAGTATATCAAACAAGTATTTGGCAGAGAATGCAAGGGTGGATTGAAAAGTTGTTGTCCAAACCGGGTAAAGAAACCTTGGTGAAATCTGTTTCCCAGGCGATCCCAACCTTTGCAATGTCATGCTTTGATCGGACCAAGAAGTTATGTGAGGAGATTGGTACATTAATTAACCACTTTTGGTGGAGCCAGCAAGATAAAATGGATAAATGCCATTGGATTGGATGGGACAAGCTTACCAAATCAAAAAGGAAGGAGGTTTGGGCTTCCGGGACCTACACATTTTTAACCTTGCGATGTTAGCCCGACAAGGGTGGCGCCTCCTGCAGGAACCGGATACGCTTTGTGCGCAAGTGCTGAAGGCACGCTACTTTCCAGATTGTTCGGTGCTGGAGGCAGAGGCGAAAGGGGATATGTCCTATACATGGCGGAGCATACTGAAGGGGATAGAGCTGTTAAAAAAAGGTACTGTATGGAGTATTGGATCTAGAGAAAATGTGAAAATTTGGGAGGACCCATGGATTCCGCAGGGGGACACGAGAAGGCCGTGTACTCGGCGTGGCAGCGTGTTGATTGATAGAGCCAGTGACCTGATGAATCCTATAACTGAAACTTGGGATGAGGAGTTGGTCTCTGAGTTGTCCTGCGAGGAGGATGCAAAGGAGATTCTTGCTATCCCTGTGCGGCAAGGCATGGATGATGAGGTGGCATGGCACTTTGATCCGAAAGGCATGTTCTGAGTTAAATCAGCCTATCATTTGGGAGTCCATCTCCAAGAGGCGCAAAAGAATAGAGATGCAAGCTCATCGGTCCAACCGCCGGTTGTATCACAGAAGTGGAATAAATTCTGGAGCCTGAACCTTCCTCCCAAGGTCTGTATGTTTCTATGGAGATTAGCATATAATAGTCTGCCTTTGCGGATGAATATAAAGAGAAAACATGTTGAGTTGGACACTAGGTGCCCGATTTGTCTGAGACAAGATGAGGACGGCAGTCATCTATTTCTCAAATGCAAACAAGTGAAGCAAGTGTGGAGGACTTTGTTGATTGAGGATATTAGGCTTGCCCTTATAAAATGTACAGATCCCATGGCCATATTTGACTTTCTGTGGGCCCTAGACAGCGAGCGGCGTGATCTAATCTTGATCATGCTCTGGGAGTGGTGGAATGTCCCTAATAAAGCCAATGCAGGAGAAAAGATTCGACCATGTGAGGAGGTCTGTTTCATCATCAGAAGGCATGTTGTTGACTTTGCTATGGATGAAAAGTGTGTAGTGGTACCTGAAACAACACCCACTACTACAACATGGCTCAGGCCAAGGGAGGGGGTTGTAAAAGTCAATTTTGATGCAGCCTTCCATGTGGATGTTGGGCGTGGAGCTTGGGGCTGCGTTGCCCGGTCAGACCAAGGGTGGTTCATTGCTGCGTCTGCAGGGAAGTTCGATCATCTAGCATCACCACTCCAGGCCGAAGCCACTGCTTGCATTAAGGAGATTGAAGCTGCGAGCTAGATGGGTGTGCACAGGGTAATTTTTGAATCAGACTCGCCTCAGCTGGTGAAGGCACTCAACACTGGCGACTACGACAAGTCATCCATCGGCGTTCTGTTGAGAGAAGCTCGGAGCCTCTGCTTTGCGTCTTTTGATGCATTTGAGTTCAGTTTTTGTAAGCGAAACTGTAATATTGTTGCCCACAATTTAGCTGCTTTTGGTTATAGGGCAGGCGTGCTTAGCACCTGGTGGAGGGAGCAAGCTCCCGAATTTGTTGTTGACTGTGTTGCCAGCAACATCGCTGTGCAAGGTTAAGTACCGGAACATGTGTTCCTAGTTCAAAAAAAAAACCATAGGAAGTGGCAACTCCTGCGTGCAAGGACGAGAGACAAAAAAGGAGGGCACGACCCAGAAGCGGTTGCAGCCACGAATCAAGAGCGGATATGAACTCCTTCGCCGTTGCTTGCGCGACCTCGTTTTGAGCCGCCTCCCCCACTGGTCTCCGTCGAGCTGGCCCTGAGCCGCTGCCGCCGCTCTTCATTTCTGTCTAGACTAGCCTCTCCCGTGGTGAGCCGCCGACGGCCTCCGCTCTTGCAGCTGTGGTCCTGCCTCACGGCCACCTCCGAGCCGTCCCTACGGACCCGCCTTCTTCCGCTACTGTTGTGACCACGGCCTCGCGAAACCTCCTCCATGGCCATAGCCAGTCAGCCGCCCCGGCCGCGAGCCACCCGCCTCCATTCCGATCTCGCCTTCCCAAGGCTGCTCTCTGCACCGCCTCAAGTCACCGCCACCTTGCCCTGCTGTGAGCAACCGCCGCCGCCGTGGCTCACCCCGTCATGGCCTGCCTGGCGTGCCTCCGCCGATGCAGCGTCACCTCCGCAACGAGCCGGCCCCGTGGGCCTGCCTCGCCCTGGAGCCCCCGGCCTCTACCCGCCTCTACCACGGAGCCGCCTCAGTCCCCGACCTCATCACCGCCCTTGCCGTGGCCGGCCTTGAGCCGCCTTGCCTCAAGTTGTCTTCCCGCACCGGGTTTGATCCCACTCCGCCTCTATAGCATTCTCTCTTGTGTCATGCCACTTTGAGCCAGCACCGCCCTGGCTGACCCGCCTCACTCCGCCAACCACGCCTGTCGGTTCACAGCTCGGGCCGCCCGCGCACTCCCTCGGCAACCCATGCATCGCCTTGCCTGAGCCTTCCGCCGCGCCTCTGCCATCTCGGCGGCTGGCCTCCGGCCGGCTATGCCCTCTCCGCGACAGCCTTCTCCGCATCTCGGACTGCGCCTCCCCTGCGTGTGACTCGCCCACGCCGGTTGTCCCGTGCCTCGTTCCACTTTGCCGAGCCACCTCCACCTCTGCATGCTGCTGCACTAATGCGCGGGCAAGTGCGAAGTGCTGCAGGCTCTAATCGCTTATGGGCCAGGCTGATGTGTGGCACTTTGTAAGACACGGACGCCTCCACTCCGCCACGTCGCCTTGGCAACTGTCTGGACTGACAAAGACTGGCTCACCCCACTAGGCCATCATTTCTCCTTCTTGCCTTGCCTCAGATCACCTTTCCTCCACCAAGGACCTCTCCAGATCCAATCAAACTCGGCTTCCCCTTCCTTCTCCAACTACGGCGCTGGTGACTTCGCTGATGACTCCCAAGAAGTCGCAGCCCGCGGCGCATGCTGCAAGCTTTTCCTCCTCTCCTACGCCTGCACTCAACGCGTCATCCATCATCGAGGCGGGGCACCTTGCCCTCGTGCTCCCATACATGGCGAGCAATGATAACGATTGGAAGGAGACCATAATATGGGCCGGCTCCGCCGAGCAGCGGACTTTGGCGCAGACAGTTTAACCCTTCTTCCTCCACAACATCTTCGCGGGGCTCGTGCCCCCTCTTTCCGAGTTCTTCATCGCCATCCTTGACCACTACCAGGTCCAGGCCCTGCATTTTCAGCCTCTTTCCACCCTCCTACTGTACATCTTTGTCTTCTACTGCGAGGCCTTGATGGGCATTAGTCCTTCCGTGCCCCTCCTCTGGCACTTCTTGATGTAGGGTGGAACCCTAAGGGGAGATCTTTCATGATTTGGAGGTGATCCTGTGAAGAACACGAGGGGAAACACGAGAGAATCACACATATGCTAGATCCTCGAAACACAAAACAGGTACACAATCCACGATCAACAAGGGACGATACATAGGGTAACCAGTTCTTCTCCGTGAGGAGGTCTTGAGTTCTTCCCGTTAGGGGTCTTGAATCCAAGTGGATCTTCTCCGTAGAGGCCCGGTCTCTCTCGATGGAGTAGATCTGTATGGATGAGCAAAGCCCTATCTCAATGGGCTAAACCTATGCTAATACTAGAAAAGTGAAGGAGGAGTCGTTCATATAGGAAAAGGGGGCGAAGGGGTACATGGGCTTCGGCCCGACACGCACACGCAGGTGGTGGTCCGGATGGGCAGCCGGATGATCCGGGCTTTAGGGTCCCGGATGGTCCGGGAGGTGGTCCGGATGAGGCGAGGAGGTGGGCAGCGGCGTCAGTGGCCCGTATGTCCGGAGGGGGGTCCGGACGTCCGGCTGGGGTCCGGATGATCCGGGACATGTCCGGATGGTCCGGCTTCGGGGTGCAGCTTGGGGTGCTCTCGGGTCGCCACTTATCCGGATCGTCCGGCTAGAGTCCGGATCGTCCGGGCTCTGTCCGGATCGTCCGGGACCTCGTCCGGATCGTCCGGCCAGCCTGGGACTTGGCTGATTTCTTCTCCATCTTCACACATGTCTTCCTTCTTTGATCCTCCTTGCTCCTTATCTTCTTCATGGCTAACTCCTTTGTACCTGAGTATGCATAATGTCTCCGTTTGAGTTAGTAGCCACTTCTCACGTGCATCAAAGTGGAATTGTGAGAGGAGAGATGTCACCTCGGTTTCGAGAGCTCTTGCACGTGCTCGTGTCATGGGTCCACTAGGAACTTGGTGAGACGATGATATGTCCATGGGGATGACCTTGGGATGCTTCGCATCATCTCCACTCCCTTGGGAAAGATCCGACCTCGGATCGAAATCTTCATCCCCATGGTAGGGAAAGAGATCGTTGACGTTGAAGACGTCGCTCACAAAGTACTTGTCGCATGGGATGTCGATCTTATAGGCGCTGTTGCTGTAGCTTGGATGCACCTTGAAGGGTCCATCGGCTCGTGGAAGAAGTTTGGACTTGCGTTCATTGGGAAAGTGGTCCTTGCGAAGGTGTAGCCACACAAGATCTCCAATGTTGAACATCATGGGTTGCTTGTTAGCATTGACCTTTGTCGCGAGTCGTTGTACTTGGCGCTCAATGGTGTGCCTTGTATCTTCATGCATTTTCTCTAGGTAGTTCACTCGGGCACTCGCGTCCATGTTGGTGCGCTCTTGTAGTGGTAGGGGAAGAATGTCCAATGGGGACAACGGAATGAAGCCATAGACGACCTCGAAGGGGGACTTGCCAGTAGTCGAATGTCTCGCGCGGTTGTAGGCGTACTCAGCGATTGGTAGGCACTCCTCCCACTCCTTGATGTTCTTCTTAATCAACACATGGAGAGGAGTGGAGAGCGTGCGGTTCGTCACCTCCGTTTGGCCGTCGGTTTGAGGATGGTATGCCGAAGAGAACAAGAGCTTGATTCCGAGCTTGGCGCATAAAGTCTTCGAAAAGTAACACAAGAACTTGACGTCGCGGTCCAAGACAATCGTCTTTGGCACTCCATGTAGGTGCAAGATTTCCCTACAAAAAAGATTGGCAACATGTGAAGCATCGTCTATCCTGTTGCATGGTATGAGATGTGCCATTTTAGAGAATCGATCCGGAACAACAAACAGGGAATCCTTTCCATTTCTAGTTCTAGGCAAACCAAGGACAAAATTCATGCTAATGTCCTCCCATGGGTGATATGGAATTGGAAGGGGCATATAAAGGCCATCAGATTGAGCTTTAGACTTAGCTTTGTGACATGTTGAGTTGGGATGTCTCGAAACATCTTGGGCCAAAAATAGTTCTTGGAAAGCATAGCGAAAGCCTTGTCACGTCCAAACTGTCCCATTAGTCCTCCTCCATGAGATTATTGCAAAAGTAACAAACGAAAAGATGACTCGGGGATGCATAGTTTGTTAGCTCTCATAAGATAATCATCTTTGATGTAATAGCGTTCCCAAGATGTATGCATCAAACATTTAGCATAAGGAATAGCAAACGTAGGATCATGGGCACACAAGTCTTTTATGTGCTCAAAGCCAATGCCATTCAATTCAAGTTGACTAACAAGCATGCATTTGCGGGAAAGCGCATCCGCCACAACATTTTCCTTACCTTTGATGTACTTGATGACATAAGGAAATTACTCAATGAATTCACTCCATTTAGCATGACACTTGTTTAACTTAGTTTGACCTTTAAGATACTTAAGCATTTCATGATCGGTGTGGATGACAAATTCATAAGGTAGAAGATAGTGTTCCCACTCACGCAAAACTCTCACTAAAGCATATAGCTCTTTGTCATAGATAGGATAGTTGAGTTGCGCTTCGGAGAGTTTTACACTAAAGTATGCTATGGGACGCTTCTCTTGCGTTAACACACCTCCTATACCATTACCACTAGCATCGCAATGAACTTCAAAAGGTTTTCCAAAGTTTGGTAATGCAAGCACGGGAGCATGAGTAAGAAAATTCTTGAGGTCATTAAATGCACTATCTTGAGATGGTCCCCAAACAAAGGGTGCATTCTTCTTACTCAAAGCATGTAAAGGAGACGCAATGGTGCTAAAATCCTTCACAAATCTACGGTAGAAACCGGCTAAACCAACAAAGTTGCGCACTTGTTGCAAGTTGGTTGGTTGGGGCCAAGTTTTAATTGCATTGATCTTAGATTCATCAACATGAACAACCTTAGAAGACACAACAAAACCCTAGAAAACAAGCTTATCATCACCAAAAAGGCATTTGTCCATATTAGCATAAAGGCGCTCTTTTCGGAGGATTTGCAAGACGGTCCTAAGGTGGGTGACATGACCTTTGAGAGATTTGCTAAACACAAGAATATCGTCAAAATAGACCACAACAAATACACCAATATAGGGTCGAAGAACAAAATGCATGAGTCACATGAATGTACCGGGTGCTTCGGATAAACTCATTGGCATAACTAGCCATTCATATAAGCCAAATTTGGTCTTAAATGAAGTCTTCCATTCATCACCTTCTTGGATGTGTATTTGATAGTAGCCACTCTTAAGATCAATCTTAGAGAAAATGGTGGCTCCGCTAAGCTCATATAGCATATCATCTAGGCGTGGAATAGGGTAACGATAACGCATGGTAATAGCATTGATAGGACGACAATCAGAACACATGCGATAGGTACCATCTTTCTTGGGAAGAGGGATTACCGGTACGGCACAAGGGCTCAAACTTTCTCGTACATGGCCGTTGTCGATGAGTTGTTGTACTTGCCGTGTGGAAGTGGTGATCCCGGGATGAGGTCGATTCGGTGTTCGATGCGTTGTAGTGGAGGTAGACCAGTAGGTAGCTCGTCGGGGAATACATCTTGGAATTCCTGCAAAAGAGGAGACAACACTAAAGGTAGAGTGTGAGAGTTGTTAGATTTTGGTGCCGCGTCCTTGCACAAAAGGACATAGTGCATGACACTTGAGGGGTTCTCACACACTTATCTCATCTCATGTTTGGTGGAAAATAGGACTAAGTTCTTCTTGTCGCTCATCATGGAGGCACTCAATTTGGGCTTGTGGCGCTCACTCTCTTTTGGGTGGTTCGCTCTCTCACTTTTCTATCCACTATGGGTGGCTTGCTTGTCGGCGATCACTTGACTAAGAGACATAGGTCGAAGCACATACTCCTTTCCTTTCATATTGAAGCTATAGTGGTTTGTATGCCCGTTGTAGGTGACGCTTCTGTCAAATTGCCATGGCCGTCCAAGAAGGAGGTGGCAAACGGACATCGGAACGATATCACACTCCAAAGTGTCTTCGTAAGCTCCGACCTTGAAGGAAACTTGTACCATATGCTCGACTTGGATAGTGCCGGAGTCGCTTAGCCATTGAACCTTGTAGGGGTGCGGGTGCTTCATCTTGACCAATTGGAGCTTGGAGCATAGTTCTTCACTTGCTAAGTTATGGCAACTCCCTCCAGCGATGATGACCTTGACGAACCTTCCATTGATGTCGACCTTCGTGTGGAAGATATGGCATCTTTGATCTTCATCTTGTTGATGTTGAAGAGTCAAGACCTTGGAGACAACAAGAGCGGGGCTCAGATCTTCGTCACAAAAGACTTGATCATCTTCATCTTCGTTCACTTGCGGGTGCATGGCCACTTGCAAGGGCTTCCATTTCTCCTTCGCTCATGGAGTCATATGTACCATCGTCATTGAAGATCATGGTGCACTTGTTTGTACATTCGAAGGACTTGTGGCCTCGGCTGCCGCATGTGAAGCATTTGAAGGAACTTGTCTTGATGGTCTCATCGGTTGGTAGATGATGATGAAGCTCTCGGCTTGAAGTTGCTTGTAGTAGGAGGACGACTTGAGGTTGTCGAAGTTTTCTTGTAACTTGACTTGTCACTGTTGTTTGTAGATGGCTTGGTTGACGTAGAAGGTGTTGGAGTCGTTAAAGCTTGGTTGTTGGAGAAGCCATAGGACTTGGATGAGAACTTGGCATACTTGAAGTAATCTTGCACTTGACGTTCCGCTTTGGTAGCTTGATGCACTAGCTCGATGAGGTTCGAGTATGGTTGGAAGTCGGCTATCTTCTTGATAGGATGATTGAGTCCATTAAAGAAACATGTCATGTTTGCTCATCACCTTCCATGGCATTGGCTCGTATCATGGCAATCTCCATTTCCTTGTAGTACTCTTCAACGGTCTTTGTTCCTTGCTTGAGTAGTTGGAGTTTCTTGAAGAGGTCGCGGTTGTAGTAGGTTGGCACAAATCATGCTCTCATGACATCCTTCATTTGCGCCCAAGTAGTGATGGGTGGTTCACCTCTTGCCTCACGGTGCTCAATGACTTGTTCCCACCAAATGAGGACGTAGTCTTGGAACTCAAGGGATGTCATCGCGATCTTCTTCTCTTCCTCGTAGTTGTGCAAGCAGAATATCTTGTCAACCTTCAATGCCCATGAAAGGTACTCTTCAAGATCATTGCTTCCATTGAACTTGGGTATGGTGAGCTTTAGCTTTTCGTAGCGTTGCTCTTCATTGTGTTAGGGTCGAGTGTGATGACGTCCTTGACGAGGAGGATTGTCTCCCTCAACTTGCCCTTGTCTTGGAGGATTTCCATTGTCTTCTCGCTCTTGGTGAACTTGATGTTCTTGTGGAGCTTGTGGAGGAACTTGTCGAGCTTGTGGAGTAGCTTGTCGATGCACACGTGATTGATAAATCCTCTCTTGAACTTCATCACAAAGTGCTTCTTGTTGGTCACGAGCTTGTCGGTTGGGCGTGGCTACGATCCAACTTGAATCTCGGAGGGCACGTTGCGCCTTAAGTGCTTGAGCTTCACGTAGTTGTTGTTCTTGACGTTGTGCCTCGGCATCTTGTGCATCTTGGTGTTGTCTCGCTCGCTCTTCCTCTTCTCATTGGTGTTGGCGTTGCCGTTCTTGTGCTTGGGCGAAATTAGCTTGGTTTTGACGGTGTCGATGTTCTTGCGCATGAGCTTGCTCTTGAGAGTCATTGTCGTGTAGAGGGTTGCGGTTTGCTTGACGATCCTGACGCGCGGCACGACGAAGAGTGTTCTATGTCGGAGTACTTGAACCGGAGATAGTGTCATCAGAGTGTCGACTTGAGTGGCTCTGTCTTGAGTAGGACGAAGTGGTAGAAGAGCGGCTGACCAACAAAGCACGAATCTCATCCATTCTTGCGCCATTCTCTTGTTTGTGGTTGTCGAGCTTGTTGTCGAAGTAGTCTCTTGTATGTTGCTCGGAGAGTCGCAAGTCAGTGGCGAGGTTGTCGATGCGTTCATTCATTGCTTGTTGCTCTTGATGCAAAGCTCGTTGTGAACCAAAGAGATGGCTCTTTGTGATGTAGGAGGACATGTCGTCGTCTTGCTCGATGAAGAGTGGGTTCGTAGAAGTACTTGGCCCATCATTCCAAACAAATATGTGAGTGGGAGAAAGAGAAGAACTTATACCAAATGTACCTTGACTGATGTTGAAGATGGATCAATGATCACTCAAATGTGGAACAAGGAAATAGCACAATTGGTGCCAATTCTTGTCAGTTTCTCACACCTACACAAGTAAAAGCTTATGGTGGAGCTTGGTTAGGATGGTGGCAAAAAAATTGATGCAATTGTTAGTAATACTCAATAATGTTGAAAAATATTTGCAAATTCACAAATTTAACAAGTAGACCAATAGCAAGTAGGGTACACGGAAACACACACGCAAATAGATAGATGGGGTTGTGCAAACAAAAATGAGCTCAAAATATGGACTCCACGGAAAATGCTCTTGTTGCACAACACTAGAGAGACGCGAGTACGATTGCACAATAGGCAGATACGAAACTTGTGCACAACCTACTAAGCAAAAATGCAACGACTTCTATCCCAAGTATGCTATATGTATGTTGTTCCGAATGATAAGATCCAAGATGATCGAGTATGAGAATCTTAATGTAGTATGATGTTATGGTTCTTGTTTAAAAGCTCTTTGCTTATCTTTTCTATTTTGCTCAAAAGCTTGTTTGGCTCTTTCTCTTTTGAGCTCTTTTCTCATGCAAAACTTCACGAACCAAGATAGCAATTGTGTATGCGATGACAACTTTGTGACACAAGAGATGATGCACCACGATGATATAGTATGTATGCTATGTGAAGTATGATCACTAATGTGCACAAGTGACGTTGCCGGCAATACTCAAAGGCTAGTCTCGATGGGCAAGGTACGCAAAATTGGGCTATGGTGGGTATCAATGCAAAGGCAAGGAGTACACGAGGTGTCGTCGAGGTTACCGTCCTTGCTTACGGTTGATGGTGTCAAAATTGTTGAGTGGTTGTTGTCGATGACGAGTCCATGGCGAAGATGAGCGGCGGTGATGTCTATGTCGAACCGTTCCTAGTTAGCCAAAACACCCTAGGAAACGATGAACCACAACTCAAAATCTCAAAACGAAATGTCAAACGATGTTAGCGGGGAGCTGTGGGGTGGTTGGAATATGTCTCGGGTTTTGCGGAAGTTGGGTGGTGGTTGTCGAAGTGGGTATGCGGAGACGTAGGTGGCGGTGGTAAAAAACTTCAAAAAAATGCATTTTCGGCAGAGACAGCCGGATGATCCGGGCCAGGACCGGATGATCTGGGCCTTTCCGGATGATCCGGGTCTAGGTCCGGATGATCCGGGCAGGTCAACTGCGCACGGGGATGGCTCGGGATGAACTCGAAAACGGGGACAAATTCAAGGATTTCATGGATTTTGGATGGATTTTGAGGTGGAGATGGTGGGGAAAGGTTAGATCCACTTGCAACACAACAAATTCATGGATCAAAATCAACAAAACTTCATCATACCAAAAAATTATGAAAAAAAATTGGGGCTATTTTTGGTGAGGAATTTTCGAAATTGGGAAAAAATCAACAAAACTATGCTAGAAAACAAAGGGGTAGGGGCTCCAAATTCGTGATCAACCTTGCTCTGATCCAAGATGATGTAGGTTGGAACCCTAACGGGAGATCTTTCATGATTTGGAGATGATCCCACGAAGAACACGAAGAACACGAGGAAACACAAGAGAATCACTCACACCAACAAGAACGATCAAACATATGCTAGATCCTCGAAACACAAAAGAGGTACACGATCCATGGTCAACAAGGGACGATACATAGGGTAACCGGTTTTTCTCCATGAGGAGGTCTTGAGTTCTTCCCGTTAGGGGTCTTGAATCCAAGTGGATCTTCTCCATAGAGGCGTGGTCTCTCTCGATGGAGTAGATCCGTATGGATGAGCAAAGCCCTATCTCAGTGAGTTAAACCTTTGCTAAGCCTAGAAAAGTGAAGGAGGAGTCGTTTATATAGGCAAAGGGGGCGAAGGGGTACATGGGCTTCGGCTCAACATGCACACGCAGGTGGTGGTCCGGATGATCCGTATGGGCAGCTGGATGATCCGGGCTTCGGGGACCAGGATGGTCCGGGAGGTGGTCCAGACGAGGCGAGGAGGCGGGCGATGTTGTCGGTGTCCCGGATGTCCGGAGGGGGGGGTCCGGACGTCCGGCTGGGGTCTGGATGATCCGGGACATGTCCGGATGGTTCAACTTTGGGCTGCATCTTTGGGTGCTCTCGGGTCGCCACTTATCCGGATAGTCCGGGATGGAGTCCGGATCGTCCGGGACCTCGTCCGGATCATCCGGCCAGCCTGGGACTTGGCTGATTTCTTCTCTGTCTTCACGCATGTCTTTCTTCTTCGATCCTCCTTGCTCCTTAGCTTCTTCATGGCTAACTCCTTAGTACATGAGTATGCATAATGTTTCCGTTTGAGGTAGTAGCCATGTCTCACGTGCATCGAAGTGGAATTGTGAGAGGAGAGACGTCACCTCGATTTCGAGAGCTCTTGCACGTGCTCGTGCCATGGGTCCACTAGGCACTTGCTGAGACGATGATATGTCCATGGGGATGACCTTGGGATGCTCCGCATCTCTGCTTCTCTTTGCGGCTGCATGATCCGACCCAACTCTCCGGCTGCGTGTCCTTCATCGTAGTCCATAAGAACAATGTGCTCATGAGGGCCGGAAAGAAGGTGGAAAACTTCTGGCACCGCTAGGTCTTCGTCGACATCCAGGGCCTCAACAAGTGGTTGGAGCTGCTGACCGCGCTGCCCAAACGGCTCGAGAGGTGGATCCACCAGAAATTCTCCGACCCCTGGGCGGCCCCTATCCTGAGGAAGATGACCTTAGAAGTGCATGCCAGGGCATTGACGTTGGGCATGCTCATGAAGGAGTTCATGAGGCAGGGCTTGGCTCCGCTCCAGTCGCACACGCGCCCCATGTGGGAGCTCGAGGGCGCAGAGGACGACATCAAGTTGCGCCCGAGAAGCCTAATGGACGAGGAGCTGGACAAGACCATGAACACCCTGCTCGAGGGTGAGCCAGGGGACCTCCTAGAGGCCTACGCCCCGTTGTACCACCATGCCGAGAGGGTGGCGCGGATCGCTACCATGCCTGTATTCAATGAGTTGGGGCTCGCATTGCCCGAGCACCCCAACTCCTCGGTGCCGGTGTCCTCTGGCGACAGTGTTGGCGAAGAGGGCAAGGAGGACTCAGAGGTGACCGAGGATGACGTGGCGGAGATCCCTCCCTCATCACGAAGCGAGCTTCTCCGTGGCTTCGACGATGATGACAACGCCGAGGAGCCCTCGGCCATGGAATCCCCGCACTCCACTGGGGTCCTCATGAGGTTAGGGGCCACTCCTCGGGCCCTGCGAAGCTCAAGCCAGGCGACGCCGAGGAAGAGCGGGGCAGCACCTCCTCCGAGGGGCGCCCCTCTCGCCACCGAAGCGGACGTGGTTCTGCAGGTTGTGGCCCCTCAGGCCGACTCCTCCGCCTTGCCAAGCGGCAGCGTCACCCCGAGGCCGGCTGAAGAGCACCCCGCCAATTCCCCCAGCCTGACCAACGCCGCACCAAGGAAAAGCGGGGGTGTCCCAGCCCCGGCCAAGAAGGAGAAGATGAGGGCGTACATCGACCTCGACGAGTAAACACCTTACCTTGTTTTTGTTTAGCGCATATTTGTACCGTGCTCACAGCGCTCCACCCTGATGACCAGGATAGGCGTTGTGGTGAAGAAGAGGAAGGAAGAAGCCCGGACTCCGGAGGCGTCAGCAGGTCCGCCTTGACGTGCGAGCAGCCCTCATGAAGTAAGCATAGGAGACGACAAGGTTAATCCAGAGCCCCCATACCTTTCCTCGCCAGCTTTCGCCTGGGAGGGGCACGGGAAGACTAGGTACCCGAATCTGGTAGGGTGGGTGCGCCAGGCCTAGCCTAGCCACAGCCCCCGTGTCCAGCCCCCTTGTGCGCACCTCCTGTGGGGAAGCTGCACGATAGGACCGTACGAAGATCCGGTAGGCTATCCTGAGGTTAGTGCGGACCCTAGAGGCATTTATTCACTAGCGCGGAGCATGGTGCTTCCACTTTGGCGTGGCAGAGCCGCTCCTCGGCCGTGTCATCCGCCAGCGCAGAGCATGAGGGTTCCACTGGTGCGTGGGCATAGTCGCTCCTCTACCGTGTCACCCACCAGCGGGGAGCATGGGGCTTCCACTGGTTCGTGGGTGGGCGATTCCTCTAGGGAGACTCCGGGGCATGTACAGCCCCGTTCGTATGCATGGCTAGCACAACAGAACTGGAGGAGGTTTATCTAGGCACTCGTGAGCCAGCACGGGACTCACGAGGCCCTACCTCAAGGCAGGTTGCGCCTGATTTTTGCGGTGCGGGGCGCTCTTAAGACACTTGTGGGGCAATGGGGGGGTCCTACGCCCAATGCCCTCTGGAGGTTATCGCATGAGAAGGCCGGACACCAATGACCCCAGGAGGTGACATGAACGGGGCTGACCCGCCAGACATAGCTCAGCCATTAGTTTTATCAATGTTGCAGGGACGGACCCAAGCACATCCACCGATCCAAGTCTCCTCATGCAACGATCCTACGGAAAAACAGCTGATGCAGGCTCCAGCTACGCTGAAGCGCCGAACTGCGGTTGTACGAACTCGGCCGCGTGCCCTTACTCGCCCACACACGATTAGCTCATTAGAGAACAAGGCACCAAGGACCACTGGAGGTGACGCGTACGGGAGCTAGCCCGCGGGACATAGCTTGGTCGCTTGGATTTTTCAATGATGCAGGGACGGACCCGAGCACAGACGTCGTGCCAGTCCTTAATCATGAGACGGTTCACGAGGGTGCAGCGACATCATAGTGATGAAGCACCGGGCATGTAGTTGAAATACTTGGAAAAATCATAAAGGCAAGGCCAATTCCGATACATGCGCAAAAATGGTACAACTGCTGGGCTGAGCCCTAGCAGCCTGAGGATGATGCAGCCCAAGGGGTGCCCTCAGTTAAACAAACCAAAAAGTCACCTGGCACTATCGTTGTAGGAGCGTCGAGGTAGCTGAAGATGTGCACTGCAGAGATCGCTCCTCACGAGCCGACTGGCTCCTGAGGCTCAGGAGGTCCTGGGAGCTCGCAAGGGTCTGACACCTCCTCCGTCAGGACCGCCTGGCGCATGTCCTCGTGGGGTGGTATGGCACCTTGCACGAAGCACTAGTACGAGGCGGCCATGTTCAGCAGAACAAACGGCATGCGGACATAGCTGCAGGGGTAGCCCCCACTCCGGCCAACGCGGGACGGCCAGAAGAGGTTCTGTAGGATGAAAAGTATATCTAGAGGGGGTGATTAGACTACTTGACCAAATAAAAATCTAGCCTTTTCCCAATTTTAAGTCTTCGTAGCGGAATTTTCCCGAACAAGTCAACCAATCAACCTACACATGCAAGTCTAAGAGTATAGCAGTGGAATGTAAAACATTGCATATGAAGGTAAAGGGAGGAGTTTGGAGGGAGCAAACGCAATGTAGACGCGGAGAGTTTTTCCCGTGGTTCCGATAGGTGGTACAATCGTACATCCACGTTGATGGAGACTTCAACCCACAAAGGGTAACGGTTGCACGAGTCCACGGAGGGCTCCACCCACGAAGGGTCCATGAAGAAGCAACCTTGTCTATCCCACCATGGCCATCACCCACGAAGGAGTTGTCTCACTAGGGTAGATCTTCACGAAGTAGGTGATCTCCTTGCCCATACAAACTCCTTGGTTAAACTCCACAATCTTGACGGAGGCTCCCAAGTGACACCTAACCAATCTAGGAGACACCACACTCCAAAAGGTAATAGATGGTGTGTTGATGATGAACTCCTTGCTCTTGTGCTTCAAATGATAGTCTCCCCAACACTCAACTCTCTCTCACAGATTTGGATTTGGTCGGAAGATGATTTGAGTCGAAAGCAACTTGGGGAAGGCTAGAGATCAAGATTCTTGTGGTTGGAATGGAATATCTTGGTCTCAACACATGAGTAGGTGGTTCTCCCTCAGAAAATGAATGTTGGAAGTGTAGGCACGTTCTGATGGCTTTATCCACGAATGAAGAGGGGTGGAGGGGTATATATAACCTCCACACAGAATCTAACCGTTACGCACAATTTACCAAACTCGGTGGACCGAATCAGAAAACTCGGTCAGACTGATTTAGTTCAAAATGTGAACGTTAGGCTTTTCAGTGGGACCGACATATCAACTCGGTGGGACCGATTTCATTAGGGTTAGGGCATAACGTAATATCGGTGAGACCGATCACATAAACTCGGTAGGACCGATTTCTGTAATAGGCAAACAGAGAGTTGGTCAGGCAAACTCGGTGGGGACCGAATCGCTCATTTCGATAAGACCGAAATATTACGAAAGAGAAACAGAGAGTTTGCATTGCGAACTCGGTGGGACCGATCGCTCATCTCGGTTGGACCAAAACATTACAAAGGGAAACAGAGAGTTTGCAATCCCATCTCGGTGAGACCGAGATCCCTATCAGTGAGACCGAATTTACTAGGGTTTCTAGCAGTGGCTATGTTAAATAAACTCGGTGGCGCCAGATAGATCAAATCGGTAGGGCCTAGTTTGACTTTTGGTTTGGGACATATGTGGGTATGAGAAAGTGGTTGAGGGTTTTTGGAGCATATCACTAAGCATTTTGAGAAAGCAAGCCATTAAGCCATTTTGGCGCTCGACGGCGGCGGAAGGGCGGCTGCGCTCCGGTGGTTTGGACGCCGGTGACATGACGACGGGTGAGGATGATGGGGGACGAGGCATGGCTGGGGCAGGAGAAGCCCTCCTGCTCGAGGGGCTTGGCCTCGGGCGCAATGGGGCGGCAGCGAGGCCTCTGATTGCCGGCGGCGTGAGCATCAACTTGAATATGTGCCTGTGCCCATCTTGGAGTTGATGAGCACCTGAATATGTGGAGCATACCCACAAGATCTCTTCAGATCTATAGTTGTCCTCTTGATTGTCTCAACAATCAGACTCGTGACCTTGAATTTCTGAGGAACATCGAA
Source organism: Aegilops longissima (assembly GCA_021605205.1). Taxonomy (NCBI): domain Eukaryota; kingdom Viridiplantae; phylum Streptophyta; class Magnoliopsida; order Poales; family Poaceae; genus Aegilops; species Aegilops longissima. The sequence goes on from CM038680.1 coordinate 211,929,184, forward strand.
TATTTGTAGCAAGTTGATTGAATGTCCTCTGATCATCTTGTGATCTCCAGATTTGGGCAACAATATACACCTCAAGATTGTGTTGATTGTAGCTTCACCAGACAACAAGTAGTGTACAGATCCAAATCTATGTGTATCCAATGCTTTGTCTAGGATCTCTTTGTACATGTTTGCCATAGAGTTGTGGTCTTTCTTCTTCTTGGCATAGACATCCAAATCATCCTCATGCTCTTCACGGGCTTTGATCAACTTGGCCCACTCTTCAACAGTTGACTGGTACCTTGTACCCTCAGACATCCATACAATTCTACCATCTAGATAGAAATGAGTTATAGAATAGAACTGCATAATGAGCTCATCATTCCATTTGGTAAGCTTCTGTCCCACAAACTTGTCAACTCCACAGGCTTTGAAGCTTTCATGTACTCCTGGAAAATAGTCTTCATTTTCATCAATGAATTCCCAATCAACCCACTTCATATCACAGACTATAGGCTTCTTGTCCAACAATATGGTTTCATAGAAATCTTGTTGTTCTTTGGTGTGGAACCTGTAGTCCACATTAGTCTTCCTTCTCACAACATATGGATCAGACTGTCTCCAAGCTCTCAGACCTGCATCGTTCCTGATGCTCATATCCTCTGCCACTGGATGGCTGTCATTGTGATTTGGAATGTTTGGTTTAAGTTTCCTTAGCACTTGAGCTTCAGCATCTTGTTCTTCCATCTCAGGCATTGGGGCCTTGTCCTTCACTTGAGCTAGGATGTTCCTAGAGCTCCTCTTGGGCTTTGAAGTCTTCTGAGCTTGAGCAGTAGATTTGGGGGCAGTCTTGGGCTTTGAAGGGGTAGCCCCTTACTTAATGGAATCCCCCATCAGCTTTTGGGACTTGGGTGTTGGTGCAGCATCCTCTTCCTCTTCATCTTCTTCTTCAGATGAATGCCTTTCAAATTCTGCCATGGGGTCCATCTTCTTGCACCATCTTCCCCTCTTTCTTTCCTTCTTCTTCTTATCCTCACCAGCAGCATCTCCTCCAGATGACTTGGAGGGTTCCTGAGTGGAGGCCCGGGCCTTAGACATTGGAACTCTCTTAGCTGGTGCCTTCTTGTGCAAACCAGGCTTTGTTGCAGCAGCAGTACCATATTCCTTCTTCAGGACTTTCTTCTTGGAGCTAACTTCCTCCTTTGTAGCCACATAGTCCTCATCCTCAGAATATGAGGTTCTCTTCTTCCTTGATCTGGTGGCTGCCTTGGGCAGGTTTCCTGGAGTGCTCCTGCTGCCCTCATCATAGCTACTTGAGGGACTAGTGCCCTCACTCATGTGCACTCGCTCTTCTGATTTGTTTTGGCTATCACTCTGGTCAGACATTCTGGCAAGCAAACAGACAGCAGACCTTGTGAATATATGTAGATGAGATAGAGTGGATGAGCATCACAAAGTTCAGAGGTTTTGCAAAACAGATGAGTCAAAAACTTTGTTTTAGTTCTCCAGAGAAAGCATTTCGGAGCTACTGATTTGTTAAACTCGATGACACCGAAGCAACTTTTGGAGTCTAAACTAGTGAACTCGGTCAGACCGAGTCACAGTTCAGTGGCTCTGAGACTTTTAGGGTTTCACAGAGAGTTGAATTCGGTTGCATCGATTTGCAACTTTCGACCAGACCAAAAAGTGCAAGTGCAATGGCCTAAGCCAAATCGGTGAGACTGATTTCCACAACTCGGTTGGTCCAGGATGAGTTCGGCGGAAACCTAACCCTAAATTTTTGAATGAAACCTAACTTAAAGGAAGTTTTCTCTGGATAGATTGATCTCATATGTGGTAAAGAACATGGCATTGCATTGTGCTAAGAATCGGAGTAAGGAATTAGCATAAAAGATCGAACTCATACCCTAGTTCGGCGGTGAGTTCGCTACATCGGCAATGGTGGGGTTGAATCCCATTGACGGCGACGGAAATCAGCAGTGGGAGGTCACTGGCAACGAGAAGACGATCCGGAGACCCAAGGCGGGAGAGCAGGACACGCGCGGGCTGAGGAGTTTTGAAGAAATTTCCAAAATCTCACCCGTAGGTTTATATATCCTGACCCTGTCAGTGTGACCGAGTGGAACAACTCGGTGGCACCAAGATGTAGAATTGCAAGCGGTTACTGCAACTCGGTGTGACCGAAAAGTTCAAATCGGTTGCACCGAGATTGAAAACCTAATCAACTCACTGAACTTGGTGTGACCGAAGAAGATGGATCAGTCATACCGAAATGGACACAAAGGTTTTGGAAGTTTAAGTCGATGACAAATCGGGGACTCCGAGTGCTCCTCACACAGAGTGGTTCGAATCTTACTTGATCAAACTTCGTGATGTAGCCTGAATGAAGTTTGAGACGAGAAAAGCATAGATAGCTAGAGGGAGTTCTTAGGCATTCTTGTCCATCCACTTGGCAAAAGAAAAAAAACCAAACAATCAAAGCAACAAGTGGATGTCCTCGAATGAGTAAAATATGCAATCAGCATGCTCACACAATAAAATGGCAAATGAAATATGTGATAAATCATGCACAAACACTCTAGCATCTATCAAGCAATTGGCGATGACTAGGTCATCTATATATATGAGTATATTGAATTAGGAGTCAAATGAGAACATTTGATCATAGGTCATACTCATCGTTTAAGCACAAGTGGGGTTGCCAGTTTTACAAAAAGCATTGTTGTGTTCACACCATTATAGAATCTTTAGCTCAATTGATTAGAGTAAAGCTCCCCCTAGATGTGATATCCCCCCTAAGAGGGATGAACTATCCTTGGGTTTTTTCGATGATGTCTTCATGTAGATGTTGAAGATGTGGATGCTCAATGTTGATGTAGATCATTCGGAGCAATCCATTGGAGTGAGTTGCACTTTCAATACCTACATGGGTTAGTCCCACAAAGAACAAACAAGGATATCCATAGACACAAAGTATGTACACACAAGATGATGTCCATGAAAGCATTAGGTTACCTTGTCCCTTGTCTTACCAACAAGAGGGTTTGTGACTCCTTGAACTAGTGCAAGATGTGGAAGTTGTTTGCACTTGTCCTTGCCAAGATGATATGAGTGAAGTATGTTAGCGGAGTCACCCTCAAGAACTCTCTAGTTCTTCTTCTTCGGGATCCAAATCATCTTGATGGGAATCCTTGGAGTTGTAGTCGTACTTGACGAAGTAGAACTTGATGTAGTCTTGGGAACCCACTTGACCAAGGCCTTAGGAGCTTCTTCAAATGCATCAAGATCATCTTGAGCTTGTGTCCCTTGTTAAGAAGTAGGATCATACTTCTCTTGTTGAGGAACAAACTTCGTCTTGGGGGATTGATCTTCTTCCCACTCAACTCCATTAGCATTGAACTTTCGTTCAAAACCAACTCCTTGATTCTTCCGGTGCCTTCCTTGCTTGCGTACAATATCCTCAAATTGCTTACTCCCGGCAAGGCTCTTGTAAACACTTTTCTCTATAATTCCCTTCAATAAGCTATTTTCTTGCTCAAGTGTAACTTGGCTAAGAGAATCATTAGTGGGATCAAGAGAACTACTAGAGGCAACAACATTGGAGTTAACATGATTGTTGTTACTACTAGAAGAAGAATCTTTCTTACTCTTGTTGCTAGATTTAACTTGTGGCATGTAAGTAGACAAGAGTAAATGCTTGGCAATGTAAGAAGAACTTTTCTTGTGAAGATCATCATTGATTGCTTTTAAGAACCCACGCTCTTGCTCAAGGTTGAGCTTTTCAAAGCGTAGCTTCTCATGAGTCTTTAAAAGTTCTCGATGATTTTCCAAGGTAGTTTCATGAGCTAACTTAAGAGTGTTTAGTTCTTTAGTTAGACACTCAATCTCCTTCTTATCATCATCATTCGTTTTATCTTGATTAGCATGATTAATAGCAATTTCATCATAGTTTTCATCACTAGAGTTGTCAACAAGTAAATCATCATCACCTAGCAAATCATCTTCATCACTATTGAAATCAACATACTTGGGGTGTGATACCTTTGGGCCTTTAGGCATGAAACATCTCCATACATCCCTCTAGATGTATGCTTCGTGTCTCAGCTCGAGAGATGTTTTCAATGTCTCACTCCATGAATTGATCCTGAGTTGTTCGATCTTCGAGAAGATCGATCCTTCTAGAGTTTTCCCTTTCCTCTAGTTGTCATGTTTGTTGGAGTTCTCGGAGCAAGACATCGAGACAAACAAGGTGATCGAATCAACGTTCTTATGAAGTCCAACCTGGATCGTGAAGATTGTGTTAGTTTGCATCCCCCTTCATCTTACCCTACACTTAAATCTCGGGACGAGATTCTTGTTTAGTGGGGGTGAGTTGTCACCACCCTAGCTTACCCTAGCTTAGGCCTTCCCTGTCACTGCATAAGCTTCCCTGCATCATGTTTAAGTTTTATGAAACTTTGAAATGGGGACTGATAAACCCTAGCAGCAAATGAAATTCAACTAGGGTCAAAGTTAAATCTTTTCAATGAACCCAAAATGCCCCTCATAAATCTTCATCATTTTTGTTTTGGTCCAGAACCTCTGCCAAAAATGGTGCACACTTTTCTAGGACACTCTGGGCTATTGAATAATCATACATTATTTGTTCTTGGACATTTAAATGCTATAAATAATTTTAAATGTCCAAATGATCTTGAAAGTAAATGAGGGTTATTGGAAATAATCCAAACAGAGCCCACAAATATTTTCACGATCTTTGAAAATGCTATGGCATTTTTATTAAATCCAAAACAATTACAGAAAATAGAAAAACAGAAATAAGAGATAGAGATATAGAGAGAGAGAGAGAGAGAGAGAGAGAGAGAGTTACCTGGCCTTACCTGGCTGGCCCAGGTCCTGTGCAGCCCAGCTGGCGGCCAAGCCCACTGGCCTCCCCTTGTCGTCTTCCTCCCCTGCCAGGAGAACGAAGGCGCGTGCTCGCTGCGCACATCCACACGCGAGGCCATTTCCTGCTTCTACCGACGCAGGAGAAGCTCCAGGAGTCGCCACGTGCCCCCCCTCGATCCACACTCACTTCCCCTCTCTCTAGACCCCTCCCCCTCTCTGCTCTCTCTCCCATGCGACCACCGAGCGCGCCCGTCGCCGCCGCTCGTCATTGCCATAGCAACAACCACCCCCTCGCCCCTCTAGCGTGCCCATGAGCTCCACCTCCGTTGTCTACGCCTCCTCGATGACTCACGCGACGCCGGACGCCACGATGCATCGTCCCCGACCTCTTCTTCCTCCTCGGTTCGCCGAGATCGACCACCGTGAGCTTCTACGCTGTCTCCCCCTCTTTTTTGCATCGTTTGCGCCCTCTAACCGCCTTCTGTTTATGGAATTTTCATGCATGTTAGAACAACTTATGGCTGTTGTTTAGCACAAATCATATAAATGGCATTTGAATTTCACGTATGGAGTTTGAATTTGAACCTTTGGTTCAAACCAACCCTATTTAAATTGTTGCTAGCTGCATTAGCTTAAATCACAGCATATTTCTATGTCACATTCATGCATCATATTGTTGCATTGCATTGATTGTGTTTCCTCTCTGTTGCCGGTAATTGTCCCCTCTTAGTAGACGTTGCTCCGATGATGTGATTGATGACACCGATGAAGAGTTTTACTATCTTCAGAAGTGTCAGGCAAGCAAAACCCCCTTGCTCATTCCGATACAATCCCACTCTCTCGCTTCTGCTCTCTTTTACTGCATTAAGACAACAACGATTCAACTGTTACATGTTGCGGTAGTTGAAACCCTTTCCTCTGCATGATCTATCATTGCCACAGTAAATAGATGAAACCCACTAGCATGAGTAGGATTTGTTTGAGCCCTGATGTGCCTACTCATTCATGCTTGCTGTCATGCCTACTACTGCTTAGAGTTGAGTCAGGTCTGATTCATCGGGGATGAATTGGAATGTGGTGAACATGTCTTACTGTTGAGAGCAAAGTGTGTGAACACGATTTGGTAAAGGTAGCGGTGAGAGGCCATCTAGGAGTACATGGTGGGTTGTCTCATTGAAACCGTCCTCAGGAACCGAGTTATGTGTTTGTGATCCATGAACAGCTACTACCACATGTTGGGCCCTGAAATATGACCCTGCTCGACTTATTAACCCCCCCTGTCTTCTATCCAGGAGTTGCTAGTAGTTTCTGGTGTTTGTAGTATACTGGAGGCCGTGCGCAGCACTGACCCGAGGGGTGGGCTGTGACGCGGTAGGCACATGGCACAGTGTATTGGGACGCATGTTTGGTGCCTCGGGAACTGAGGGAGTCCTGGACTAGGGGGTGTCCGGATAGCCGAACTATCATCTTTGGCCGGACTCCTAGACTATGAAGATACAAGATTGAAGACTTCGTCCCTTGTCCGGATAGGACTTTCCTTGGCGTGGAAGGCAAGCTTGGCGATACGGATATGTAGATTTCCTACCATTGTAACCGACTCTGTGTAACCCTAACCCTATTCGGTGTCTATATAAACCGAAGGGTTTTAGTCCGTAGGACGAACAACAATCATACCATAGGCTAGCTTCTAGGGTTTAGCCTCTCTGATCTCGTGGTAGATCTACTCTTGTACTACCCATATCATCAATATTAATCAAGAAGGAGTAGGGTATTACCTCCATCGAGAGGGCCCGAACCTGGGTAAAAACATCGTGTCCCTTGTCTCCTGTTACCATCTGCCTAGACGCACAGTTTGGGACCCCCTACCCGAGATCTGCCGGTTTTGACACCGACATTCGGCGGTTTTGCGCTGTGGGCCAATTCGCTAGGCCATCTGGAGCATATCGAAAGCTACGCCCCTGGCCATCAGGTCAGATTTGGAAGCTTGAACTATACGGCCGATGTCCGCGGAGACTTGATCTTCGACAGATTCGAGCCACGCAGAGCGTGCCGCCTTGCCTCGATGGGTACCATCTAGCTGCCACGAACAGCAGTGCCTCGGAGGCCGCACGATGCCGCTCCGACCCTTAATCCGGGCGGTTTCGCCGATCGAGGACGGTTGGTTGGACACCGCCTGGGCTGAAATCACTACGGCGATTGAGCGAACACCATCCCTGTCCTTTGCAAAGCTCGTGACTCCTGTGTGCCGGACTCCTTTCCGGACTCCAACCTCCGTGCCCTGCGGTCGAATCGTTGGGCGCCGGTTATGGAGTTCACCGCCGCGGACATCTTTCAGCACTCGCCCTTTGGCGATATCCTGAACTCATTAAAGTCTCTCTCTTTGTCAGGGGAGCCCTGGCCGAACTAAGGTTAGGAAGGTTGGGATTCGGACGACAAAGAAATTCAACGGCCACCCACCACCCACTTTGTAGCCACTGTCGATGACTTAACAGACATGCTCAACTTCGACTCCGAGGACATCGACGATATGGACGACGACGCCGGAGACGACCAAGAACCAGCGCCCACAGGGCACTGGATGGCCACCTCAACCTACGATATATATATGGTGGACACACCTAAGGGAAGCGATAACGAGGAACGACGAGACGCTGCGAAAGAAAATTCCCTCGGGAAGCAGTCAAAGCGGCGGCCTAAGCGCCGCTCAAAACCCCACCTCGACAAAGATAGCGCCCACACAGACCCAACCATAGAGCAGGGTGAGCCGGCCGACGATGAACATGCCATTGAGCAACCATCCGAACAGGCCAACTTGGACAAACAACCCGTCCCCGGCAAGGACAACAGTCCGGACGATCTCACGCCAGACACGTCATTGGATTAGAAGAACCTCCACAAAGAGCTCCTCGCTATCGCGCGTAGCTTGAAAAAGGTAAACAGAGGCTCGAACAGCGGAAGACGACCAATGAGATGGAGTAAATTACTCAACACTGCGAGACAAATATGGCGACAACCGCCAAGCAAAGAGCTACCCAAAGCGCAAACTACGCCCGATTCGATGAGGAGGCCATAGAGCCCCACGATCAAAAACAAAGAGGCCACCGGTCGGATAGACGACCACATGGCAAACGAGAAGGCAAGCGGCGCCGCACACAAGCCGCACGCGATCCGCATAAGGATTCACACCAAAAGGATGGCCCACTTAGATCTATCTACGGGCCAAGGAAACAAGTTACGCAAGCAATACAACACGCCAAATATCCGAACATCACGGCACACCCAAATACGAGGCGTCGCAAGCACCTCTATGTTTCACCGATGAGGTGCTAGATCATGAATTTCCAGCGGATTCAAGCCCGTAAACATAGAGGCATACGACGGAACGACCACTCGAGTGCGGATTGAGGATTATATCCTCCACATACACATGGCCAGAGGAGATGATCTCAACGCCATAAAATACCTACCCCTCAAGCTCAAAGGGCCAGCCCGGCATTGGCTCAAAAGCCTCCCCGAAAACACCATTGGTAGTTGGGAAGAGCTTGAGGATGCTTTTAGGGCCAATTTCCAGGGAACCTATGTCCGACCTCCGGACGCAGACGATCTAAGTCACATAACTCAACAGCCCGGAGAGTCAGCTCGAAAATTCTGGAACAGGTTCCTCACTAAAAAGAACCAAATAGTCGACTGTCTGGACGCCGAAGCCTTAGCAGCTTTTAAACACAACGTCCGAGACGAATGGCTCGCCAGACACCTTGGCCAGGAAAAGCCAAGAACAATGGCCGCACTAACAAGCCTCATGACCCGCTTTTGCTGGAGAGGATAGCTGTCTAGCAAGATGCGATACCAGCGACCCAAGTACATCCAAGTCGAGGATGGGAATGGGAAACCACGACGCAGCAAGGACCAGCGCCGGATTAAGGGGAACGGTCCAAAGAGCGCGACAGTCAACGCCGGATTCAAAAGCTCACGACAGAACAATAAAAATCTGCCCCTTAAGAGCAATAGCGATGAGCTATCCAACTTAAACAAAATCTTGGACAAGATATGCCAAATCCACAGTACTCCCGGGAAGCCTGCAAACCATACCCACAGAGATTGTTGGGTCTTCAAGCAGTCCGGCAGACTCAATGCCGAACACAAGGGGCTCGACACACCAAGTGAGGATGATGACGAGCACCACAAGCAGAGCCCCGGAAAACAAAAGAATTTCCCACAAGAGGTCAAAACAGTAAACTTACTTCAAGTAACAAAGGGGAAAACAGGCGGCACCCATTGAATTACGCTACCGCACAATCTACCCCAATGAGTCCCAACACTGGTTGTCAAAACCAATTACCTTCGACCATCAGGACTACTCCGAAAGTATCCGGAACGCAGGATGGACTGCAACCTATAATAGACGGTCTTCAATTTACGCAAGTCCTAATGGACAGCGGCAGTGATTTAAACCTGCTATGTCAGGACACAATCCGCAACATGGGGATAAACCCAAACAGGATTAGCCATAGCAACACTTCCTTCCAAGGAATAATGCCAGGCACATATGCCCATTGTACGGGCTCCCTACCATTGCAAGTTATGTTCGGCTCACCCGACAACTTCCGTCGGGAAAAGTTGGTCTTCCACATCGCCCCATTTAAAAGTAGCCATCAAGCACTCTTTGGGACGCTTGAAGCTTCGCCCGCTTTAACGCAATACCGCATTATGCATCTCTTAAACTTAAAATGCCCGGTCCACGAGGCATCATTTCATTAAAGGGAAGCTGCGTGTGTCCCTCAAGGAAAGAATGTGAGACTGCCTTAACAGCCTCACACTAATACGGCCTTGCTGGCCAAAAGCGTCTAAAGCAGGTCGTTCAGACCCCGGACACGGTTAGGCGAGTCCGGCATAAATAAACATGATGCTTACTAGCCGCGTACCCCCCTTACAAGGGGCTCCACGCATGTACAACAAGAGACAATAAAGCTCAATTTTACTCATTTTTGAATCATACTCTATTTTATTTCCAATTACATTTTAGCGCGATCTTTTTCAAACTAAGTTCCTCTCTTTTACAGATGAACGTCGTGCTATACCCGTCCAGGATACGGCACAACGGAGACACGAGCGCGAGGCGTGCAGCAGGACCCGTTGCAAGGATTCTTTTCAGATTAAGACCTGCGTAAACCTTTCTCACTATCTCTTGTTGTTACTCATCCCCCGGTCTTTTATTATAACCAAGGAGGAGGCTGGCGTTTCGGCATCGGCCGCGTCAGAATTTTGCACGTACGGACACCGGGGCTTGTTACCAAGGGCATTGTTCGCCCGCTTTATAAAAGACCGAATACCTTAGGGAGTGTTCGCGCCTCGAGTTAGGCCTTATATGCATCAGCTCGAATCATGTCTTTGGTCAAATGTTGGGTTTGCCGGCTCCTATGTTTTGCTGCCTTACGTTCCGTTCTATCGGCTAACGCGGCACTGTGGAGAACTATGCGATTGTGCCCCGGTTCAGCCGGGCGAGCACCTCAGTAGAGAAAGCCAAAAACTGACTGTCATGATATAGCGGGAGACTGGTCAACCACTCGATGACTCACCGGAATGTTTAGAATTCCTCCGCATTAACGAAGGACCGTTTTCGGTCAGCACATACGCACCGAATTCAGGAGAGTGCGGTGCCCCGTGGGCTATATAGTAGCCCCACCATCGAACTCCTATGGCTAAGTGAAAGTGATAAAGCATTATAGTCCGGTTGCCTAGTTTGCTACGCTACCACCTCCTTTATAGGACCAAGATGTTGGATTAAGTGTGAAAGCGCGACTTCTTTGTAAACACCCCGCACTATGCGTGCGTAAAGTCAAGACTGCCATCTTTCGTGTTATATACATATATACATCAACGGCTGCACAGAGGTAGTTTGCTACTTGAAGGCACAAGTATAAAAGCTCTTACATTAAATTGAAACGTTGTTTCATAAAATTATACATGCCATTCAAACATAACATCCTTCGAGCATGCGTCTCTATTAAGCAGCGCCGGAAGAACTTCCTCAAAATAGCGCCGATCGGTACTCGGCTGCCGTTCAATCTGGGGACGCAATATCGGTGGCCTTCATCTCAGCCCAGTATGCCTTGACACGGAAAGAGCCATCCGCGCCCCCTCAATACACGCCGACCGCTTCATTGCGCCGTCACGCTGTACCGCACCAAGGAACTGCTGCACTAAGCCAAAATAACTCTTGGTGGGGTCCGCTTTGGCCACAAATGAGTCATGAGCATGCCGGATCTGTATATTTCCTCCGAGCGTAAACGGTTTTCCAGCCGCAATATCCCCGGCCTGACTCAGCTCCTCCTTGGCAGCTCTCATAGCGGAACAGGCATCCTTGGATTCGGCGGTGGCCTTTTTCAGGTCCTCTTGTTCCACTTGACGTTCTTTTCAAGAACCTCACAGCGGTCGGTAGTATTCTTGAGTTTGAGGCCAATCGGCCATTTCCTCTTTGCTTCGGCAGTGAGCAGCCCGTTCGGCTTTCAGCTCTTCGGCCGCCTTTAAAGCGGCCGCATTACTCTTTCGGGCTTGCTCTTTAGCTCGGGCAAGTTCCGCCCGCAGCCTCACCACAGTAACGGCGCCGTCTGCATCAAAACATACAAGTAGTAAGGCATGGGCGTCAAGCTCCCTTACCAGGTGTCCGCGGAGAAGTCGCATACCTTGTGACTCGACAAACCGTTTATTGACCAGCGATGTCCGCATCCGCCTCGTCAAGTTGCCGCTTTAGTTCGGCAAATTCATCATCCGGCTAGCCACGGACGCCCGCCACCTACATAGGAACGGCGACATGTTAGTATCGAGATTATGATCCTCGACGCACGCTGTCGGGCCAGACAACATACCGAGTCTCGGGGCTACTATCTATACAGGCGCATTCTATATGCATAACTGTCGAAGGTCCTTCACTCCTCCGACCGCACGCCCGGTTGGCGCGGACCGTCCGGCCCACGGACTGGGGAAACTCTCCGTGGCGACACTTCAGGGTCGCCCGCCTCGCACAAAGGCATGATAGGTGGAGGCGTTTCGCTCTCTATCATCTCCGGACGAAGATCCCCCCAAGACGAGCTCTGCTGAGAAGGGCTGAGATCCGAACTACAAGGTACAATTTCGGTTATCTTCAGAAATAAATACAGGGATGTTCTTTATTCACAGGACCCATTGTTTTTACTTACGGCTCGCTGGAGGGCTGATCCCCTTGGGGAAATAGTGCGGCTGTGGTACTTCCCGGCGCCGGACTTTCTGACGAAGATTTATCTCCCCGTTTTGAGGCCTTGGCTTCCGGGTCTTCGGAAGCGGTCCTCTTCTCCCCTTGGAGGGGAGGATCCATGATCCCCTCTTCCTTAAAAGCCTCCTTCGCGGAGGCAGTTGCTTCCCTGCCCCCCCCCCTTCGCCTTCTTTAAAAGGCGCGGCCTTCAACATCTTGGTCAGCATGGGATCCGGTGTGGTCTCTGGGAGGGGAACCGGACACCTTATCAACTTTGCCTTGGCTATCCACTCCTGTTCAAGAAACGGCTCCCTTAAAAGGGCCTATATATGATAAATGAATGAACAGCCTGTCCGGTTACAGGGTTACTTACTTGAGTATCTGGGTGATTGCAGCTTAGACCTGCGTCCTCGGTCAAGTCCGGACACTTCTCTTGTGATCCGAAGAACAGTTTGTACATATCCTTGGGCGTCGCGCCCATAAAATGTTGGAGAGCTCGTGGTCCCTCTGGATTAAACTCCCACAAACAGAGGGGGCGTCGTTTGCAGGGCAGAAGGCGCCGAATCAGCATAACCTGCGCTGCCACGACCAGATTGATCTCTCTTTCTTGGAGGTCTCAAATACGGCCCTACAACAGAGGAACGTCCTTGGACGGCCCCCAGTCGAGCCCCCGGTTGACCCATGATGCCAGCCGCTGTGGTGGACCTGAGCGGAAGGCGGGTGGCGCCACCCATTTGGTGCCCCTGGGAGCGGTGATATAAAACCACTCCCGTTGCCACAAACCAAGCTCCTCTTGAAAAGAGCCCTCGGGCCACGGAGCATTAGCACACTTGCTTATGACCGCCCTCCAAGACTTTCTGCTTGTTGCCCTCGATCATCTTCGGCTCCACCTTGAAGGTCTTGAGCCACAATCCAAAGTGAGGGGTAATATGGAGGAAGGCTTCACATACGACAATGAATGACGAGATATGGAGGATGGACTCCGGATTCAAGTCATGGAAATGTAACGCCCCGGGTTCGATGCTCCAGGTGTCTGCCAGTTATTCGTCGTCTTTGCCATGTCATGTGCTTGCGTGTTGCACTTTGCCATGTCATCATCTGCATTTCATATCATGTCATCATGTGTATGTCATTTTGCATACGTGTTAGTCTCATGCATCCGAGCATTTTCCCCGTTGTCCGTTTTCCAATCCGGCACTCCTATGTCTCCCGGCGCCCCCTTTTGCCTCTTTTCGTGAGCGGGTGTTAAACGTTCTCGGAATGGACCGAGGTTTGCCAAGCGGCCTTGGTATACCACCGGTAGACCGCCTGTCAAGTTTCGTGCCATTTGGAGTTCGTTTGGTACTCCAACGGTTAACCGGGTAACCGCAAAAGCCTCCTTCTCTTTGCAGCCCAACACCCCTTCCAGAGTGGCCCAAAACCCACCTAACTCCTCTCCATGCTCTCGGTCGTTCGATCACGATCGCGTGGCCGAAAACCGCACCCCATTTGGACTCTCCTAGCTCCCTCTATCTATAAATAAGTCTCCTCCCCCGAAATTCGCGGTGCAAACCCTAGTCCTCTTCCTCCCGCCGCCACCGGACGCGTCCGTGATGGCCGGACACGTCCGCACCGCTTCCCCCGTCCAACGCGAGCGCCACGTGGCCTCCGGCCATCGCGCGCGCCTGCCCGCTGAGCCCGCCTCCGGCCCGCGGCCCGCTCCGCGCCCGCTCCCGCCGGCTGCCGTCGCCGCCCGCCGCGCGCGCCGCCCCGCCCACCGCCGCCGGCCTGCCGCGCCGCCTCCCGGCCTCGCCGCCATCCGCCGCCAGCAGCCCGTCGCCCGGCCGGATCCAGCGAGGGCCGGCGGATCCGCCGCCCCCGCCTCGCCCCGTCCTCCTCCGGCTTCTCCCCGCCGTCCCCTCCACTCCGGCGAACCTCGGTTCGCGAGCCGATCCCGATCTGGATCTGGAGGTTGACTTCTTCCCTCCCTCGTTTTTCTCTAAGTCCCGAACTATATTGCATTATGTTGCCATTTGCATCGCATCATAACTCTCTGCATATTGCTCCGTTTCGCGCGTGTAGTATGTCAAATTGTTCGCCTCGACGAGTACATCATTTCATCTCATTTCATCATTTTCATTTGAGCTCATATTGATGCCCGAAATGCTGTTAGAAGAGGGCTATGTGATGTTAGTTTCAGATTCTTATCAGAACATGCACTTTTGTCATTTTTGCCATGATTGATGTGTGCACCCCATGAACTTGAGTCCTACATGTGTTTTGTACTATGCCATGCCATCTTTATAGGGGTGTATTCCATGTATTTTTGTGATCTCTGTGGTGACTAGCACAAGCATGCAAACTAGGCTTCATGATGTTGCTGATTTCAGCCCCTGTTCTGCTGATATTTTTATGCCATGTAAACTTGATGCTACCGAGAGATCCATGCTTATTTTGAGATACTTCACTAAGGATGTCTTCAAAATATGGTTATTCTCTATCCATCCATGCCCTTGTTTGCAATTATGGAGTGCTATAGCTTGAGCCAATCGAGCTCTACTTTTGCTATAAAATGTTTCCTGGCAGGTTGTTTACATGTTATTCAATTTTGCCAAGGTTGTTGTAGTTGATCCGTGTATGCTATGATGTTGTTCTTGCCATGTATAGCTTCTATGCCATGTCTTCTTACTGTGAGTTGCCTTTCCATGCCATTTATTGCTCTGTGGTGAGTGCTTCAAGCTCACCAAGATGCCTACTTATTGTTGTTCCTGCCATGTATGAATCTGTAATATAACTTGCTATGTTTACATGGGGGCCATCATATTTTCTGATCCTTTTTGGCTCATGGCCAGTAAGGGACTTTTGTTCTACGTAATTAGTAGATTCATTCCATGCCTTTTTTTGCCATGATAAGTTCCTGTAGCATGTTGTTTGATAGCTCTAAACATTGCAACCTGATGTTATTTCCTGATAAGTCTGAAACTGTTATTATTTGCAATCTTGCCATGTGTTTTTGAGCATGTTCTAGTGATTTCTGGAGATAACTCATTGTTCATGTTTTGTCAAGCTTTACCTGTACATCATGCCCATGCCTTTTGTTTTCTTGTTGAGATGATGTAGCATAGTGTTTTCATGCTTGCAATATGCCTACTTGCTGTCTTGGACAGATTGTTGCTATAACTTGTATAGGGTGTATGTGTTGAACGTTGCTCCGTTTTGAGTGTGCTCTATATGAAACTTTCTTGATTTTGCATGTAGCTTCATATTATCATGTTGAATCCTTGTTTTGAGGTGTTTGCTTGATGTTTGTATGCATTTTGCATCAATGCCATGTTTAACTTGTTTTGCTCATATCTTCTAGGCCGTAGCTCCGAATTAAATGAACTTTATATGTAACTTGACTAGAATTTCATGTAGATCATCGTGGTGCATCTTAACTTGCTGTTTAACAACTTGAACATAAGGTTTATTCAGATCTGGAACCAATTCGAAATTTGCATATGAGGACTTACCGGAATTGTTATATGTTGTTCCCGGCCTCATTTAAACTTGCCTTGATGTTGTTGCTCTTGTTTGCATCATCTCTTGCCATGAGTAGCTTCATGTAGCTTGTCATGCATCATGCTTGATTGTGCATCATGTCTTGTATATGTGTGGTGTGTTTACTATGTTGTGTGCTTCTTCTTGTTAGTTCCTGTTTTGTTGCGTTCGTGAGGATTCGTTCGTCTATACTTGGTTCATCTTCGTGGCTTCATCTTCTTCATGGACTCGTTCTTCTTCCTAGCGGGATTTCAGGCAAGATGACCGCTACCCTGGATCTCACTACTATCATTGCTATGCTAGTTGCTTCGTTCTTTCGCTATGATGCGTTACCTATCATTTTCCCTTCAAGCCTTCCCAATTTGCCATGTCAGCCTATAACCTTTTTCCCCTTCCTAGCAAACCGTTGTTTGGCTATGTTACCGCTTTGCTCAGCCCCTCTTATAGCGTTGTTAGTTGCAGGTGAAGATGAAGTTTGTTCCTTGTTGGAACATGGAGATGTTGTTCCTTGTTGGAACATGTTTACTTGTTGGGATATCACAATATATCTTATTTAATTAATGCATCTATATACTTGGTAAAGGGTGGAAGGCTCGGCCTTATGCCGGTGTTTTGTTCCACTCTTGCCGCCCTAGTTTCCGTCATATCGGTATTATGTTCTCGGATTTTGCGTCCCTAACGTGGTCGGGTGATTTATGGGACCCCTTGACAGTTCGCTTTGAATAAGACTTTTCCAAAGAAGGCCCAACATTGGTTTTACCATTTGCCCGACCTATTACCTTTTCCCTTGGGAGTCGCGCCTCAAGGGTCATATTCATTTTAGCCCCCGGGCCAATGCTTGTCTAAGTGTTGGTCCAAACTAGAGCCACTTATGTGCCGCCCCTAGGCAACTTGGGGTATCGTCGGTTGTCGACGTCTCGCTCATCCGGTCGTGGCTCGAGACGAGATACTGCGGCTACTATCGGGATGTCGGCACGCCGGAGGTCTTGCTGGTCTTGTTTTATTGTTGTCGAAATGTCTTGTAGCCGGATTCCGAGACTGATCGGGTCTTCCCGGAGAAGGAATATCCTTCGTTGATCGCGAGAGCTTATCATGGGCTAAGTTGGGACACCCCCGCAGGTATAAACTTTCGAGAGCCGTGCCCGCGGTTATGTGGCAGATGGGAATTTGTTAATATCTGGTTGTAGTAAACTTGAAGCAAACTCTTCTAAAATACACCAACCGTAAAGCGTAACCGTGAGTGTCTCTTTTCGGGTTGATCGAGAGGAGAACACGGTTTCTGGGTTATGTCTGACGTAAGTAGGAGTTCAGGATCACTTCTTGATCATTACTAGTTGACGACCGTTCCTTTGTTTCTCTTCTCGCTCTCATTTGTGTTGGTTAGCCACCATATATGCTTAGTCGCTGCTGCAACCTCACCACTTTACCCCTTCCTTTTCCCTTTAAGCTTTGCTAGTCTTGATACCCATGGTAGTGGGATTGCTGAGTCCTCGTGGCTCACAGATTACTACACCACCAGTTGCAGGTACAGGTTTGCGATGATCATGACGCGAGAGCGATGCTTGCTTGTCTTGAGTTCTTCTTCTTCTTCTTCGATCAGGGGATAGGTTCCAGGTCGGCAGCCTGGGCTAGCAGGGTGGATGTCGTTTGAGCTTCTGTTTATGTTTCATCCGTAGTCGGATGTTGATCTTGTATATGTTGTTGATGTATTCTTGTGGCATTGTATGCCTTATGTATGTATCCCCATCTATTATGTAATGTTGATGTAATGATATCCACCTTGCAAAAGCGTTTCAATATGCGGGTCTACCCTTGGTGGGACCTTCGAGTTCCTTTTGGATAGGGTCGCATATTGGGTGTGACAAGTTGGTATCAGAGCCTCGACCCACCCTAGGAGCCCCCTTGATTAATCGTGTAGTTTGGTTGCTGTTGAGTCTAGAAGAAAACTATTTTCGGAGTCTAGTTATATCGGAGAGTAGGGATTCTTTTTACTCCTCAGCCCCTTCGTCGCTCTGGTGAGGAATCTTAGCGTAGGTGTTTTGAACTACTCCTCTTCCCATTCAAATTTTTCTTTAGGATCACGTGGTTAGTTTCGTGAGTTGTCCATCCTATTTTGTCCGATGCATTTCTCGTCAAGTTGACTCGAGCCTCTTCATCGTTGTCAAGTCCAATCCTCAGTTGTTTTCTTTTCCCACCCACCCACCCTTCTTCTTCTCGGAACCGGAGTCCGTAATCGAGTATCCATCCTACTCGTGCGAAGTCTTTGTTTTCTTTCCTCAGTGATTTCAACCGGTGTTTTCTCTTCAAGATAGTCGTCGGTTCCCCTTCCAAGTTGTCTTTGTTTTCCCGCCCACCCACCCTTTTTCTTCCCGGAGTCTGAGTCTCTCTCGACCATCAATTTCATTCGTACGGAGTCTCTTCAGTCTTCCCTCAATTGTTTCAACCGGTGAATTCTCGTCTAGTTCGTCATTCTTCATCTCTTTCTTTTCCGGTGGATTCAATTCTAATTTTGGTAGTGATTATATTCTTTTCCTCGGATCAAGTGTTTTTCCTGCTCGTTCTCCTCTTGCCAGTTTATCCTTCCGGAGTGATGAAGAAATCTCAGGAGACTCGTCTGTGTTTGAATTAATTCAAGGTTGTCACCTCATTCAAATATTTCAATCATTCCGGTGCATCATCTATCTCTTCAACAATCCTTTCCAACGGTGCTTTCCTTTAGTGGGCCCTAACCCTTGGTCTTTTCGAGGATCTTACCCGACTCTTCCGATTTTCCGGAGTTATTCTCAATTCTTTTCAAGTGTGACGTAAGAATGAATATCATCAGTCACTTGCCTTTTCCAAGATCGATTTCGAATCATTTCATTGTTGGCTCAACCTCTTTGCTTTTCATTCTCCCGGAGTACCTCAGAAATTTTGGTGGTGTTTCTCGTCGTCATTTGAAGACCGAAGAAGAGTCTTTCCTCTAAATCTTGCCTGTTCTCTCGAAGATTCGCGGTCCTAGCTCGATTTTATGCTATCAAATTGTTTCTAGTCATGCAAATTCTGCTCATCCATCCGGAGCATTTCAGAAGTTGTTTTCCCGTTTCTTTTACCGGAGGCCATCATTCCATCTATCGTTCTCTATTTATCCCGGTTCTTCGTTCAAGTGTTCTTTAATCAGCTCGCGATCTCTTCGTTCTCTTGCATTTTAATTCCCTAAAGTATCTTCGTGCTTTCCTAATTCTTCCCGGTGATTCATTCTCTTTCATCAGACATTTCCAAATTCTTACGGTGGTTCGTTCAAGATTCTTTTCCTTGATTATCATTTTAATCCATTCCTTCTTTCAATCCTACCGGTGGTTCATGAAGACCTTCTCAAGTTTATGATATGTCACTTCTCAATCCTTTTCAAGAAGAATAAGTAATATGCAGAATCCATTGCTTGTCATCAATTTAATCTGATGAAGGATAAGCATACAATAAATCTTATTCTTAATTCATCCAAGTGAGTAATCCCTTTCTTTGGAGTTTGTTCATAATGAATAAATTCTAGTTCCAAGTGTTTTAATCTTTTCTTTTCTGGAGTTCAAATTTCCTCGGTCATTTCGTCGGTATCCTCCATCTAATTCATCGCAAGCTCATCTTATTCTTTATTCCTTCATTCTATCTCATCACCTTTTGTTACCGGAGTTCTTCACGGTGGATCGTCATGATTTAATTCATCCTTCAAGTGTTCATCAAGATTCTTGTCGGTGGAGTCAAGTATCTTTTCTTCTCGCGTCTTGAAGAGCAAATAATTCTTCATTTTCTTCTGAAGTGAAGTTTTGCATTTTCGTCATTCTCAGCTATTTAATCTTTTCCACTTGTGGTCGGCGATCAGCTCATAATTTTGAGATGTTTTCCATAATTCCACAACAAGCTTATTCTTTCGTTGTTGATTTTCTCAACAACTTCGTTCAAGCATTCCTTCTAAATTCTTTTCATTCTATTATTTCAATTCTTTACGGAGGTTTTGTGTCATGTCTTCATCAAGTGTCATTCCATCTTGTGAAGTTCATGTTCTATTCTTTCCTTGTTTAGCCGGAGTGCTGCCTAAATCCTTTCAGTCTTATCCGTTTCTTTTCTCATTCTAACCACTCCGGTTAGAACGAGTGCTTTCATAATCTATCTGATTCCGTGAGCTTTCGATTCTCGGCATTCCCGTCGTTCCTCTCTTTTTCTCGAGTGCTCTCGATTCTTTGCTTCTTCTCTTCAGTTCTTGCTTCACCTCATCCCTTTTCCCTTCCGTCTCGGTCCTAAGATCTCGGGACGAGATCTCTTGTTAGTGGAGGAGTGTTGTAACGCCCCGGGTTCGATGCTCCAGGTGTCTGCCAGTTATTCGTCGTCTTTGCCATGTCATGTGCTTGCGTGTTGCACTTTGCCATGTCATCATCTGCATTTCATATCATGTCATCATGTGTATGCCATTTTGCATACGTGTTCGTCTCATGCATCCGAGCATTTTCCCCGTTGTCCGTTTTCCAATCCAGCACTCCTATGTCTCCCGGCGCCCCCTTTTGCCTCTTTTCGTGAGCGGGTGTTAAACGTTCTCGGAATGGACCGAGGTTAGCCAAGCGGCCTTGGTATACCACCGGTAGACCGCCTGTCAAGTTTCGTGCCATTTGGAGTTCGTTTGGTACTCCAACGGTTAACCGGGTAACCGCAAAAGCCTCCTTCTCTTTGCAGCCCAACACCCCTTCCAAAGTGGCACAAAACCCACCTAACTCCTCTCCATGCTCTCGGTCGTTCGATCATGATCGCGTGGCCGAAAACCGCACCCCATTTGGACTCTCCTAGCTCCCTCTATCTATAAATAAGTCTCCTCCCCCGAAATTCGCGGTGCAAACCCTAGTCCTCTTCCTCCCGCCGCCACCGGACGCGTCCGTGACGGCCGGACACGTCCGCCCCGCTTCCCCCGTCCAACCGCAGAGCAACACGTGGCCTCCCGGCCACCACGCGCCCAGACAGCCCGCTGAGCCCGCCTCCGGCCCCTGCGCCCGCTCCGCGCCCGCTCCTGCCGCCGCCGTCGCCTCCCGCCGCGCGCGCTCCGCCGTCCGCCGCATGGCCTGTCTTCGCCCGCCGGATCCGCGAGGGGCGGCCGGATCCGCCGCCACCGCCTTGCCCCGTCCTCCTCCGGCTTCTCCCCGCCGTCCCCTCCACCCCGGCGAACCTCGGTTCGCGAGCCGATCCCGATCTGGATCTGGAGGTTGACTTCTTCCCTCCCTCGTTTTTCTCTAAGTCCCGAACTATATTGCATTATGTTGCCATTTTCATCGCATCATAACTCTCTGCATATTGCTCCGTTTCGTGCATGTAGTATGTCAAATTGTTCGCCTCGACGAGCACATCATTTCATCTCATTGCATCATTTTCATTTGAGCTCATCTTGATGCCCGAAATGCTGCTAGAAGAGGGCTATGTGATGTTAGATTCAGATTCTTATCAGAACATGCACTTTTGTCATTTTTGCCATGATTGATGTGTCCACCCTATGAACTTGAGTCCTACATGTGTTTTGTACTATGCCATGCCATCTTTACAGGGGTGTATGCCATGTATTTTTGTGATCTCTGTGGTGACTAGCACAAGCATGCAAACTAGGCTTTATGATGTTGCTGATTTCAGCCCCTGTTCTGCTGATATTTTTATGCCATGTAAACTTGATGCTACCGAGAGATCCATGCTTATTTTGAGATACTTCACTAAGGATGTCTTGAAAATATGGTTATTCTCTATCCATCCATGCCCTTGTTTGCAATTATGGAGTGCTATAGCTTGAGCCAATCGAGCTCTACTTTTGCTATAAAATGTTTCCTGGCAGGTTGTTTACCTGTTATTCAATTTTGCCAAGGTTGTTGTAGTTGATCCGTGTATGCTATGATGTTTTTCTTGCCATGTATAGCTTTTATGCCATGTCTTCTTACTGTGAGTTGCCTTGCCATGCCATTTATTGCTCTGTGGTGAGTGCTTCAAGCTCACCAAGATGCCTACTTATTGTTGTTCCTGCCATGTATGAATCTGTAATATAACTTGCTATATTTACATGGGGGCCATCATATTTTTTGATCCTTTTTGGCTCATGGCCAGTAAGGGAATTTTGTTCTGTGCAATTAGTAGATTAATTCCATGCCTTTGTTTGCCATGATAAGTTCCTGTAGCATGTTGTTTGATAGCTCTAAACATTGCAACCTGATGTTATTTCCTGATAAGTCTGAAACTGTTATTATTTGCAATCTTGCCATGTGTTTTTGAGCATGTTCTAGTGATTTCTGGAGATAGCTCAGTGTTCATGTTTTGTCAAGATTTACCTGTACATCATGCCCATGCCTATTGATTTCTTGTTGAGATGATGTAGCATAGTGTTTTGATGCTTGCAATATGCCTACTTGCTGTCTTGGACAGATTGTTGCTATAACTTGTATAGGGTGTATGTGTTGAACCGTTGCTCCGTTTTGAGTGTGCTCTATATGAAACTTGCTTGATTTTGCATGTAGCTTCATATTATCATGTTGCATCCTTGTTTTGAGGTGTTTTGTTGATGTTTGTATGCATTTTGCATCAATGCCATGTTTAACTTGTTTTGCTCATATCTTCTAGGCCGTAGCTCTGAATTAAATGAACTTTATATGTAACTTGAGTAGAATTTCGTGTAGATCATCGTGGTGCATCTTAACTTGATGTTTAACAACTTGAACATAAGGTTTATTCAGATCTGGAACAATTTCGAAATTTGCATATGAGGACTTACCGGAATTGTTATATGTTGTTCCCGGCCTCATTTAAACTTGCCTTGCTGTGTTGCTCTTGTTTGCATCATCTCTTGCCATGAGTAGCTTCATGTAGCTTGTCATGCATCATGCTTGATTGTGCATCATGTCTTGTATATGTGTGGTGTGTTTACTATGTTGTGTGCTTCTTCTTGTTAGCTCCTGTTTCGTTGCGTTCGTGAGGATTCGTTCGTCTACGCTTGGTTCATCTTCGTGGCTTCATCTTCTTCATGGACTCGTTCTTCTTCCTAGTGGGATTTCAGGCAAGATGACCGCTACCCTGGATCTCACTACTATCATTGCTATGCTAGTTGCTTCGTTCTTTCGCTATGCTGCGTTCCCTATCATTTGCCCTTCAAGCCTTCCCAATTTGCCATGTCAGCCTCTAACCTTTTTCCCCTTCCTAGCAAACCGTTGTTTGGCTATGTTACCGCTTTGCTCAGCCCCTCTTATAGCGTTGTTAGTTGCAGGTGAAGATGAAGTTTGTTCCTTGTTGGAACATGGAGATGTTGTTCCTTGTTGGAACATGTTTACTTGTTGGGATATCACAATATATCTTATTTAATTAATGCATCTATATACTTGGTAAAGGGTGGAAGGCTCGGCCTTATGCCTGGTGTTTTGTTCCACTCTTGCCGCCCTAGTTTCCGTCATATCGGTATTATGTTCCCGGATTTTGCGTCCCTAACGCGGTCGGGTGATTTATGGGACCCCCTTGACAGTTCGCTTTGAATAAGACTTTTCTAGCAAGGCCCAACATTGGTTTTACCATTTGCCTGACGTATTACCTTTTTCCCTTGGGAGTCGCGCTCTCAAGGGTCATCTTCATTTTAGCCCCGGGCCAATTCTTGTCTAAGTGTTGGTCCAAACTAGAGCCACTTGCGGTGCCGCCCCTAGGCAACTTGGGGTATCGTCGGTTGTCAGACGCATCGCTCATCCGGTCGTGGCTCGAGGCGAGATCTGTGGCTACTATCGGGATGTCGGCACGCGGGAGGTCTTGCTGGTCTTGTTTTATTCTGTCGAAATGTCTTGTAGCCGAGATTCGAGACTGATCGGGTCTTCCCGGGAGAAGGAATATCCTTCGTTGATCGCGAGAGCTTATCATGGGCTAAGTTGGGACACCCCTGCAGGGTATAAACTTTCGAGAGCCGTGCCCGCGGTTATGTGGCAGATGGGAATTTGTTAATATCCGATTGTAGTAAACTTGAAGCAAACTCTTCTAAAATACACCAACCGTGTGTGTAACCGTGAGTGTCTCTTTTCGGGGTTGATCGAGAGGAGAACACGGTTTCTGGGTTATGTCTGACGTAAGTAGGAGTTCAAGATCACTTCTTGATCATTACTAGTTGACGACCGTTCCTTTGTTTCTCTTCTCGCTCTCATTTGCTTTGGTTAGCCACCATATATGCTTAGTCGTTGCTGCAACCTCACCACTTTACCCCTTCCTTTTCCCTTTAAGCTTTGCTACTCTTGATACCCATGGTAATGGGATTGCTGAGTCCTCGTGGCTCACAGATTACTACACCACCAGTTGCAGGTACAGGTTTGCGATGATCATGACGCGAGAACGATGCTTGCTTGTCTTGAGTTCTTCTTCTTCTTCTTTGATCAGGGGATAGGTTCCAGGTCGGCAGCCTGGGCTAGCAGGGTGGATGTCGTTTGAGCTTCTGTTTATGTTTCATCCGTAGTCGGATGTTGATCTTGTATATGTTGTTGATGTATTCTTGTGGCATTGTATGCCTTATGTATGTATCCCCATCTATTATGTAATGTTGATGTAATGATATCCACCTTGCAAAAGCGTTTCAATATGCGGGTCTATCCTTGGTGGGACCTTCGAGTTCCTTTTGGATAGGGTCGCATATTGGGCGTGACAGGAAATCCAGCCCATAATAAAACATGAGCCCCCGCACAAAGGGATCCGTCGGGAAGCCTAAACCCCGATGGAAGTGAGACAAGAACACCACGCTCTCGCCGGGCTCGGGAGTGGGAATGACCTGCCCTGGAGCAGGCAGCCTATGTGAAATCTCGCCGGTTAGATACCTGGCGTCTCGCAGCTTTAGCACATCTTCTTCTGTGACGGAAGAAGACATCCATCGGCCGAGCTGGTTGGAGCCGGACATCGTCGAAGGTCTGAAGCGCCTAAATCTGAAGCTTTGGGTGTTAGAACTCGAAGCGCGAGGCGAACTCGATGGAGGGTGGTAAATAGAAGAGGGCCTTGGTCTCATTATAAGGAGGTTGAATACCAAGAGCCCTCACCGTGGTCGATTGGGACTCGCCTTCGATAGAGGAGGCGTGCCAACGGGCACGGTTGGGTTACCCACGTCCGTATTGATGAGAATCCCGGAATAAGGGGGCACAATCTACGCTTTGATAAGACGTGCCAAGGAAACCGCCTCGCTAAACGCGCTGAGGTGGGACAGTAAAAAACGATTCGAATAAAGGCCTGACCGTGGTGTGATGTCACGCCGCGGAATACGTCAACAGATCTGTGCAAAAAAATTATTCTCTCTATGGTGGTATGTGGAACTTGTTTTGCGAGCGGACACTATCCTTGTGTTCAAAACCTTCTATGAAGTATTGGAGGAGGAACCCACCTTGCAATGTCGAAGACAATATGCGCGCGGACTCGTCGTCATTGAAGCCTGGTTCAGGGGCTACCGAGGAGTCTGGACTAGGGGTGTCCGGATAGCGAACTATCATCTTTGGCCGGACTCGAGACTATGAAGATACAAGATTGAAGACTCCGTCCCTTGTCCGGATAGTACTTTCCTTGGCGTGGAAGGCAAGCTTGGCGATCTGGATATGTAGATTTCCTACCATTGTAACCGACTCTGTAACCCTAACCCTATTCGGTGTCTATATAAACCGAAGTGTTTTAGTCCGTAGGACGAACAACAATCATACCATAGGCTAGCTTCTAGGGTTTAGCCTCTCTGATCTCGTGGTAGATCTACTCTTGTACTACCCATATCATCAATATTAATCAAGCAGGAGTAGGGTATTACCTCCATCAAGAGGGCCCGAACCTGGGTAAAAACATCGTGTCCCTTGTCTCCTATTACCATCTGCCTAGACGCACAGTTCGGGACCCCCTACCCGAGATCCGCCGGTTTTGACACCGACAGGAACCCTGCACACATCATTCGAGGCCGTAGTGGAAACCTCGGCCGGACTCCCTGCGGATGGAACCTGAATAGGCGATAAACCTGGACTAGGGACTTGTGTGGTTAGTCAGGTCGTGGTCTATACCCAGGTCGGCTTTCGCTTGAAGTCTGCCGAGCACATGTCGTGTGCAGACGCTAAGTGGTGGAAACATGTGTGAAGAAGTACACCCATGCAGTGTTATAAATTATCTATTCGAATAGCCGCGTCCGCGGTAAAGGACCTTTGGGTTGCCTATACAGTTCATAGACAAGCGAAAGTGGATACTTTAAAATTCTGGTTCAAAAAGAATTCATCTCTCGCAAGTTCGAGTTCTCGGAAAAATTAAAGGTTGCCAAAGAGAACTTGCCACCATGATGCACGGTTTTAACATGGGTATCATGCCTTATGGGCTTATCTTATTATAATCACTTGGGGGCTTCCTTCTCATTGAGCATAGCTATGAGTACCCTACTGATCCGGCTTATACGCCATGAATTGAAAGATTACTTGGGGGCTTCCTGCTCATTGAGCATAGCTATGACTACCCTACTGATCCGGCTTATATGCCTTCAATTGAAAAATTACTTGGGGGCTTCCTGTTTAATGAACAGATCTTTGTTTACCCTTTTAATTGGCTTGGACGCCAGGTGTATTCACCAAAAATCGGGGTTATCCTGCCTTTGTAAGTCTGCCACTCTGCCCAGGTAATCCTGGAATGACCCACCGTACTTTTGACAGCCAATCTTATAAAGACCCTGAACTTGTCAAAGTTAAAACGACGATTGGTTATGTGAGGCCTGGCTTATAGGTTTGAATAAAGGATTAACTCAGTGGCTAGGCAGCCCATGAACAACACTTGATATTGAGGCTTGGCAGCCTATGAAAGCCTCGTTTTTCTGATTTGTTATTTTTTATGAACATTGTTTTGGTTCATGTCCTTGTACCATATTGGCGTATAGTTTAAAATTGATCCAGGCCATGTCGCATTAATCTTTATGACTCATATTTGAGTATATCTGAGGTTTTGATAACCCGGCATGGCTTTGGACGATAAGTCACCAGTATTCTTTGATTGTGCACTTCGAGTTCTGCGCTCTAAGTCTTTGGGCTGTTACCCTTGGTGCATATGGCATTGTGAGCCGGCAGTATGAACCAATTTCACAAGCCACGTAGCCTTGATTATATGACTCGTCATTGAGCATCTTTGGGTTTAATATCCCGCCCTAATAGCAGACTTCAAGTCGCCAGGGTATTTTACCTTGAGCAATCAAAATGATGATATTTCATGACTCCGGGTTGATACTGGCCCCGGATTATAATTATCAAGGCATCACCATGGTATTAATCTACAGGTATGTCTTTCAATAATGGTATGAATATTTTGGGTTTGGTAAACCTCCCTAGCTTTGGACGTTAAGTCACCAGTATACTTTGGATTGCGCAATTGGGATTATGCGCTTATGAATACTTGGTTGTCGCCCTCACTGGGTGTGGCAATGCAAGCCGGTAATTTGAGCCAATTTTCTAGGTATATTTTTAAATTGTTGGATGAATATGCGAGATTTGATAACCCGCCCTGGCTTTGGACGTTAAGTCGCCAGTATATTTTGGATTGCGCCATTGGAATCATGCGCTTATGAATCATTGTATTGTTACTCTCACTGGATATGCCGATGTAAGCCAACAGTATAAATCAATCCTACAGGTATGTTTTCCTGGTTATATGAATATGCGTGGTTTGATAACCCGCTCTGGCTTTTGAATTTAAGTCGTTAGTATGTTTAGGCTTGAATGGCCTTAATGCTAGTCTTTTCTATAATTGCATAAGACTATATTATGTCTGGGTTGTTACCCGCCCTGGCTTTTGACGTTAAGTCGCCAGGGCATATGTTGTTTAAACTTTGTGTAGGACATGCAGAGTTTTACACATAAAAATACTACTACTGCTCATATGAATCATTGTGTTTAAGCCCATCATCTGGCCATCTAAAAATATTGTCGGGTTATTCTGTTCTGGGTTATATTACTACATATTGAGTTTATTGAGGCTACAAGACGCCAAAGTGATCTTTTCAAAAACTGGGCATGACTATGAGCCGACATGGATGGGTTATCAGTTATTGATTTTTACAAAGGCTATAAGCCGCCAGGTTATAAAAATCCCGGATTACAATGGATGCGTATTAAGTTGCCATCGGCTAAGAGCCGCGGGGTATTTAAACTCCGAATTTATTTGTCAACGGATAGGGTATTTAAATCTTTAATAGCCAAATTTGGCTGGATTTTCATTATAATATTGAATGATTGAGGTTTTCACACCGGATTATATTATTCAAATCTTGAATAGCCAACATGGCTGGATTTTCATTATGGTTATCAATAACCAATTTTATGATTGAGGATTTCAAAGTCGCTTTAGCGCAATGGTTATTATTTCTTTATCAATAGATATGATTTATTCTACAATGGAAGGAATAGTTCCGAGTTGCTGCAGGCACACGACCCGACACTTGGGGGCTACATTATTCAAATCATAATTATATCAAGTATGGAAGTCCCGTGTGGCTGCAAGCATGCACCATGACACTTGGGGGCTATTGCAAGGTCATTCTTAACTCACCTTATTGAAGACCCGACCCATCACATAGTGATGAGCCGGCCCTTGGGGGCTACTAATTGCTCCTGTGAAAAATTCCAAGTACACAAGCCTTAATCCATTATATTGAAGGGTCCACTGCCCAGTTGGTAAAGCACAAGGCTCTTAACCTTATGGTCATGGGTTCGAGCCCGATGGTGGGGGCTACATCATATGATGTTATTTTCAATGAAGTATATATAAAGTCCCAGCTCAGTATTATCTTACTGAGCCGGACCTTGGGGCTACACGTTGCTGCTCAAGTCTACATGATCATATCTACAAAGTCCCTACTCATTATTGCATAATGACCCGACACTTGGGGGCTACACATGGGAAGTACAAAATGGCCAGTTTATGATTGGTGACCTACATAAACAAACCAGATTTCTGCAAAGTTACAGTATTTATATTGAAGCAAGTCTTAAGCTGTTAATATGCTCCCTTCTTAAGACCTGAGGGCTACAGGTGATATGCATATAAGGGAGGTACACTTTCAACCTTGGTGTTAGCAACAGTTAAGACCCGGTGCTATCAATATTTACAAGACGACAGTTTTGGCAATTATAACTCTCCAACCTCTACATCCTCAAGTCGACGGATCATTAGATGAATATCTTGACTTCAATATTTTTATTAAGCCAGAGTTTTGGAAACCGACTCAAATGGATTTTTTTCTTATAATATTTCTCTACAAGAGACCAATGTCAGCAAATTCACTATGAAACTGGCTTGTTGACCCGGATTTCTTCAAAATAAGTATTTGGATTTTTTGCATTGGCAAGGTTTGAACATATCCGCTAAATGAGATTTGCTATGAGGTCATGGACATGTATCAAGAAGGAAATGACAAGGACTTAAGGATGAGCAGGTGCGGTTCAGAAACTTTTAACCCGGAGCACCACCTGTCACATTTGTTCTTGTGTTTATTTTGCAGGATCAGTTTAACATGGATAAATCCAAATTAAAATGGGGGCTAATGTCAGGGATATACCCCGCGGTATGACCTGGCCGGAGATATGACCCGGCTGGGACTTGGTGTTTCATTGGTAAACCGCCCGAAGAGTGGTAACTCACTGATGACCCGGCCGGGCCTGGTGACTCATTGGTGACCCGGAAGGTGTTTCAGATGGATGACAAGGCCAAGGCCCAGAAGGCCGGCTCATGTTATGGTGGGCCGGCTTAAGAGGAAAGGCGTGAGGAATATTCCCTTACAAGGAATCAAGACCCGAATTTGTATCCGACTTGTATTGGAAGATAGACTAGTCCTAATCCTACTGGGAATCCACATGTAACCCGCTCCTCCAACTTATATAAAGAGGGGCAGGGCACCCCAAGAGGGGGCGAAATAATCTCAAGGGCTAGATACAACTAGAGGAGAGCCGGCTTATACAGCAACTCCCTCATGAGCATATTGAATAAGACCTAGCCACAAACAACATGTAGGGTTATTACCGGATGATTTTCCCGGGGCCCGAAGTTGTCTAAATAATGTCTCTTGTGCTAATCTACTTCGACGATCTACACACATCTCTCGTTGCGATCAACCCCTCTCAAGCTACTACATAGTTGTGTTGGCCTCACGACAAGTCTTCACACTAGGACATATGTCGTGACAAATCCACGACACATAGGGAATGACTTTTATTCTCTCTCTATCTTCTGCCGTGGTCGGGCTTTTGAGTCTTACTCAACATCACACCTTGCAACACAGGAAAGAACTCCTTCTTTGACTGTTCCATTTTGAACTACTTCAAAATCTTGTCAAGGTATATACTCATTGAAAAATCTTATCAAGCGTCTGGATCTAGATCTCGATGCTCAATATGTAAGTAGCTTCACCGAGGTCTTTCTTTGAAAAACTCCTTTCAAACACTCCTTTATGCTTTCCAAAAAATTATACATCATTTCCAATCAATAATATGTCATTCACATATACTTATCAGAAAGGTTGTAGTGCTCCCACTCACTTTTTTGTAAATACAGCCTTCACCGAAAGTCTGTATAAAACTATATGCTTTGTTCAATTCATCAAAGCGTATATTCCAACTCCGAGATGCTTGTACAAGTCCGTAGATGGATTACTGGAGCTTGCACACTTTTTAGCACCTTTAGGATTGGGAAAACCTTCTGGTTGCATCATATACAACAAATCCACTAAGGAATGCAGTTTTGACATCCATTTGCCAGATTTCATAAAATGTGGCAATTGCTAATATGATTCGGACAGACTTTAAGCATCGCTACGAGTGAGAAAATCTCATCATAGTCAACACCTTGAACTTGTCGAAAACCTTTTGCGACAAGTCGAGCTTTGTAGATAGTAACACTACCATCAGCATTCGTCTTCCTCTTGAAGATCCATTTATTATAAATGGCTTGCCGATCATCGGGCAAGTCCACCAAAGTCCACGCTTTGTTCTCATACATGGATCCTATCTCAGATTTCATGGACTCAAGCCATTCTGTGGAATCTGGGCTCATCTTCGCTTCCTCATAGTTCATATGTTCGTCATGGTCTAGTAACATGACTTCCAGAACAGGGCTACCATACCACTCTGGTGCGGAAAGTAATCTGGTTGACCTACGAGGTTTGGTAGTAACTTGATCTGAAGTTTCATGATCATCATCATTAACCTCCTCACTAATTGGTGTAGGCATCACCGGAACTGATTTCTGTGATGAACTACTTTCCAATTCGGGACAAGGTACAATTACCTCATCAAGTTCTACTTTCCTCCCACTCACTTCTTTCGAGAGAAACTCCTTCTCTAGAAAGGATGCATTCTTAGCAACGAATATCTTGCCTTCGGATCTGTGATAGAAGGTGTACCCAACAGTCTCCTTTGGGTATCCTATGAAAACGCATTTCTCCGATTTGGGTTCGAGCTTATCAGGTTGAAGCTTTTTCACATAAGCATCGTAGCCCCAAACTTTAAGAAACGACAGTTTAGGTTTCTTGCCAAACCACAGTTCATATGGTGTCGTCTCAACGGATATAGATGGTGCCCTATTTAATGTGAATGTCGTTGTCTCTAATGCATAACCCCAAAAGGATAGTGGTAAATCGGTAAGTGACATCATAGATCGCACCATATCTAATAAAGTATGGTTATGATGTTCAGACACACCATTGCGCCGTGGTGTTCCAGGTGGGGTGAGTTGTGAAACTATTCCACATTGTTTTAAATGAAGGCCAAACTCGTAACTCAAATATTCGCCTCTGCGATCGGATCGTAGAAACTTTATTTTATGGTTATGATGATTCTCAACTTCACTCTAAAATTCTTTGAACTTTTCAAATGTTTCAGACTTGTATTTCATTAAGTAGATATACCCATATCTGCTCAAATGATATGTGAAGGTCAGAAAATAACAATACCCGCCGTGAGCCTCAACACTCATCGGACCGCATACATCAGTATGTATTATTTCCAGTAAGTCATGGCTCAATCCATTGTTCTGGAGAACAGAGTCTTAGTCATCTTGCCCATGAGGCATGGTTCGCAAGCATCAAATGATTCATAATCAAGTGATTCCAAAAGTCCATCCGCATGGAGTTTCTTCACGCGCTTTACACCAATATGACCTAAACGGTAGTGCCACTAGTATGTTGCACTATAATTATCCACTTTGCATCTTTTGGCATCAAAATTATGAATATGTGTATCACTATGATCGAGATTCAGTAAACCATTTACCTTGGGTGTATGACCATAGAAGGTTTTATTCATGTAAACAGAATAACGATTATTCTTTGACTTTAAATGAATAACCGTATTGCAATAAACATGATCCAATCATATTATGCTCAACGAAAACACCAAATAACATTTATTTTAGGTTCAACACTAATCCCGAAGGTAAAGGGAGTGTGCGATGGTGATCTTATCAACCTTGGAATCACTTCCAACACACATCGTCACCTTGGCCTCAACTAGTATCTGTTCATTTTGCAACTCCTCTTTCGAATTACAAATCTTTGCAACTTGAACCGGTATCAAATACCGAGGGGCTACTATGAACACTAGTAAAGTACACAACAATAACATGTATATCAAATATACCTTTGTTCACTTTGCCATCCTTCTTATCCGCCAAGTATTTGGGGCAGTTCCGCTTCCAGTGACCATTTCCTTTGCAATAGAATCACTCAGTTTCAGGCTTGGGTCTAGCTTTGGGCTTCTTCACGTGAGTGACAACTTGCTTGCCATTTTTGAAGTTCCCTTTCTTTCCCTTGCCCTTTTTATTGAAACTAGTGGTCTTGTTAACCATCAAAACTTGATGCTATTTCTTGATTTCTACCTTCGCTGATTTCAGCTTCGCGAAGAGCTTGGGAATCGTTTTCATCATCCCCTGCATATTATAGTTTATCACGAAGTTCTAGTAACTTGGTGATAGTGAATAGAGAACTATGTCAATCACTATCTTATATGGAAGATTAACTCCCACTTGAGACAAGCGATTGTAGTACCCAGACATTCTAAGCACATGCTCACTAGCTGAGCTATTCTCCACCATCTTGTAGGCAAAGTACTTGTCGGAGGTCTCATACCTCTTAACACGGGCAAGAGTCTGAAATATCATTTTAAGCTCTTGGAACATCTCATATGCTCCATGGCGTTCAAAACATTTTTGAAGTCCCAGTTCTATGCCGTAAAGCATGGTGCACTAAACTATCAAGTAGTCATCATACCGAGCTGGTCAAACGTTCATAACGTCTGCATCTTCTCCTGCAATAGATCTATCACCTAGTGGTGCATCAAGGACATAATTCTTCTGTGCAGCAATGAGGATAATCCGACCCAGTCCGCATCATTGCTACTATCATCTTTCAACTTAGTTTTCTCTATGAACATATAAAAAAATAAAACAGAGGAGCTATATGCGAGCTATTAATCTACAACATAGATATGCAAATACTATCAGGACTAAGTTCATGATAAATTTAAGTTCAATTAATCATATTACTTAAGAACTCCCACTTAGATAGACATCCCTCTAGTCATCTAAATGATCACGTGAGATTGAGTAGTTTTCAATGGTGAACATCTCTATGTTGATCATATCTACTATATGATTCACGTTCGACCTTTCGGTCTTAGTGTTCCGAGGCCATATCTGCATATGCTAGGCTCGTCAAGTTTAACCCGAGTATTCTGCATGTGCAAAACTGCCTTGCACCCGTTGTATGTGAACGTAGAGCTTATCACACCCGATCATCAAGTGGTGTCTCGGCACGACAAACTGTAGCAACGGTGCATACTCAGGGAGAACACTTATACCTTGAAATTTAGTGAGGGATCATCTTATAGTTCTATCGCCGTACTAAGCAAAATAAGATGCATAAAATATAAATATCACATGCAATCAAAATATGTGACATGATATGGCCATCATCATCTTGTGCCTTTGATCTCCATCTCCAAAGCACTGTCATGATATCCATCGTCACCGGCTAGACACCTTGATCTCCATCGTAGCATCATTGTCGTCTCGCCAACTATTGCTTCTACGACTATCGCTACCGCTTAGTGATAAAGTAAAGCAATTACATGGCGATTGCATTTCATACAATAAATTGACAACCATAAGGCTCCTGCTAGTTGCCGATAACTTTTAGAAAACATGATCATCTCATTTCATAAAATAAAGCGACAACCATAAGGCTCCTGCCAGTTGCCGATAACTTTTATGAATACACCTGGCTCGGATGCCACTGTTGGGGAACGTAGCATGCAGCGAGAGGGGAGAGTGTGTCCACGTACCCTCGTATACCGAAGGCGTAAGAGTTAAGTTAACGCGGTTGATGTAGTCAAACGTCTTCATGATCCAACCGATCCAAGTACCGAACGTACGGCACCTCCGTGTTCAGCACACGTTCAGCTCGATGACGTCCCTCAGACTCTTGATCCAGTAGAGGGTCGAGGGAGAGTTCCGTCAGCACGACGGCATGGCGGTGGTGGTGATGTGATCCGCGCAGGGCTTTGCCTAAGCACTACGACGGTATGACCGGAGGAGTAAATTGTGGAGGGGGGGTACCGCACATGCTAAGAGACAATTGATGTGCTATGCCCCCTGCCCCCATATATAAAGGAGGAGAGGGAGGAGGCCGGCCAAGGGGCGCGCCATAGGAGGGGGGAAACCGACTAGGACTCCTAGTCCTATTCGCCCCCCTTCCTTCCAACGGAGGGGGAAAGGGGAAAGGAGAGGAGAGGAAGAGGGAAAGGGGGTCGCGCCCCCTCCCCTTCCTATTTGGACTCCCATTGGGGGGGCGCGCCTCCCCTTTGTGGGTTGTCCCTTCTTCTCTCCCATGGCCCTTGAGGCCCATGATTTTCCCCGAGGGGTTCCGGTAACCCCTCGGTACTCCGGAAAAATACCCGAACCACTTGAAACCATTTCGATGTCCTAATACTACCTTCAAATATCTGAATCTTTACCTCTCGACTATTTCGAGATTCCTTGTCATGTCTGTGATCTCATCCGGGACTCCGAACAAACTTCGGTCACCAAAACACACAACTCATAATACAAATCATGATCGAACGTTAAGCGTGCAGACCCTACGGCTTCGTGAACTATGTAGACATGACCGAGAAACATCTCCGGTAAATAACCAATAGCGGAACCTAGATGCTCATCTTGGTTCCTACATATTCTACGAAGATCTTTATCGGTCAAACCGCATAACAACATACGTCATTCCCTTTGTCATCGGTATGTTACTTGCCCGAGATTTGATCGTCAGTATCATCATACCTAGTTCAATCTCGTTACCGGCAAGTCTCTTTACTCGTTCCGTAATGCATCATCTCGCAACTAACTTGTTAGTCACATTGCTTGCAAGGCTTATAGTGATGTGCATTACCGAGAGGGCACAGAGATACCTCTCTGATACACGGAGTGAAAAATCCTAATCTTGATCTATGCGAACCCAACAAATACCTTCGGAGACATCTATAGAGCATCTTTATAATCACACAGTTACGTTGTGACGTTTGATAGCACACAAGGTGTTCCTCCGGTATTCGGGAGTTGCATAATCTCATAGTCAGAGGAACATGTATAAGTCATGAAGAAAGCAATAGCAATAAAATTAACGATCATTATGCTAAGCAAACGGATGGGTCTTGTCCATCACATCATTCTCTAATGATGTGACCCCGTTCATCAAATGACAACACATGTCTATGGTTAGGAAACTTAACCATCTTTGATTAACGAGCTAGTCAAATAGAGGCATACTAGGGATACTCTGTTTTGTCTATGTATTCACACATGTACTAAGTTACCGGTTAGTACAATTCTAGCTTGAATAATAGACATTTATCATGATATAAGGAAATATAAATAACAACTTTATTATTGCCTCTAGGGCATATTTCCTTGAGTGCTTTGTGATGGGTTCAATCTTGCGGTGTCCTCACCCAGTGACAGTAGTGAGGCACGTATTGTATTGTTGCCATTAAGGATATGGGGTTTATATCATATTGCTTGAGTTTATCCCTCTACATCATGTCATCTTGCTTAGGCGTTACTCTGTTCTTATGAACTTAATACTCTAGATGCAGGCAGGAGTCGGTCGATGTGTGGAGTAATAGTAGTAGATGCAGAATCATTTTGGTCTACTTGTCACAGACGTGATGCCTATATTCATGATCATTGCCTTAGATATCGTCATAACTTTGCGCATTTTTATGAATTGCTCAACAGTAATTTGTTTACCCACGGTATGTTTTATTCAAGAGAGAAGCCTCTAGTGAAACCTATGGCCTTCGGGTCTATTTTCAATCATAAAATTTCAGATCTATAAAACCAAAAACCTAAAAATACCTTGCTGCAATTTATTTGTATTTACTTTATTTTGCCTTTTACTTATCTTTGTATCTATCTCTATTAGATCTCACTCTTGCAAGTGACCGTGAAGGGATTGACAGCCCCTTTTTCGCATTGCGTGCAAGTATTTGATAGTTTGTGCAGGTGCTATATTGGGGACTTGCTTGTGCCTCCTACTGGATTGATACCTTGGTTCTTAACTGAGGGAAATACTTATCTCTATTTTGCTGCATCACCTTTCCTCTTCAAGGGAAAAATCAACGCAAGCTATAGAAGTAGAAGGAAGAATTTCTAGCGCCATTGTCGGGGAGGTTCTACATCAAGCCTACCAAGTACCTATCATAAACCCTCATCTCTTGCATTTACATTATTTGCCATTTGCCTCTCGTTTTCCTCTCCCCCACTTCTAAAATGTTTTCAGAAAAAACACAAAAAAATTTGCCTTTCTATTTACATTCTTTCCGTATGCCTTTTTGCTCGTTTGCTATCTTCGCTTGTGTTGCCATGTGCCTTATATTTGCTTGCATCTTTGCTTGCTAAAAATCTATTGATATGGATCTACTTAAAGTTTTCTACTTGGATCATATTTGATCCATATGTGCTTGTGCTGAAACCCCAACTAGTTTAGTTGAGGGAAAATCCTTAGATGAGCATGATCATTTTGTGCATAATCGTTTGTCTCAAGAGGGGGGACTCTTATGGAATCAAATAAATTGTTTGTTATGCTATGCTTGGAATCTATGTGAAATTTATGATTTTACTTATTGCTCGGAGAACCCTAAAAAACACCTTCCCTACCTATGTGAGTTTAATGATAATGAAATTCTATCTTCTTATGCCAAAGGTGTTTATAGTTACTACGGTATCGAACAAATTGAAGAATTCGTTTCTTTTAAGGGTGCTTATGAAGTTGCTTCTTTGATTGAAAAGTATGATATTACTCTCTACAAATATGAAAAATTTGACATACTTAAACATTGCTATGAAAACTATGCTTCTAATGTCTATGTTAAAGAATTTACACTACTGGACACAGAGAATTTGGCATCAGTCAGCTCTTTGTTGTCTGCTAGCGGACGACAAAGAAGGCCTTTGTCGTCTGCTATAAAAAACGGACGACAAAGACACGGCTGACGACAAAGAGCCTAGTTGCCATCAGCCATTTCTTTGCCGTCTTCCAGCGGATGGCAAACAATCTTTGTCGTCCACTAGCAGACGACAAATAGGTGGGAGGGGTCCAGTGGAGGCCTAAACCCTAATGGCCCACCGGCCCCACCTCATTGTCGTCCGCTAGTAGATGGACGACAAAGCAAATGCTACCTAACGGCCCACCCCACCCCACCTCCCACCCTCTCTACCCTCTCACTCCACCGCGCCCCCGACCCCAACCGCCGCCGCCGCCAGGACCCCATTGCCCTCCTCGTCTGCAAGGCCGCCCAAAGACCTGCCTCAGAGCCTTGCCGCCCCACCCCACCTCCCACTCTCTCTACCTCTCACTCCACTGCGCCTCGACCTCGACCCGAACTGCCGCCGCCCGACCCCACCGCCTGGCTGTCGCCAAGACCACCAGCCCCTGCAACCCCGCCGAAGCGCGGTCTCGCCGCCTCACTCCCACACCGGCCGCCCCGCGGCCTCGCCACCCGCCGCCCCACTCCAGTGAGCCTCTCCCTTCTATTTTTTTTTCTTTTTTTAAATTGTTAGTTCGGTTAGTTACTAGGTTTAGTTAGGTTAGTTCTAGAAAAAAATTATTATTATTAGAAGAGGAAGAAGACGAAGAAGAAGACGAGGAAGAAGAAGAAGAAGAAGAAGAAGAAGAA